>OX104132.1:11550261-11867125 GCA_944470555.2 Heterobilharzia americana | reverse complement strand
CCCTTTGGATTTTGTCAGTATATATTGGGATTCGTATGCGAAGGTATTTAGGGATAATTTGATTTTTCATGCAACGAATATTGAAAATACGATGATTTGTGAAACGTGCTTCAGTTTGTGAAAGTCGTGTGAGTTTATTGATTAGCCTTCGAACAGGAAGACCATAAGTTTCATTAATATAAGTGAAAAACTTGGGCACTGTGGTAGAATGTAGTTCCATATTAGATTTGTTTATTTGATATAAAGCGCACAGTGATACAGTATTATTTACTTGATTACGTTTCGAGCATAAATTATTGCTCATAATCATATCAATGTAATCACACTTCTTTCGACATCTGATTTTATAGTCCTGTCACCTGATCTCTCTTTGTTTTCTTGTTTTTTGATTGGTAGTAAAGTTTTCCATATCTCTGGTATAGGTGTTGCGTCATTCCTATTACATGTGTTGGGTGTGAATTCGATGAACAAAGATTCAGTAATTAATCTCTCTCTCCACCTAGCTATATTAGACTTAAGTACAGTGGTTTTGTCCCATCCTATTGTGTGGTTGTGTGTTAATGAATGTAATGCAATGGCTGAGTGTTTTTCTAGGTTATTGATCTTATTGGGGTCTGTCGTTCTATGTTTAGCTAAATTCCTATGTTCTGTTAATCTAACTGACCCCGACCGGCTAGTTTGACCTATGTATTTGACTTCACAGTCATTACATGGAATTTGGTAGATTATATTATTTTGCTTAATTGGTTCTATCGGATCTTTTAGCCGACACAGCTTACCTCTAAGTGAGTTTGTTGGTTTAAATGCCACCCTAATTCCAACCTTGTTGAGAATCCTACGTATGGTTTCTGATGTTCCTTCCTTGTATGGTATCACAATAGAGGTGCTGATTTCCTTTCTACTTATGTTGTCACTATTATTTGTATTTGTATTAGTGTTATTATTTTGCTTCTTATGCGTCCGTGTGAATTTCTTAATAAAATGATGGGGATAATTATTAGTTATTAATGCTTCTTTTATGTGTTTCAATTCCTTATTTAAGTCCTTACAATGACTAGTGAGTTTCTCAGCTCTGTTATTTAGACATTTGACTAAACCCGCTTTAACTGACACTGGATGAGATGACTTGAAGTCTAGATACCTGTTAGAATGTGTTGGTTTTCTGTAGACGGTAGTATCTAAGCCACCATCTATCCTTCGTTTTATTCTGCAATCCAACATAGGTAATTCTCCTTGTTCATTTTCTACTTCGTAGGTGAATTGGATTGCGTTAACTACTGAGTTTATGTGTGTCAAGAAACTGTCGATATGTTCCGATTTCAACACTGTAAATGTGTCATCTACATATCGCCACCATATCTTAGGTGTCGGATGATATGTTCGTAGAGCCATATCTTCCCTACTATCCATAAATATATCTGCTACTATAGGGGATATTGGTGATCCCATTGCTACTCCTTCTGTTTGTCTGTATATCTTTCCCTGAAACTTGAAAACTGTCGAGGTTAAGCATAACTGCACTCCTAACATGATTTCACCAACCGATGCCTTGGTTCTTTGAGTAAGTTGTGAGTCAGTATCTAGTTGATTTCTGACTGCCTCCAGTGCCATATTGATTGGTATTTTAGTATAAAGACTTGTTACGTACAAACTAACCATTTTTTCATCCTCTTCTATGTGCAGGTCATTAAGTTTTTGTTTCAACTCGTAAGAATTTACTAGTCTAGAGTTGGAACGGTCTCTAACAGGACGTAATACTGATGCTAAATACTTTGATATCTCATATGTTGGTGTGTTTCGGAAGTCAACTATCGGCCTAATGGGATAACCTGCTTTATGAACCTTAATAGTACCGTAAATTCTGCTAGGATTATTAGTTTTTGGCATTAAAGTAAACCATTCGGACTTACCTAGAGATGGCTTCAGTCGGCGTATCAGATCTGTTGTAGATTTCCTAATTTTATTCATGACAGTATCTATAGGTTTCTTAATCTCTTCATATGGCCCTGTTTGGATATGTTCATCCATTTTTTTAAGATAATCCGATTTGTCCATAACTACTGTTGAGTTATCTTTGTCAGATTTAGCAATTACTATACTATTATCCTTTCGTAGATTGTTTAAAGCTGAATTTTCCAGTTTCGTTTAGTTTCGCTGTGTCTTCTTTTGTTTTTTAAGTGCTAATGCACACTGCGCTCTAACCTGTTCAGCAGTTGTCACATCCACCGAGCTCAATGCTACTTCTATGCTAGGTATGACATCTTCTGGTTTTAGATGATCTACTGTTATGTTGAAGTTTA
The DNA here is from genome assembly GCA_944470555.2 of Heterobilharzia americana. Taxonomy (NCBI): domain Eukaryota; kingdom Metazoa; phylum Platyhelminthes; class Trematoda; order Strigeidida; family Schistosomatidae; genus Heterobilharzia; species Heterobilharzia americana. The sequence continues at coordinate 11,864,825 of OX104132.1, read as the reverse complement.
GTCCTTTTTCAAGTACTTTCATCTCAGCTGAGCTTAAGGCTTTCGAGGAGAGATTGACTACCCACTTTGTTCTTTCGATGTTCGATGATGTTTCCTTTGTAATTTCATTGTTTTCCGAAGCATATTTTTCTTGCATTAGTTTACTGAACTTTTTGATTTGATTTCTTCTAGATTTCTTGAGAGTAGCTAATCTTGCTTTGTCTGATGTTTCTATTATAAATCCATAGTCTCTGCAGTTTACTATCTTCATAATTTTACATTTAAGCTGTTCAATTTTATTCCGAATGGTACTTAATTTCTTAATAATCCTGTGAATTTCTTCTTTCAGACATAGTTTGCTGACATGTTCTATTGCCCTTTGGATTTTGTCAGTATATATTGGGATGCGTATGCGAAGGTATTTAGGGATAATTTGATTTTTCATGCAACGAATATTGAAAATACGATGATTTGTGAAACGTGCTTCAGTTTGTGAAAGTCGTGTGAGTTTATTGATTAGCCTTCGAACAGGAAGACCATAAGTTTCATTAATATAAGTGAAAAACTTGGGCACTGGGGTAGAATGTAGTTCCATATTAGATTTGTTTATTTGATATAAAGCGCACAGTGATACAGTATTATTTACTTGATTACGTTTCGAGCATAAATTATTGCTCATAATCATATCAATGTAATCACACTTCTTTCGACATCTGATTTTATAGTCCTGTCACCTGATCTCTCTTTGTTTTTTGTTTTTTGATTGGTAGTAAAGTTTTCCATATCTCTGGTATAGGTGTTGCGTCATTCCTATTACATGTGTTGGGTGTGGATTCGATGAACAAAGATTCAGTAATTAATCTCTCTCTCCACCTAGCTATATTAGACTTAAGTACAGTGGTTTTGTCCCATCCTATTGTGTGGTTGTGTGTTAATGAATGTAATGCAATGGCTGAGTGTTTTTCTAGGTTATTGATCTTATTGGGGTCTGCCGTTCTATGTTTAGCTAAATTCCTATGTTCTGTTAATCTAACTGACCCCGACCGGCTAGTTTGACCTATGTATTTGACTTCACAGTCATTACATGGAATTTGGTAGATTATATTATTTTGCTTAATTGGTTCTATCGGATCTTTTAGCCGACAAAGCTTACCTCTAAGTGAGTTTGTTGGTTTAAATGCCACCCTAATTCCAACCTTGTTGAGAATCCTACGTATGGTTTCTGATGTTCCTTCCTTGTATGGTATCACAATAGAGGTGTTGATTTCCTTTCTACTTATGTTGTCACTATTATTTGTATTTGTATTAGTGTTATTATTTTGCTTCTTATGCGTCCGTGTGAATTTCTTAATAAAATGATGGGGATAATTATTAGTTATTAACGCTTCTTTTATGTGTTTCAATTCCTTATTTAAGTCCTTACAATGACTAGTGAGTTTCTCAGCTCTGTTATTTAGACATTTGACTAAACCCGCTTTAACTGACACTGGATGAGATGACTTGAAGTCTAGATACCTGTTAGAATGTGTTGGTTTTCTGTAGACGGTAGTATCTAAACCACCATCTATCCTTCGTTTTATTCTGCAATCCAACATAGGTAATTCTCCTTGTTCATTTTCTACTTCGTAGGTGAATTGGATTGCGTTAACTACTGAGTTTATGTGTGTCAAGAAACTGTCGATATGTTCCGATTTCAACACTGTAAATGTGTCATCTACATATCGCCACCATATCTTAGGTGTCGGATTATATGTTCGTAAAGCCATATCTTCCCAACTATCCATAAATATATCTGCTACTATAGGGGATATTGGTGATCCCATTGCTACTCCTTCTGTTTGTCTGTATATCTTTCCCTGAAACTTGAAGACTGTCGAGGTTAAGCATAACTGCACTCCTAACATGATTTCACCAACCGATGCCTTGGTTCTTTGAGTAAGTTGTGAGTCAGTATCTAGTTGATTTCTGACTGCCTCCAGTGCCATATTGATTGGTATTTTAGTATAAAGACTTGTTACGTCAAAACTAACCATTTTTTCATCCTCTTCTATGTGCAGGTCATTAAGTTTTTGTTTCAACTCGTAAGAATTTACTAGTCTAGAGTTGGAACGGTCTCTAACAGGACGTAATACTGATGCTAAATACTTTGATATCTCATATGTTGGTGTGTTTCGGAAGTCAACTATCGGCCTAATGGGATAACCTGCTTTATGAACCTTAATAGTGCCGTAAATTCTGCTAGGATTATTAGTTTTTGGCATTAAAGTAAACCATTCGGACTTACCTAGAGATGGCTTCAGTCGGCGTATCAGATCTGTTGTAGATTTCTTAATTTTATTCATGACAGTATCTATAGGTTTCTTAATCTCTTCATATGGCCCTGTTTGGATATGTTCATCCATTTTTTTAAGATAATCCGATTTGTCCATAACTACTGTTGAGTTACCTTTGTCAGATTTAGCAATTACTATACTATTATCCTTTCGTAGATTGTTTAAAGCTGAATTTTCCAGTTTCGTTAAGTTTCGCTGTGTCTTCTTTTGTTTTTTAAGTGCTAATGCACACTGCGCTCTAACCTGTTCAGCAGTTGTCACATCCACCGAGCTTAATGCTACTTCTATGCTAGGTATGACATCTTCTGGTTTTAGATGATCTACTGTTATGTTGAAGTTTAGTCCTTTTTCAAGTACTTTCATCTCAGCTGAGCTTAAGGCTTTCGAGGAGAGATTGACTACCCACTTTGTTCTATCGATGTTCGATGATGTTTCCTTTGTAATTTCATTGTTTTCCGAAGCATATTTTTCTTGCATTAGTTTATTGAACTTTTTGATTTGATTTCTTCTAGATTTCTTGAGAGTAGCTAATCTTGCTTTGTCTGATGTTTCTATTATAAATCCATAGTCTCTGCAGTTTACTATCTTCATAATTTTACATTTAAGTTGTTCAATTTTATTCCGAATGGTACTTAATTTCTTAATAATCCTGTGAATTTCTTCTTTCAGACATAGTTTGCTGACATGTTCTATTGCCCTTTGGATTTTGTCAGTATATATTGGGATTCGTATGCGAAGGTATTTAGGGATAATTTGATTTTTCATGCAACGAATATTGAAAATACGATGATTTGTGAAACGTGCTTCAGTTTGTGAAAGTCGTGTGAGTTTATTGATTAGCCTTCGAACAGGAAGACCATAAGTTTCATTAATATAAGTGAAAAACTTGGGCACTGTGGTAGAATGTAGTTCCATATTAGATTTGTTTATTTGATATAAAGCGCACAGTGATACAGTATTATTTACTTGATTACGTTTCGAGCATAAATTATTGCTCATAATCATATCAATGTAATCACACTTCTTTCGACATCTGATTTTATAGTCCTGTCACCTGATCTCTCTTTGTTTTTTTGTTTTTTGATTGGTAGTAAAGTTTTCCATATCTCTGGTATAGGTGTTGCGTCATTCCTATTACATGTGTTGGGTGTGAATTCGATGAACAAAGATTCAGTAATTAATCTCTCTCTCCACCTAGCTATATTAGACTTAAGTACAGTGGTTTTGTCCCATCCTATTGTGTGGTTGTGTGTTAATGAATGTAATGCAATGGCTGAGTGTTTTTCTAGGTTATTGATCTTATTGGGGTCTGTCGTTCTATGTTTAGCTAAATTCCTATGTTCTGTTAATCTAACTGACCCCGACCGGCTAGTTTGACCTATGTATTTGACTTCACAGTCATTACATGGAATTTGGTAGATTATATTATTTTGCTTAATTGGTTCTATCGGATCTTTTAGCCGACAAAGCTTACCTCTAAGTGAGTTTGTTGGTTTGAATGCCACCCTAATTCCAACCTTGTTGAGAATCCTACGTATGGTTTCTGATGTTCCTTCCTTGTATGGTATCACAATAGAGGTGCTGATCTCCTTTCTACTTATGTTGTCACTATTATTTGTATTTGTATTAGTGTTATTATTTTGCTTCTTATGCGTCCGTGTGAATTTCTTAATAAAATGATGGGGATAATTATTAGTTATTAACGCTTCTTTTATGTGTTTCAATTCCTTATTTAAGTCCTTACAATGACTAGTGAGTTTCTCAGCTCTGTTATTTAGACATTTGACTAAACCCGCTTTAACTGACACTGGATGAGATGACTTGAAGTCTAGATACCTGTTAGAATGTGTTGGTTTTCTGTAGACGGTAGTATCTAAACCACCATCTATCCTTCGTTTTATTCTGCAATCCAACATAGGTAATTCTCCTTGTTCATTTTCTACTTCGTAGGTGAATTGGATTGCGTTAACTACTGAGTTTATGTGTGTCAAGAAACTGTCGATATGTTCCGATTTCAACACTGTAAATGTGTCATCTACATATCGCCACCATATCTTAGGTGTCGGATTATATGTTCGTAAAGCCATATCTTCCCAACTATCCATAAATATATCTGCTACTATAGGGGATATTGGTGATCCCATTGCTACTCCTTCTGTTTGTCTGTATATCTTTCCCTGAAACTTGAAGACTGTCGAGGTTAAGCATAACTGCACTCCTAACATGATTTCACCAACCGATGCCTTGGTTCTTTGAGTAAGTTGTGAGTCAGTATCTAGTTGATTTCTGACTGCCTCCAGTGCCATATTGATTGGTATTTTAGTATAAAGACTTGTTACGTCAAAACTAACCATTTTTTCATCCTCTTCTATGTGCAGGTCATTAAGTTTTTGTTTCAACTCGTAAGAATTTACTAGTCTAGAGTTGGAACGGTCTCTAACAGGACGTAATACTGATGCTAAATACTTTGATATCTCATATGTTGGTGTGTTTCGGAAGTCAACTATCGGCCTAATGGGATAACCTGCTTTATGAACCTTAATAGTGCCGTAAATTCTGCTAGGATTATTAGTTTTTGGCATTAAAGTAAACCATTCGGACTTACCTAGAGATGGCTTCAGTCGGCGTATCAGATCTGTTGTAGATTTCTTAATTTTATTCATGACAGTATCTATAGGTTTCTTAATCTCTTCATATGGCCCTGTTTGGATATGTTCATCCATTTTTTTAAGATAATCCGATTTGTCCATAACTACTGTTGAGTTACCTTTGTCAGATTTAGCAATTACTATACTATTATCCTTTCGTAGATTGTTTAAAGCTGAATTTTCCAGTTTCGTTAAGTTTCGCTGTGTCTTCTTTTGTTTTTTAAGTGCTAATGCACACTGCGCTCTAACCTGTTCAGCAGTTGTCACATCCACCGAGCTTAATGCTACTTCTATGCTAGGTATGACATCTTCTGGTTTTAGATGATCTACTGTTATGTTGAAGTTTAGTCCTTTTTCAAGTACTTTCATCTCAGCTGAGCTTAAGGCTTTCGAGGAGAGATTGACTACCCACTTTGTTCTATCGATGTTCGATGATGTTTCCTTTGTAATTTCATTGTTTTCCGAAGCATATTTTTCTTGCATTAGTTTATTGAACTTTTTGATTTGATTTCTTCTAGATTTCTTGAGAGTAGCTAATCTTGCTTTGTCTGATGTTTCTATTATAAATCCATAGTCTCTGCAGTTTACTATCTTCATAATTTTACATTTAAGTTGTTCAATTTTATTCCGAATGGTACTTAATTTCTTAATAATCCTGTGAATTTCTTCTTTCAGACATAGTTTGCTGACATGTTCTATTGCCCTTTGGATTTTGTCAGTATATATTGGGATTCGTATGCGAAGGTATTTAGGGATAATTTGATTTTTCATGCAACGAATATTGAAAATACGATGATTTGTGAAACGTGCTTCAGTTTGTGAAAGTCGTGTGAGTTTATTGATTAGCCTTCGAACAGGAAGACCATAAGTTTCATTAATATAAGTGAAAAACTTGGGCACTGTGGTAGAATGTAGTTCCATATTAGATTTGTTTATTTGATATAAAGCGCACAGTGATACAGTATTATTTACTTGATTACGTTTCGAGCATAAATTATTGCTCATAATCATATCAATGTAATCACACTTCTTTCGACATCTGATTTTATAGTCCTGTCACCTGATCTCTCTTTGTTTTTTTGTTTTTTGATTGGTAGTAAAGTTTTCCATATCTCTGGTATAGGTGTTGCGTCATTCCTATTACATGTGTTGGGTGTGAATTCGATGAACAAAGATTCAGTAATTAATCTCTCTCTCCACCTAGCTATATTAGACTTAAGTACAGTGGTTTTGTCCCATCCTATTGTGTGGTTGTGTGTTAATGAATGTAATGCAATGGCTGAGTGTTTTTCTAGGTTATTGATCTTATTGGGGTCTGTCGTTCTATGTTTAGCTAAATTCCTATGTTCTGTTAATCTAACTGACCCCGACCGGCTAGTTTGACCTATGTATTTGACTTCACAGTCATTACATGGAATTTGGTAGATTATATTATTTTGCTTAATTGGTTCTATCGGATCTTTTAGCCGACAAAGCTTACCTCTAAGTGAGTTTGTTGGTTTGAATGCCACCCTAATTCCAACCTTGTTGAGAATCCTACGTATGGTTTCTGATGTTCCTTCCTTGTATGGTATCACAATAGAGGTGCTGATTTCCTTTCTACTTATGTTGTCACTATTATTTGTATTTGTATTAGTGTTATTATTTTGCTTCTTATGCGTCCGTGTGAATTTCTTAATAAAATGATGGGGATAATTATTAGTTATTAACGCTTCTTTTATGTGTTTCAATTCCTTATTTAAGTCCTTACAATGACTAGTGAGTTTCTCAGCTCTGTTATTTAGACATTTGACTAAACCCGCTTTAACTGACACTGGATGAGATGACTTGAAGTCTAGATACCTGTTAGAATGTGTTGGTTTTCTGTAGACGGTAGTATCTAAACCACCATCTATCCTTCGTTTTATTCTGCAATCCAACATAGGTAATTCTCCTTGTTCATTTTCTACTTCGTAGGTGAATTGGATTGCGTTAACTACTGAGTTTATGTGTGTCAAGAAACTGTCGATATGTTCCGATTTCAACACTGTAAATGTGTCATCTACATATCGCCACCATATCTTAGGTGTCGGATTATATGTTCGTAAAGCCATATCTTCCCAACTATCCATAAATATATCTGCTACTATAGGGGATATTGGTGATCCCATTGCTACTCCTTCTGTTTGTCTGTATATCTTTCCCTGAAACTTGAAGACTGTCGAGGTTAAGCATAACTGCACTCCTAACATGATTTCACCAACCGATGCCTTGGTTCTTTGAGTAAGTTGTGAGTCAGTATCTAGTTGATTTCTGACTGCCTCCAGTGCCATATTGATTGGTATTTTAGTATAAAGACTTGTTACGTCAAAACTAACCATTTTTTCATCCTCTTCTATGTGCAGGTCATTAAGTTTTTGTTTCAACTCGTAAGAATTTACTAGTCTAGAGTTGGAACGGTCTCTAACAGGACGTAATACTGATGCTAAATACTTTGATATCTCATATGTTGGTGTGTTTCGGAAGTCAACTATCGGCCTAATGGGATAACCTGCTTTATGAACCTTAATAGTACCGTAAATTCTGCTAGGATTATTAGTTTTTGGCATTAAAGTAAACCATTCGGACTTACCTAGAGATGGCTTCAGTCGGCGTATCAGATCTGTTGTAGATTTCTTAATTTTATTCATGACAGTATCTATAGGTTTCTTAATCTCTTCATATGGCCCTGTTTGGATATGTTCATCCATTTTTTTAAGATAATCCGATTTGTCCATAACTACTGTTGAGTTACCTTTGTCAGATTTAGCAATTACTATACTATTATCCTTTCGTAGATTGTTTAAAGCTGAATTTTCCAGTTTCGTTAAGTTTCGCTGTGTCTTCTTTTGTTTTTTAAGTGCTAATGCACACTGCGCTCTAACCTGTTCAGCAGTTGTCACATCCACCGAGCTTAATGCTACTTCTATGCTAGGTATGACATCTTCTGGTTTTAGATGATCTACTGTTATGTTGAAGTTTAGTCCTTTTTCAAGTACTTTCATCTCAGCTGAGCTTAAGGCTTTCGAGGAGAGATTGACTACCCACTTTGTTCTATCGATGTTCGATGATGTTTCCTTTGTAATTTCATTGTTTTCCGAAGCATATTTTTCTTGCATTAGTTTATTGAACTTTTTGATTTGATTTCTTCTAGATTTCTTGAGAGTAGCTAATCTTGCTTTGTCTGATGTTTCTATTATAAATCCATAGTCTCTGCAGTTTACTATCTTCATAATTTTACATTTAAGTTGTTCAATTTTATTCCGAATGGTACTTAATTTCTTAATAATCCTGTGAATTTCTTCTTTCAGACATAGTTTGCTGACATGTTCTATTGCCCTTTGGATTTTGTCAGTATATATTGGGATTCGTATGCGAAGGTATTTAGGGATAATTTGATTTTTCATGCAACGAATATTGAAAATACGATGATTTGTGAAACGTGCTTCAGTTTGTGAAAGTCGTGTGAGTTTATTGATTAGCCTTCGAACAGGAAGACCATAAGTTTCATTAATATAAGTGAAAAACTTGGGCACTGTGGTAGAATGTAGTTCCATATTAGATTTGTTTATTTGATATAAAGCGCACAGTGATACAGTATTATTTACTTGATTACGTTTCGAGCATAAATTATTGCTCATAATCATATCAATGTAATCACACTTCTTTCGACATCTGATTTTATAGTCCTGTCACCTGATCTCTCTTTGTTTTTTTGTTTTTTGATTGGTAGTAAAGTTTTCCATATCTCTGGTATAGGTGTTGCGTCATTCCTATTACATGTGTTGGGTGTGAATTCGATGAACAAAGATTCAGTAATTAATCTCTCTCTCCACCTAGCTATATTAGACTTAAGTACAGTGGTTTTGTCCCATCCTATTGTGTGGTTGTGTGTTAATGAATGTAATGCAATGGCTGAGTGTTTTTCTAGGTTATTGATCTTATTGGGGTCTGTCGTTCTATGTTTAGCTAAATTCCTATGTTCTGTTAATCTAACTGACCCCGACCGGCTAGTTTGACCTATGTATTTGACTTCACAGTCATTACATGGAATTTGGTAGATTATATTATTTTGCTTAATTGGTTCTATCGGATCTTTTAGCCGACAAAGCTTACCTCTAAGTGAGTTTGTTGGTTTGAATGCCACCCTAATTCCAACCTTGTTGAGAATCCTACGTATGGTTTCTGATGTTCCTTCCTTGTATGGTATCACAATAGAGGTGCTGATCTCCTTTCTACTTATGTTGTCACTATTATTTGTATTTGTATTAGTGTTATTATTTTGCTTCTTATGCGTCCGTGTGAATTTCTTAATAAAATGATGGGGATAATTATTAGTTATTAACGCTTCTTTTATGTGTTTCAATTCCTTATTTAAGTCCTTACAATGACTAGTGAGTTTCTCAGCTCTGTTATTTAGACATTTGACTAAACCCGCTTTAACTGACACTGGATGAGATGACTTGAAGTCTAGATACCTGTTAGAATGTGTTGGTTTTCTGTAGACGGTAGTATCTAAACCACCATCTATCCTTCGTTTTATTCTGCAATCCAACATAGGTAATTCTCCTTGTTCATTTTCTACTTCGTAGGTGAATTGGATTGCGTTAACTACTGAGTTTATGTGTGTCAAGAAACTGTCGATATGTTCCGATTTCAACACTGTAAATGTGTCATCTACATATCGCCACCATATCTTAGGTGTCGGATTATATGTTCGTAAAGCCATATCTTCCCAACTATCCATAAATATATCTGCTACTATAGGGGATATTGGTGATCCCATTGCTACTCCTTCTGTTTGTCTGTATATCTTTCCCTGAAACTTGAAGACTGTCGAGGTTAAGCATAACTGCACTCCTAACATGATTTCACCAACCGATGCCTTGGTTCTTTGAGTAAGTTGTGAGTCAGTATCTAGTTGATTTCTGACTGCCTCCAGTGCCATATTGATTGGTATTTTAGTATAAAGACTTGTTACGTCAAAACTAACCATTTTTTCATCCTCTTCTATGTGCAGGTCATTAAGTTTTTGTTTCAACTCGTAAGAATTTACTAGTCTAGAGTTGGAACGGTCTCTAACAGGACGTAATACTGATGCTAAATACTTTGATATCTCATATGTTGGTGTGTTTCGGAAGTCAACTATCGGCCTAATGGGATAACCTGCTTTATGAACCTTAATAGTGCCGTAAATTCTGCTAGGATTATTAGTTTTTGGCATTAAAGTAAACCATTCGGACTTACCTAGAGATGGCTTCAGTCGGCGTATCAGATCTGTTGTAGATTTCTTAATTTTATTCATGACAGTATCTATAGGTTTCTTAATCTCTTCATATGGCCCTGTTTGGATATGTTCATCCATTTTTTTAAGATAATCCGATTTGTCCATAACTACTGTTGAGTTACCTTTGTCAGATTTAGCAATTACTATACTATTATCCTTTCGTAGATTGTTTAAAGCTGAATTTTCCAGTTTCGTTAAGTTTCGCTGTGTCTTCTTTTGTTTTTTAAGTGCTAATGCACACTGCGCTCTAACCTGTTCAGCAGTTGTCACATCCACCGAGCTTAATGCTACTTCTATGCTAGGTATGACATCTTCTGGTTTTAGATGATCTACTGTTATGTTGAAGTTTAGTCCTTTTTCAAGTACTTTCATCTCAGCTGAGCTTAAGGCTTTCGAGGAGAGATTGACTACCCACTTTGTTCTATCGATGTTCGATGATGTTTCCTTTGTAATTTCATTGTTTTCCGAAGCATATTTTTCTTGCATTAGTTTATTGAACTTTTTGATTTGATTTCTTCTAGATTTCTTGAGAGTAGCTAATCTTGCTTTGTCTGATGTTTCTATTATAAATCCATAGTCTCTGCAGTTTACTATCTTCATAATTTTACATTTAAGTTGTTCAATTTTATTCCGAATGGTACTTAATTTCTTAATAATCCTGTGAATTTCTTCTTTCAGACATAGTTTGCTGACATGTTCTATTGCCCTTTGGATTTTGTCAGTATATATTGGGATTCGTATGCGAAGGTATTTAGGGATAATTTGATTTTTCATGCAACGAATATTGAAAATACGATGATTTGTGAAACGTGCTTCAGTTTGTGAAAGTCGTGTGAGTTTATTGATTAGCCTTCGAACAGGAAGACCATAAGTTTCATTAATATAAGTGAAAAACTTGGGCACTGTGGTAGAATGTAGTTCCATATTAGATTTGTTTATTTGATATAAAGCGCACAGTGATACAGTATTATTTACTTGATTACGTTTCGAGCATAAATTATTGCTCATAATCATATCAATGTAATCACACTTCTTTCGACATCTGATTTTATAGTCCTGTCACCTGATCTCTCTTTGTTTTTTTGTTTTTTGATTGGTAGTAAAGTTTTCCATATCTCTGGTATAGGTGTTGCGTCATTCCTATTACATGTGTTGGGTGTGAATTCGATGAACAAAGATTCAGTAATTAATCTCTCTCTCCACCTAGCTATATTAGACTTAAGTACAGTGGTTTTGTCCCATCCTATTGTGTGGTTGTGTGTTAATGAATGTAATGCAATGGCTGAGTGTTTTTCTAGGTTATTGATCTTATTGGGGTCTGTCGTTCTATGTTTAGCTAAATTCCTATGTTCTGTTAATCTAACTGACCCCGACCGGCTAGTTTGACCTATGTATTTGACTTCACAGTCATTACATGGAATTTGGTAGATTATATTATTTTGCTTAATTGGTTCTATCGGATCTTTTAGCCGACAAAGCTTACCTCTAAGTGAGTTTGTTGGTTTGAATGCCACCCTAATTCCAACCTTGTTGAGAATCCTACGTATGGTTTCTGATGTTCCTTCCTTGTATGGTATCACAATAGAGGTGCTGATCTCCTTTCTACTTATGTTGTCACTATTATTTGTATTTGTATTAGTGTTATTATTTTGCTTCTTATGCGTCCGTGTGAATTTCTTAATAAAATGATGGGGATAATTATTAGTTATTAACGCTTCTTTTATGTGTTTCAATTCCTTATTTAAGTCCTTACAATGACTAGTGAGTTTCTCAGCTCTGTTATTTAGACATTTGACTAAACCCGCTTTAACTGACACTGGATGAGATGACTTGAAGTCTAGATACCTGTTAGAATGTGTTGGTTTTCTGTAGACGGTAGTATCTAAACCACCATCTATCCTTCGTTTTATTCTGCAATCCAACATAGGTAATTCTCCTTGTTCATTTTCTACTTCGTAGGTGAATTGGATTGCGTTAACTACTGAGTTTATGTGTGTCAAGAAACTGTCGATATGTTCCGATTTCAACACTGTAAATGTGTCATCTACATATCGCCACCATATCTTAGGTGTCGGATTATATGTTCGTAAAGCCATATCTTCCCAACTATCCATAAATATATCTGCTACTATAGGGGATATTGGTGATCCCATTGCTACTCCTTCTGTTTGTCTGTATATCTTTCCCTGAAACTTGAAGACTGTCGAGGTTAAGCATAACTGCACTCCTAACATGATTTCACCAACCGATGCCTTGGTTCTTTGAGTAAGTTGTGAGTCAGTATCTAGTTGATTTCTGACTGCCTCCAGTGCCATATTGATTGGTATTTTAGTATAAAGACTTGTTACGTCAAAACTAACCATTTTTTCATCCTCTTCTATGTGCAGGTCATTAAGTTTTTGTTTCAACTCGTAAGAATTTACTAGTCTAGAGTTGGAACGGTCTCTAACAGGACGTAATACTGATGCTAAATACTTTGATATCTCATATGTTGGTGTGTTTCGGAAGTCAACTATCGGCCTAATGGGATAACCTGCTTTATGAACCTTAATAGTGCCGTAAATTCTGCTAGGATTATTAGTTTTTGGCATTAAAGTAAACCATTCGGACTTACCTAGAGATGGCTTCAGTCGGCGTATCAGATCTGTTGTAGATTTCTTAATTTTATTCATGACAGTATCTATAGGTTTCTTAATCTCTTCATATGGCCCTGTTTGGATATGTTCATCCATTTTTTTAAGATAATCCGATTTGTCCATAACTACTGTTGAGTTACCTTTGTCAGATTTAGCAATTACTATACTATTATCCTTTCGTAGATTGTTTAAAGCTGAATTTTCCAGTTTCGTTAAGTTTCGCTGTGTCTTCTTTTGTTTTTTAAGTGCTAATGCACACTGCGCTCTAACCTGTTCAGCAGTTGTCACATCCACCGAGCTTAATGCTACTTCTATGCTAGGTATGACATCTTCTGGTTTTAGATGATCTACTGTTATGTTGAAGTTTAGTCCTTTTTCAAGTACTTTCATCTCAGCTGAGCTTAAGGCTTTCGAGGAGAGATTGACTACCCACTTTGTTCTATCGATGTTCGATGATGTTTCCTTTGTAATTTCATTGTTTTCCGAAGCATATTTTTCTTGCATTAGTTTATTGAACTTTTTGATTTGATTTCTTCTAGATTTCTTGAGAGTAGCTAATCTTGCTTTGTCTGATGTTTCTATTATAAATCCATAGTCTCTGCAGTTTACTATCTTCATAATTTTACATTTAAGTTGTTCAATTTTATTCCGAATGGTACTTAATTTCTTAATAATCCTGTGAATTTCTTCTTTCAGACATAGTTTGCTGACATGTTCTATTGCCCTTTGGATTTTGTCAGTATATATTGGGATTCGTATGCGAAGGTATTTAGGGATAATTTGATTTTTCATGCAACGAATATTGAAAATACGATGATTTGTGAAACGTGCTTCAGTTTGTGAAAGTCGTGTGAGTTTATTGATTAGCCTTCGAACAGGAAGACCATAAGTTTCATTAATATAAGTGAAAAACTTGGGCACTGTGGTAGAATGTAGTTCCATATTAGATTTGTTTATTTGATATAAAGCGCACAGTGATACAGTATTATTTACTTGATTTACTTGATTACTGAATCTTTGTTCATCGAATTCACACCCAACACATGTAATAGGAATGACGCAACACCTATACCAGAGATATGGAAAACTTTACTACCAATCAAAAAACAAAAAAACAAAGAGAGATCAGGTGACAGGACTATAAAATCAGATGTCGAAAGAAGTGTGATTACATTGATATGATTATGAGCAATAATTTATGCTCGAAACGTAATCAAGTAAATAATACTGTATCACTGTGCGCTTTATATCAAATAAACAAATCTAATATGGAACTACATTCTACCACAGTGCCCAAGTTTTTCACTTATATTAATGAAACTTATGGTCTTCCTGTTCGAAGGCTAATCAATAAACTCACACGACTTTCACAAACTGAAGCACGTTTCACAAATCATCGTATTTTCAATATTCGTTGCATGAAAAATCAAATTATCCCTAAATACCTTCGCATACGAATCCCAATATATACTGACAAAATCCAAAGGGCAATAGAACATGTCAGCAAACTATGTCTGAAAGAAGAAATTCACAGGATTATTAAGAAATTAAGTACCATTCGGAATAAAATTGAACAACTTAAATGTAAAATTATGAAGATAGTAAACTGCAGAGACTATGGATTTATAATAGAAACATCAGACAAAGCAAGATTAGCTACTCTCAAGAAATCTAGAAGAAATCAAATCAAAAAGTTCAATAAACTAATGCAAGAAAAATATGCTTCGGAAAACAATGAAATTACAAAGGAAACATCATCGAACATCGATAGAACAAAGTGGGTAGTCAATCTCTCCTCGAAAGCCTTAAGCTCAGCTGAGATGAAAGTACTTGAAAAAGGACTAAACTTCAACATAACAGTAGATCATCTAAAACCAGAAGATGTCATACCTAGCATAGAAGTAGCATTAAGCTCGGTGGATGTGACAACTGCTGAACAGGTTAGAGCGCAGTGTGCATTAGCACTTAAAAAACAAAAGAAGACACAGCGAAACTTAACGAAACTGGAAAATTCAGCTTTAAACAATCTACGAAAGGATAATAGTATAGTAATTGCTAAATCTGACAAAGGTAACTCAACAGTAGTTATGGACAAATCGGATTATCTTAAAAAAATGGATGAACATATCCAAACAGGGCCATATGAAGAGATTAAGAAACCTATAGATACTGTCATGAATAAAATTAAGAAATCTACAACAGATCTGATACGCCGACTGAAGCCATCTCTAGGTAAGTCCGAATGGTTTACTTTAATGCCAAAAACTAATAATCCTAGCAGAATTTACGGTACTATTAAGGTTCATAAAGCAGGTTATCCCATTAGGCCGATAGTTGACTTCCGAAACACACCAACATATGAGATATCAAAGTATTTAGCATCAGTATTACGTCCTGTTAGAGACCGTTCCAACTCTAGACTAGTAAATTCTTACGAGTTGAAACAAAAACTTAATGACCTGCACATAGAAGAGGATGAAAAAATGGTTAGTTTTGACGTAACAAGTCTTTATACTAAAATACCAATCAATATGGCACTGGAGGCAGTCAGAAATCAACTAGATACTGACTCACAACTTACTCAAAGAACCAAGGCATCGGTTGGTGAAATCATGTTAGGAGTGCAGTTATGCTTAACCTCGACAGTCTTCAAGTTTCAGGGAAAGATATACAGACAAACAGAAGGAGTAGCAATGGGATCACCAATATCCCCTATAGTAGCAGATATATTTATGGATAGTTGGGAAGATATGGCTTTACGAACATATAATCCGACACCTAAGATATGGTGGCGATATGTAGATGACACATTTACAGTGTTGAAATCGGAACATATCGACAGTTTCTTGACACACATAAACTCAGTAGTTAACGCAATCCAATTCACCTACGAAGTAGAAAATGAACAAGGAGAATTACCTATGTTGGATTGCAGAATAAAACGAAGGATAGATGGTGGTTTAGATACTACCGTCTACAGAAAACCAACACATTCTAACAGGTATCTAGACTTCAAGTCATCTCATCCAGTGTCAGTTAAAGCGGGTTTAGTCAAATGTCTAAATAACAGAGCTGAGAAACTCACTAGTCATTGTAAGGACTTAAATAAGGAATTGAAACACATAAAAGAAGCGTTAATAACTAATAATTATCCCCATCATTTTATTAAGAAATTCACACGGACGCATAAGAAGCAAAATAATAACACTAATACAAATACAAATAATAGTGACAACATAAGTAGAAAGGAAATCAGCACCTCTATTGTGATACCATACAAGGAAGGAACATCAGAAACCATACGTAGGATTCTCAACAAGGTTGGAATTAGGGTGGCATTTAAACCAACAAACTCACTTAGAGGTAAGCTTTGTCGGCTAAAAGATCCGATAGAACCAATTAAGCAAAATAATATAATCTACCAAATTCCATGTAATGACTGTGAAGTCAAATACATAGGTCAAACTAGCCGGTCGGGGTCAGTTAGATTAACAGAACATAGGAATTTAGCTAAACATAGAACGACAGACCCCAATAAGATCAATAACCTAGAAAAACACTCAGCCATTGCATTACATTCATTAACACACAACCACACAATAGGATGGGACAAAACCACTGTACTTAAGTCTAATATAGCTAGGTGGAGAGAGAGATTAATTACTGAATCTTTGTTCATCGAATCCACACCCAACACATGTAATAGGAATGACGCAACACCTATACCAGAGATATGGAAAACTTTACTACCAATCAAAAAACAAAAAAACAAAGAGAGATCAGGTGACAGGACTATAAAATCAGATGTCGAAAGAAGTGTGATTACATTGATATGATTATGAGCAATAATTTATGCTCGAAACGTAATCAAGTAAATAATACTGTATCACTGTGCGCTTTATATCAAATAAACAAATCTAATATGGAACTACATTCTACCACAGTGCCCAAGTTTTTCACTTACAAGCATTATTTACCTATAATCGGTTTCAGGGAAAAAAAAGGAACAATCCCCATTATGATTGTATGATCCATAGGTTATTTCTGCTATGTGAACCATGTAACTGGTAATTGTCTAGAAAATATCGTGAATAAGATACTTTCTTCCGCATGTTGTGTAACAGATACTGGTTTTCAGTGGCTGTTTGGCAATATTACGAATATGGAAAATTACAGAAATTACAGAAACACAGGGTACTTCTTTGTATTTTTATCTCTGACAAACACCAAATCGTATCTTGAAAATTATTTTCACTGGAAATAAACTAACGGAATTTATTCTAACCTTTTATGGCTTCATTTATGAAATTCAAGTATGCCAATGTAGAATCATAGCAAAGAATTCATAAAGTGGTTTAAGGATAGCAGCTTATCTAATCCAGAAATAGTAATGAGTTACGAGAAGAGTTTAAGCATGACTTCAGATTCTTTCAGGGCTAATAATAATTCAGCAACTAAGATACAGCAGTGAATGAATGAGCATTCACCTGACAAAACAAAATAGTTATAAATGACCTATCATGGCTTGTTCATCAGAATAACAAAAGCATATTGCTCGAAACTTTCATAAGACTGTACTGGTTTATTTTATTTCATAATCATACCATTTGGAAATAAAGATGTATTGCTTATCAGAACGATACTCGGTAAATTATTACTACACAAGAATGTTATTTCTCATATTTGTGACCTTATAAGAAACGTATTTTCACAGAATACGTTTTTAAGCTTATGCAGCATCCTTTAGATTTCCTGACTATATTTCCATTACCAAAAACATATTCAATACTCCGTTCATTAAGTTTAATAATTAAGGTTCATTGATATGCTTTTAATTCACCACTGTTCGACTGGGTCGAATTGTTCGACCTCTATTGTCATATGGGCTGGTATGCAGATGCCTCGATATTGCCTGAATGTTATTTACGCTAATTTACTTGGTTATGGCTATCACAGGAATCCAGGATGCGCGTCTTGTCCTATTTAGGACTCATCAGCTGGATGTGTCTGTACCCAAATGAGTGATTTTCTTCCTACTGACTCAAACCTAGTACCGACCACTTCAAACGCCAAGGTGTTATCTACTTGGCCGCACAGGAATGACGGCCGCTTCTTGTGCAACTGGTATTGGTTATTACTATTTATTGATATGCGTGTGATCCTCTGTTGTTCAACTGGATGGAATTGTTCGACCTCTATTGGCACATAGACTAGTAGAGGCTCAATAGAGGGGAAAAAATTCGGTCCACTAAAACAATGATGAATTACAAGCATATCAGTAAACAGTAATAACTAACACCCGATGCATAAGAGGTGGTTGTCGTATCGAACGACCTAGTAGATAACGCCTCGGCTTTTGAAGCTAATGGTATCGAGGATCGAGTCTCAGTAAGAAGATCATCACTCACAGGGGTACAGATACATCCCACTGACTAGTCCCAAATAGTTCAAACGCTCGTCCTGGATTCCTTTACTAGCCATAATCAAATAAATTACCATAAATTCAATAACGTTTATCTGGGTGCTTACTTTCATTCTGTGTGAATGAAGCAACACTCTAAATTTCCATCTCACACATTATATCACTGTATTCATTTTGAAGAATATTTCTTGATGCATTCAGTCATGCATACGAAGCACGTACTCGAATTTTGTATAGTAATGTGACTAAGTTATATTGCAAAATGTTTGGTTAAATAGTAATTATAGATAGTGGCTAGCAATGGAATCCAGGATATGGATTTCGTCCTCTTTGGGACTCGTCAGCTGGATGTACCTGTCTCTTGGCAAATGATGTTGTTCTCACTGGTATTCGAACTCGGGACCGAATAGGACAATATGCGCATCCTGGAGGCCCTGATTTCGGTTAAGTACCTTTAAAATACTATCTGCAATCTATCAACTAGTCTTTATTTAGCCTATCCCAAAGAGGTGTGTTGATAGAATACAATTCACTGTGTACAATGAAACCTTCAGTCAAATTTTTAGCAGCCACAATTTTATTCAATTGACTGATTTACCAATTCTGAAATGCATGTTAATTGAATATAAATCGTTCACTGTATCCATAGGAATATTTAGTGTATGTATAATACTCGTAGGTTCATCTACGATAAATGTCTCTTCGAATAGACTATATGCGTGTCATATAAGATTGATATTTTCTTAGGTATTTTACTGACTATCTTAAAATCTGAGAGTGATTGGCAAAAATGAAAACTTGAGAACAATCAGAGTCGTTTGATCAAGTGGGTTGTAATTTCTAGAGCTTTGAATCAACATCTATTAGACAAAATAACTTATGACAAGAACTTTGTGAAGATGTTGACAGGAAGCCATAAACCTAATTCATTTATATGTAAGGTGCATAAGCAACCATTAGTAAACTGGTGATCCACTGGTTACTCCAGTCTGTGTCTCTGTGTTGAAGTCAATAACTTCATCATATGTAAGACTGAACTGGGCAAGAGAATTAGTCACCATTGGGTCACCAATACACCTGTCAAGTACGTGACACTCATTGCTGAGTGATATCTAGCGATTAACTTTGCATTATGGTCTCTTGAACTTCATTCATTGTTGAACAGTAAGGAATAGACAGCTAAATCGGGTACTCACTAGTGTTTGGCTCATAAATGAGTGTACCCTTTTACATCCAATCTACTGTCAGGGTACTTCTGACGAAAAATATGAAAATACAGTCATGCAAGAAACCTATCCAAACTGAAGAGATCCTGATAGCTTCAGTAATAACTGATAACAAAAAGGTACAGGTCTGCTCAAATGTTATGAATTCGCGTTTTTATTTTTATTTGCGTGTATGAATTAAATGCTGTCTGTCAATGTTTGCAAAGCTACAACAAAATGTTTTCCAGAATACAATGAATTCATTGTATTTTATCCCCCTTTTTTCAACTACGTACAGCCTATGATGTTATCAGATATATATAGAGAAATGCAAACCATATTTCTTCACTTATCAAGAAGACGATAGTTCATTGAGGAAAGATATTGAGAGATGCGATACAGATTAAGAAAGTTCAAATAAGATAATTTTGATTGCCGAAATCGAAGTTATCTTGTGTTAGTCATCATTGCTTCATGTAACTAATCAAAAATGGAATGGATTGGATTAAGTAAGTGCATTTGATAAGTTAATAGTGTTGACCTAAGGTTAAAAGTTTGGGCAGGAAATTTTGAAAGGGCTTAGTCCGGATATAAAAACAAATCAACGATTACCATGTAAGTTGAAAGTGGACAACTGTGTCTTCTTGCATACATAAGTTTGTCAAGCTGAAAAACTTAATAATCAGGTAAGATTTTTGCAGTTGTTAAACTGTATTATGAGCATATTTTATAAAGTTTTCGATAAGTATCATAAACGGGGACGACACAATTAATTCTGCATATCCTCAATGTACTCTAAGTGAAAAAAAGATAAGAGTGTAAGTTCACTAACCACTGAAGGGTAAACAACTTCACGCTGTCTAGCTCTAAGTATTACTTGAGCTCTATCAATAATCATTTTGCAATACGGCCAAAAAACCAGAAGACTCATCACTACGATGTGGTGAGAAGGATGGTTGTTGGGTGGCAATAATTGGTAATTCGTGGTTGTTAATGCTTGTCAGCAAGATATATCATCAGCCTTGAAAGAAATGATGTCCCGTCTGAAGCTAGGATCCATATCAACCGGTGCTGCAGTTACAGAGGTAAACACTGAGTTGAAAGCATTGATCATAGACCACTTTACTAGCTAACACTCCATTATTCTTGATGTAAGGGGACGTGGTTCCAACTTAATTAAAAGTTGAATGTGCCGCAGTGTTTACCGTGCATTGAGTTCGCAACACTGAAGTGATAAAAGTGATAGGCTGATATGTTGTTCACCTTGCAGTATTGCAAACATTTCTTGTCTCCCAGTTACCATTCAGAAATATTCACATGAAGTACTAAGCCCTTACAGCATCAGTAATCTGATGACTATTTCAGCCTCACAACCAGTTGACTGTGAAAACGGATTTGTGTGCATCAGTATTTTTAGAAGAACCTTCCAATAAGTTACGACTAAAAAATATCCACTAACTCCAGCCTTCCTTAGAAATGCAGCTGATACTGTTAGGTCATATACTGGATATGATCCTCCATATTATGTTCACCTAACTTAAAAAAACTTTTCACAAGAAGAACCGTCTACTATGACAAAATATCCAACTAGGACTGTTGACAGTGACTCCAAGAAAACATTTTCAATCTTTCATGTAACTAAGCAGTATATATCCACCCATAACAGATGTCATAATACAACCTGCTTGTCAATACTAAACCGATAACCTTCATATCCCACCCCTGATGATATCTCGATTTATTGAGAATAGGTAAGGTGACGAAATAAAAGAACTGACTTTTCAACGTTAAACTACCTACAGAAAGTGGTATGTGAACATGTATATCCTCGTATTGAATTTTTTAGGCTTTTCTAGAAAGCGTTTTCTGTAGGTCATGACCCCTAGTCGTCATGATATTTACGGGCATGATCATGTGTCTTTGGTGGAAACTGTGAGAAATGTCTTTTGATTACGGAAAAATTTCTGAAATTTTGAGGTTTTTGAAGCATCTGTGTAATCAAAGTGGATACTATCACATAAAAAAAGAGCGCCTCATTAAAACTTTAAACTGAATATATAAATAGTGTGACGGATCTATGCTTTCTTGGCTCGGTATGTCATTTCAGTGATCTTAGTGTAATTGTATGTATTATCTTGTTGTTGATTAGGCCGCATCGATAAGTATCTATTGGCATATGAACTCCTTCATAGATGTCTTGATATAACTTATGCTTTAATTATTTACATTAATGACAATATGCGTCCTGGGATCCATTGCTAGCCACCATCTATCATTGATATATATAATTAAAACACAGACAACATGTAGACATCTATACAGGAGTCCATATGCCTATAGAGACCGATCAGTTCGGTCTAATCAATGACGGATAATCCAAGCAATAACATTAAAACTTTACCGGTCGCCTTGGTGGTCTCTTGGATAACGCTCTAGCGTTTGAAGCTATTGGGCCCAAGTCCGAATCCCGGGGAGAACAGAATTCCTTACTGGAGACAGGTACATCCAGCTGATGAGTCCTAAATAGGATGAAACGCACGTCCTGGATTCCACTGCCAGCTACTATCATCATTGTGGTCTTACGTAGAAAATCTTCCATATTTCAAGTTTTTCTGTTGTTTGTCTGAAAATCAACTTTAGCTGAGACTAGTGTACAAACGGATAGGTGAGTAAGCAGTCAATATTGAATGAATTTGTTGAAATTAGGCAGACATCTACATAATTCCAATAAAAATATCAGGTATACGTATGCGTTGGTAATTGCATATTAAAGCAATTAAACTAGCTGTCACAATTAGTCTGCTTTCATTCGTACTAATGTTCATCCTCTGGTATTTAAAGAACTGAGCTAATTGACGAAAATTGAAAATTTACAGTATTGTACTGTTTCATAAGTTTACCAACAATAACTACATCAGTTTGTGTGCGGAAGTATTTTATGATTTTTCCCGCATCCTGCTGGTAACATTAGTACTAGTTGTAATACTACTTACTACCTACTTTCTTTAATGTCGTACTATCATATTTTGACTCCGTGAACAGAAGTTATAAGCTGTAGATGCTTAACATATGTTGGCTAGGCACAATGGCTTTTGTCGATGATTTTTAACACTTTGTGGTTTCCAACATTCCCGTCAGATCGACTCTTTTTCTAGGATTCACGGTATAAAATAAATGAAATGAAGTAAAACATGATGAAATACATGATACTTCTCCACTTCAATAAAAAGCATATTTTTCATAAAATGTTTTAAAATAGTTGGTTTCACATTTCTATAATCTTAAAGGATAATCTTACTTTGTTAAGTTCACGATATCAAAATTGTAATCCGTTTATGGTTGGTATAGATACCTTAACTCTATCCAACTTGAATAAAAATTAAAGCCCTACTGAAATACCTATGGTTGGTGAAAGCGTTTACCTTCAGACACATAGAACAATAATATATCACAACTTTATTGAGTTAGAATTACAAAGTGCTCTGTGAAGATTAATCTTTGTACTACCAATGCGTTGTTAATGACTAACCTCTTGACTAGAGGTGTTTAAGCATCTGAGAAGCTGTGTAAGAGGTTTCGCGAAAATGAATACTTATATATCCTGATGAAAACTTATTTCCTTCATGGCTCCGAAGTGGCCTTGTAGATAGTTGCCAAAATCTAGCAAACACACGTCCAGAACTTTCTGTCGATTACTTTAAATTTAACAACAACCAATGCATTTTTTTCAGGATCAAGTAGTTACAAGTCCTTGTGTAAGTTTAATAGAACATAATGGTATACTTTCAGAAGTTTTCTTAGGATGAATTTCACACAAAAGTTACAGCAAGCAGTTCCGTTTCAATGGAGCATCATGACGTACATAAAAATACTGAAAACTGTAAATGATATCTTTGTAATAAAGGTAATTTGATTTAGAAGGTAAAAATGCTTGACAACTAGTGTCGTTTAGTTCTCCGGTCTATAAACAGCCTACTAATAGTCTAAGTAAATGAATAGTTTTGTCTTAACTGGTCTTCATCTTCATGAGTGACAAACAAACTAGTATGCTACGAATGGTATTTAAGATTGATTCTACTGCTATGACAAGCTTTTTAACCTTCTTGAACAATGGTATATCGATTTCCACCGTAGGTATTATAGCTAAATTTATCAAAATATGTAACATACGATATTGTTAGCCCC
Organism: Heterobilharzia americana; assembly: GCA_944470555.2. Lineage (NCBI taxonomy): Eukaryota > Metazoa > Platyhelminthes > Trematoda > Strigeidida > Schistosomatidae > Heterobilharzia > Heterobilharzia americana. The sequence continues at coordinate 11,841,112 of OX104132.1, read as the reverse complement.
TATTCATCAAATTATAACGTTTTGCATACACTTTACAATTAAATATTGCATCATTTACAATACATGTGATTTCCTTCTCCTTAAACTTACCTTATAACTTTATTCTTCGAGGCTAATGATAGATATACGAAGTATATGGAATATAAAGGATAAAAAACGTGTAATTTTGCTCAAATTTGAAACTATAATGGGAGGAAATAGACGATATATCCAACAGGGTAGAATAAAATTCATACGAAAAATAACAACTATTCAAAATAGTGTTTACTCTAAGGCTTTCGGTTAGACAATAAAGCACTATCTATGAAACTGAAAAAAAACTTTATAATTCAGTAGCAAATTTCATACCTTAGAAAAACTCCAACTGTGGTTATAGGTTGATTTATTACTAATTTTGGAATTCATATAAACATGAAAAAGAATATTAATCAAATAGAATGATACAGTTTTCAATTTCATGTGATTTTTATTTTATACTTAATTAGAAACTAAGAACTAACTAACTCTCAAATTATAAAAGAACTCAACCTATTCGTGTCAGATTAAAATTTCTTATTATATCATGAGGTTCATTTTAAATTTGATACTCATTGTCAACGAATAATATAGGTAAACAGAATTTCCCTTCAGCATATTTTATATTGTGTTACATCTTTAAGTAGTGTATTTTTCAAAATATGAATGTCATGTGATAGCACTAATGAAAATGTCCTCTTTTTATATTAGATATATTTATTTGATTTATAACATAGAAATGTAATAATATTATTTACTTTATGATGTTTCCAGCATAAAATTATTTCCCATAATCATATCCGTTACATATGTTGAGTGTTGATCCGATGAACAAAGACTCAGTAGTCAATATCTCCACCTCTCCTTCTAACTATACTTGACTTAAGTAAATTGGTTCCATTCTACCCTATGGTATATGGTGGTGTATTAATGCATGCGAAGCAACAGCCCAACTGTTTTCTAGATTATTAACGTTATTAGAGTCTGTCATTCTATATTTACCTAGATTCCCATGTTATGATATTCTAACTGACCCCGACCGGCTAGTTTGATCTATGTACTTGACCTCACAGTCATTAAGTGCAATTTGATACATTAGGTGATTTTGCTTAATTGGACCTATCTAATCATTAAGCTGACAAAGTTTATCTCTGGGTTTGTGGGTTTGAATGCAATTCTAATTCCAGCTTTGTTGAAGATCTTACGTTGAGTTGCTGATGTACCTTCCTTATAGGGTAAAACAATGAGTATTGTGAACTTCTTTCCCCTTGTGTTCTCCGTCTTATTTGTACCCGTGTTATTGTTAAGTGTTCAAACGGAATTTTTAACAAACTGTGTAGGCTAATTATTAATTAATACCGCTTCTTTTATGTGTTCCAGTTACTTGCCTAGGTCTTTGGATTGAATAGTCAGTTTTCAAGCTCTATCATTTAAACCTCGTCTGGTTAATTAGTTCACTAGTTACTAGCCAGTCCTTAGCCCGGATAAAGAAGGAAGCTTGGGCATATGGATAGCAACCCTAACCCCCAAAAAACCAATCCAACCGCTACAGAAACTTCAAACCACAAACAAATTATCAAAATTAAAAACAAACTTATTCCTCACTGCAATCACAGAGGCTAAATGACGCCGATTGGTGAAAGAAAGCCTTCGGGAAGCCAACTGGTCAATGTGTCTTCTCTCCCTCGATGAAAGCGAAAGTAAACACAGCAACATGGAATGTCCACATCATGTTTGAACATAGCAAAGCTGCCCACATTTCAGAAGAGATGAGGAGGTATGGCATGGAAGTGATTGGAATCTGTGAGGAATCTGCAGATGCAGTGGGAGTGAACTCTCCAAACTGTCAACTGGTGGGGAGTCAATAATCTACTCCGATATTGTCACTCAGACAACAACTACGAGCACAGCACACTGAGTTTTCGAGTGATTATCATGATGTCGCCAACAGCATCGAAGGCTCACTCTCATGCATTGGGAACCAGTCTCCTCCTGCAGCATCATGACAGCAAGGTTCAACTCAAAAGGAAGGAAGAGAAGTCATAATCATTCAACGCTACACTACGCTATGCACCTACAAATAATGCAGATGGAGAGAAGAGAGAGGAATTCTACACACAACTGTAATCAGTGATGTGTAAGACTGCAGTAGGCGGCATAAAAATTGTAATGTGTGGGATGACATGAATGCCGAACTGGGAGTGGACAACACAGGAATAGAACTCAATATGGGTGGAGAAGCACTCGGTGAAATGATGAATGAGAATGGAGAATTGTTTGCAGATTTCTGCGTATCGAATTATTCGGTGACTCGAGGCAGTGTGTACAAACGCAAGATTATTCACAAAGTGACATGCATTTGATTTCACCAGACACTGGACACACCATACTAAACATCAGGTTGACTTGATCTCAGTGTGAAGATAATGGAGAAGCAGTCAGCCAACTGGACACAAGAAGAAGATGGGGAGCAGATGTAAGTAGGTTCAGACCACTCAGTATTTAGTGTAAGAAACCCTCGAAATCAAGTTGGCAGCCTTGTATTCAAGGGAGTTGTTGATAGACCACAGTTGAAGTTGAACACTGAGAACAGATAGTGAAGTGAATGATGAGACTATATAGGAAATCTTCACGTGGTCAGCGATCAATACAAAGTGGAAGATATTGAGTAACATCATTGAAGAAACCTGTGTGGATGAACATTGGAATTCATTGAAAGTTATGTGGAAATAAACCTGAATAACCGTATGGGAAGGAAGAGGAAACAGGATGAGGAATGGATCTCGACTGATACATGAAGCTGATAGAGGAGGAGTAAAAAGAGGATGGTGAGGCATAAGATGAACCAGTGAGTGCAGGGATGGTTGACGATAAGATGACAGAGAATTGAAGAATAGTGTGCGCAAAGACAAAGGACACTTCTATGACACATTGGCAAATGACAGAGAACAGGCTGCAGTTAGATTAGACAGAGACCTCACAACACTATATCAAATAACCAGGTTATTATCTGGTGGGGAAGAGATTAAAAGCAGACGAGACGATTGAGAGATGGTTGAGGAGAGCTAGTTACCAAAGTGGAGAAACAAAGGATACAATGAGGTGACCACTTCAGAAAGCTGTTGAATCGACCACCACCACCATCTGCAACTCGTCCAGAAATACCTCCAGCAACACAGCCACAGAACCACCGGTGAACACTTGACCTCCGACAAAAGCAGAGGTCCTCAATGCCATACAACTGCTGGAGTTCGGGAAAGCAGCAGAACCAGATGGAATTCCACTCACTAGAAGCACTGAAAACGGAGGCAGAGACAAGAGTGTATATTCTGACAACACGTGTCGAGAAGGTTTGCAAGGAAGGAAGGGAAGGTACGTGATTGTTGATTGGAAGGAGGGCTAGCTTGTCAAACTCCCAAACAAGGGAAACCCAAGCCTTTGGAGGAACTGGTGATGAATCATGCTGCTGTCCACCCGAAGCAAAATATTATGCTGTATCATCGTGGAGAGACCAAACAATGCACTGGATTCAGAATACGACCGGAACAGGCTGACTGACTGATTGACTGACTGGCTGTCTGACTGGCTTCAAGAAGAACAAATCATGTGCGGATCAAACCGCAAAGATGCGCAACGCATTATCATATAACAGAGTATAGAATTACAGTCAACTCAACTCTACCTCAACTTCATCGACTTTGAAATGGTCTTCGACAGTGTCAACCGAGACATAATTTGGCAGACAGCTACTTTAACACTAGGGTGTTAGCGCCACAAACCTTTATCAACCTCATTTAACATCTATGTGATGACGCCACATGCCGAGTGATCCACAATGGAAAGCTCAGTTTTGCGTTTGAAGTGAAGACAGGAGTGAGGCAGCTTTGCCACCTACCATCACCTGTAAGGAGCAACATGTGCTTACGCTGTTTGACCGATGAGAAGACACTAGGAGATTGGGATTTCGCCGGCGATAATGATTTATCCTTAATGTTTTATACTGCACAAACCTGAAGATCTTAAGGCAAAAACTAACAATTAGGCAGGAAAAACAACAACTGCCTACGCTCGATACTGAAGATCGGATCGCCAGAATAATAATTATAAGCAGCAATGAACTCTGGGAACGAATCAACCAACAACCTATTACCCAACAAATATGCAGAAGAAAGTGGAGATGGATTGGATCGGATATATACTGAACAGGAAGATCTTTTGGGGACATCACGTGTCAGGCCAGGCCGCCGAGTGCAGCCCGATGGGGAAACGACGGGTTCGACGTCCGGAGTGAGGTTGACATAGAGGAGATCATGTGAGGAAGAAATGAAAGCTTGTGAGAAGTCGTAGAGCCAGAGAAGACTTCAGAGAAAAGAGTGAAATAGTGACGTGCTACTGAAGCCGGACTTTTCGTTTGGAACCTATGGGACAGATAATAAACTTTTAATTAATTCTGGACACTGGTGGACATTTGCTGTCAATGGGAAAATACCCAGTATATCATATGCTCTAGGTGGTCTCTGTTGTGATTATTGACTTTCTTCTATCTTGTATAAATTTGCCATGGATGGAGGTTTGCCTCTCTATATGATTTAAATAAGATTGATCTTATCTCAGAAGACTTTTGCACTTTTAGAGTACATATGCATCACATTCCTGCTAGGCGAATACAGTGACAAAATGCATTCATCTGCACACTTTGAGCAGTATCTTCGGGATCTCTTAGATGTGTTTCATGCTGTTAGAATGCAAACTGCTGCTCCAAGACTGGTGCGCATAACACGGTTATGGTTAGGGTAAAATTCGTCTGGAAACAACAGCAGTGAAATACAGAATAAGAACAACACTTCATTAAGCATGATTTAATTCAGGCTTTTACAGAAAGTTCTCAGACGAAACTCAGATTTACCAATGATGAGAAAATATATATCTTCTATGACTCCTATATGGACCTGCTACTTGACATTCTATCGACAGCTGACTAGAAATATCCACGTATGCGGAAGACCGTCACTTGTCGAAAAACTAAAGTGCTCTCAAAATTACAGTTGCATTTTCAAAGAGGAGAAGTGGTTTGGTGCACAGTATTTTCAATTAAACCATTCAAATAAGCCTTACACCCCCTGAAGTCAATGACAACCATTAACCATCTACATGATCGTATGCATTAACTCCAGAGTGGTTTCTAAGACCCAGAAAATAAGAATTGGCGTTCTAGAATGGTCTTGCTAAACATTCGACCCTCCAATTCCAATAGCTAATATCGCCACTATTATTTTTCTTTTCAAGTTGTTATTCATCGAAGACTGACATCAGTTGGAGGAACAAAGAAACCTGGGAGCACTGGACAGCTGTTTCGTCCTAGTATGGGACTCCTCAGCAGTGCGCACTCACGACCCCACCAGCAGGGATCGAACCCACCACCTTCAGGTTCCGCGACCAGCGCGTTACCATTCAGCCACTGGGTCAAATCCAATGCTCCATATTTCCAACTTCTGTTAGCTCACGATATAGCGCAAACCGCCACCCAATGTCATCGTTGAGTATTTGTCCTCACGGCCATCAGGCTTTGACTCCACCGGTCACGACTTCTCATTGGAACTTCGGGAATACTTCTCGAAGCTAGTCACCAACGAGCACTAGTTCAATTAAATTTTGAGGGGTTGTGGAGATTTGGAAATATTTCAAGTTGTTATTCTACTATGTCTTCATTTGTTTTTTGAATGAAGGCAATTGTAGCCAAAGTACATGGCAAAATGAAGCCAATTGACTGAATAAGTTGACATAAATTGATAACGCTTTCTTTGAATTAAGCTCCATTTTCTTAATCCAACTGATGGTACTCAAATGCTTAAGCTCTTATAATTCTTAAGTACCTTAATAATTAAACTTTTAGCTACTGAAATCTGCATCAAACAAACTTTTGAATTTGCGCTCACTAGAATAAGAGCATTCAAGTATGTTATACATGGTAATCAGTAAAAAAAAATTATTCATATCAATCTTTAGTAAGTTTTTTTTTAAAAACGTTTATGAATAAATTCTGAAAGATTCATCGAATCTCATCAAAATAAGAAAAAGCGAATCCTAACTGTCTTGATTCATGTTGTTCTGATAGAGAATGAAGGAAACTTTAATGTTTCTAAACCATAATGCAAGTGATAAATGTGTTTTTTTTTTGAGATGAATGCATCACGGAATCGTATAAAAATCTATAAAATGAAAGAAAAATAATAATATGTTTGCACGTCACTACCTATATACTGATGCAATAAAATTTAATGAAAAATATACTTGAGATATTTTTATTCTCCAGATTTATTTCATGCTGGAACTTATATTTAGAAAGTTTCAGACTTGAAGTTAACTAGTACTTGATTACTATCTAGTGTATTTGATGAATAAACACCGCTATACGAATATTATCATAAGCATTTCTATTTAAAAGTCTTTGTGGCAACAATGTACCACTTTCATGTGATCCTACAGTCAGTAAGTGTTTGTTTATTTCAGTGGATTTATAAGATTCATGTGTTACTGTGTTGAAGGCAACCGACGCGAATCTATGCCCTCAAAGAAACACAAAAAACATTTTACACACATTTTTACAGTATTCAGTAACCAACCGAGACAGATTAATAATTTATTTGGATTATACTTTGTCTAGAAACATTTTCATACCGTATATCATTGAGTTACAACTTTTGCCTGTATACTGACATTTCCATGACAGAAAGTACTGAAATTGTGGTTGAATATAATAACTGTGATATTTTTGTATGAAAGACAATAGGGAGGCATATATTACTGAATAATACCTTTTCTTAAATAATAAAATGCCTTTGAATTGAAGACAGGAGTAAAAAAAGGCTGCCTACTATCACCCATGATATTCCTGATTGTGGTCGACTGGATCATGCAACAAACAATGAGTAGCGAGAAGAGGGGGATACGCCGTTTTACCGGGGAAAAGATCCTAGAAGATTTGGATTTCACCAGTGATGACTTGTGTCTAATGTCGCACAAACTCGGAGATTACAAGCATAGACTAGTTGACAGAAGAGGTAGGGCAGAGAAGTCGGGACTTCAAGAGAAACGTAGAGAAGACAGAGGTGATGACGATATCCAACCAACACCTCCAACAACAACAAGCATCAATCACCATGAACGGGAGAAATCTAATGGTAGTAGCCTCTGTAGTCTATCTAGGCAGCACCTTTCAACTACCACAGGTGACGGAACAGACGAGGACGTCAAATCCAGGATTGGAAAGACAGCAAGACAGGCCTTCATTAAACTGAAACCAGTGTGGAGATCTACTGCACTCAGCATAAAGAATAAGATCTACATTTTCAACACCAACGTCAAGTCATTGCTCCTTTATGGTTCAGAGACTTGGCATATCACGAAAAGCATTTCCAACAAACTGCAGACATTCATCAACAACTGACTACGCTGGCTCATTACTGAAGATCAGATGGCCAGAAATAATGAGCAACAAGAACTCTGGTCACGCAACGAACCAACCAAGAACCTATCTCTCAACAAATATGCAGTGGAAGGAAGTGGAGATGGATTGGCATGCACTGAGAAGACCATTTGGGGACATCACGCACCAGGTTAGGCACTCGAGTAGAACCCAGATGGGAAGCAACGAGTTGGGCGTCCGATATGAGAGTGACATGGAGGAGATCGTGTGAGGAAGAAACGAGAGCTTGTGGTCAGTCGTGGAGTCAGGTTGAAAATATTGCAGAGGAGAGAGTGTAATTGAGACGTGGTACTGAAGCCCAATGTTCCTCTAGGAACCCAAGGGACAAGTAATAATTATAAGTAATATGTATATATCTATATACATATATATACTCCTCTACAACATTTTGAGCGATGCTATTGTTAACATTTAATTGATGTAAAAATATTAAAAATGAGGAAGTTTCACACTGTTAATTAATTTATTCAAATGAGATTGTTAACTATTACAATGTTGATATGTGAGTTCTGTTGTAACAGGTTTTTTCTCCAAGTTATACGCATGCTAGGTTAGTTACAGTCAAATTCTTGTTCTTAGCTGTTCGAGCGTAGAGTCTTATGTAGTTTCTTCTTGTTCTGCTTAGGGAGATACAAGAAAAGAGTTGTGAATAAAGTGGATGCTAAGTGTCAGTTAGAATTACTGTAGCTAGTTGCTTGCTAGAATAATGTCCATCAACTATAGTGTTAATCAGTTGGGCCAGATATACACCACTCATCCCACTGACGGCTTTTAAATCTCTATGCGATATAACATAGTCCTTTTTAGTAAACCGGGAAAGATTAATGCGGAGTGATAGAGAAGAAAAGGTGAAATGCAAAAATTCATAGATTGTAAAAGTAGAGGTTGTTATATCAGACAGTTTCAGATCCTTCATGTAATACGCTACATAAAAGATTTTTTTATAAGTCAACAAGACTTGTGACAACCAACAAAGATCAGAAGTAAAACTCAATCCAAGATAGGTAATACTCAACTTACTTCCTGCAGAAATATGATCAATGCGACATGCGTCGTGAGAGTTAAGGAGCTGATATAAGTCTTGTTCACAACTAACATTTAGAAGGGTTCGACTTGAGATCATTTGAAGGGACCATTGGTCAATAAGAGACAAGTATTTATTTAATTCAGAACAATCTAAATGAGAGTTGACTGGAATAGACACCATCAGGTTTTCACTATATCTAATAAAATTGGTTTCAACAGAACAAGTTAAATCATGCGAAAAGAAAGAGAACAGAAACGTAGAAGGTATATCACTTTGAGGCGCACCAGCTTCAGAAAGCAATGAAGTGGATACTTTTCCCTTATATACATTATGGTGTTGCCTATCAGAAAAATAAGAATACAACCACTTTGTTACTCGGGATTCAGTATGAGCAAGGGCAAGCTTATTTAGAAAAAGTGGTCTAGGAACAGTCAAAGGCTGATGAGTAATCCAAAAAGCACAACGAACATACTTAACACCTTTTTCTAGACCAAAAACAATATTATGTGTTTATGAGCCTTACAAATTAATACAAGTAAAGAATGGAATAACTCAAATAAGGGAAGCATATCTCATGTCTAATAACTCTCACAGTCTATACGAAGGTTGTTACAGCTGTAAAACTTCCTATGGTGGTTTTTACAGAAAGGAAGTAAGTTTGATGATCAGAAAAATTAAAATCATGAATTCCCAAAACTAGTTCTACACCTAATCACATAATCAATTTTTGGACTAAAAACGTCTTCATCAACCAGAAGCTCTAGTGTTTAACTATAATTCTTTAATGAAATGTTAAGCTATATGTAACAGTCAAAGATTTCTACGTGTTATTTTTCCTAAACTGAGTAGATCAAAGGCCTTTCAAATGAAATGCTTTGAAACAGTAGTAACTGTTTTCAACAAATGATCGGAATACATTGACGAATTAACATTTTCCTACCTAAAAAAAACAACAGAAACACGATATTCATACAACCAACAACAAGACCTATGCAGAGTATATAGTATATTTTCATTTAATGAATAGTAACAGTTCAAATTATTCTGTGACGATAATGAATAATAGTTGTACATGGATCTTCATTTTATAATGTAAGTGGAGGTATGGTTAACAACCTTTTTCTGAGTATACAAGTACGCTTATTAGTGTTATATGCACAAAGATAATATTCTTTACAACTTAATCTGAATTGAAAAGATATTTACAGAAAGTGACAAATCCAGGCAGGATTAGCGAAAATGTTCATGAGATAAAAATGAGATTATATTATTATTATTATTATTATTTGTCTCTTGGGTTCCTAGTGAAACATAGGACTTCATTAGCAGATAGCCATGTCACTCTCATCTCTTCAGTCTTTTCAACCTAGCACCAAGACTGCCCAGAAGCCTTCATTTCTTCCTCACATGATCTCCTTTATGTCACCATCTTAAGCCTAACTGCTCGTTTCCCATTTGGATTCCACTCGACTACCTGGCCTGACGCATAATGTCTCAGTGTATGCACAAAAGTGTTACAGTGAACTTGTAGCTAATGCTACGGGATAAGAGTAATTGAGTATATTTGATCCTGAATTTGAAAGGTTCAAGTTTCATTCATCGACATAAAAGTGTTTTTCAACGTCTTGCCCCGCCGATATTTCCACTCATGTAGGAATATGTAACGCATTTTCAGATAATTCAAGTGTTTGTTGCAGTTAACGTGATGGTACTAGGCAAGTGTTTTAAGGAAAACATCGAAGTAGATAGCACACTCATATATGACGTGATCCTTATGATTAAGTGTCTAGAGAACAACTTTTAGACTGAGATACCTTCAACATTTCTGCCCATTATGGGGGTCACTACAGGGTAGCTCAACTTATTATTATTATTATTATTAATATTAGTCCCTTGGGTTCCTAATGGAACATAGGGCTTCAGTTGTACGTCTCCAGTGAGCTCTGTCCTCTGAAATCTTTTGAACCTGGTTCCACGACAGCCCACAAGCTCTCATTTCCTCCTCGCACAATCTCCTCCATGTGACCCTAGGACGTCCAACTCGTCGCTCCTCATGGGGATTCCACTAGAGGGCCTGACGCGTGATGTCCCCAAATGGTCTTCTTAGTGTGTGCCCAATCCATCTCCACTTCCTCCCACTGTATATTTGTTGAGTGATAGGTTCTTGGTTGGTTCGTTGCTGGCCAGAGTTCCTTGCTGCTTATTATTTCTGGCCCTCTCATCTGATCTTCAGTAGCAAGCCAGCGTGGGGGGCAGTTGTTGATGAATGTCTGTAGTTTATTGGAAATCCCTTTCGTAACGCGCCAAGTCTCTGAACCATACAGAAGCACTGACTTGACGTTGGTGTTGAAAATCCGGATCTTGTTCCGCCTGGTTAACTAGTTCACTAGTTACTAGCCGGTCCTAATCCCGGGTAAAGAGGGAAGGTTGGGCATAGGGCTAGCAACTTTACCCGTAAAACAAATCTAACCGCTAAAGAAACTTCAAAGCACAAACAAAATATAAAAAATGAAAACAAACTTATTCCCCGCTGGAATCGGAGAGGCGAAATGACGCCAGTTGGTGAAAACCTTTGGGTAGCTCAAATAGCCTGAATTAACTGTATACAATACAATTGGATGGTGAGATCTCGTAATCTGTTTCCCGAATTTAAAATTTCTTCATTTCGATTGACTTACCTAAGAGTGGATAGGTCAGCAAAAACATCTTTCAGAAAAAGGCTTGAAGCAGACACACGAACTTTTGTTCTGAAATGTGATTATAGTATCCAAGATATTCTGTCGTACACTTGGTTTTACTACAAGTCTCCGATAATACTATTACATGATAAGTAAGCATAACATCGCTGAAGCAGACTGATGTTTGTCTGGTTCTTCAGCAAAAATCTATATTTACTTCTTTAGCCTAGTTTTTAAATGAAACAGAAAGATAGCAAAGAGAATTAAAATCGAAATTCAGTTGATAAACTTTTGCTACTGAGACAAAGCGAATTCAATTTTACAGCCAGAAATCTGTAGACAACTGAGTCATTACACTTAAGTAAACCAATAAATGAAGTTCTTCATTGAAAGTATTATATATGCTTACCAGATTTTCACTTCACCTTTGCCAACTAATCAGTTTCATTATATTCAATCTGCTAATGTACGTCTGTATCAGACAGTTCTACCAACATTCTAGAATCATTGTAAAGATAATATTCTAGTATGTAAGTGAAAAATTTCACAATCATGATCATGAGAACACTAATCAGAAGTAAAAACTAACTGATTATAATTAAAATTATTGCAGAAAGATAGTATATTACAGATTCCTGATATGACGAAGAATGTGTATGACCCACGAGGATGATTTAGATATGCTTACACTCTCGTGGTCATCGTCCAACTGCTGTTTAGTCTGTATGTAGACAAAGGTAGAAAAGGCAGTTATTCTGTCTTTAAAGTGTTTATCATCGTTACTACACTTTGTTTTTGTAGAATAAATTGAGTTTTTTGTTTAATATCTTACAGAGTAGCAAGATTCTTTTGACTTGTGACCCAACAAGGCCCGGAAAACATATCATAAAAGCTTCGATCTTCATTTAGACAGGACCATCTTTGCCTTTGTTTCTAAAAATACCTTTCAGGTTGTTGAATTCACCAAAATTCTATTAAAAAATTCCTTATCATTGAGTATTTTATCGAATAGTTTCTTAACAAAATTGTTTGCTTACTAGTGGTCCAATTACTCATAATCCTGAGTACATATCTCTGTAGATAGATATGATGAAGTTTATTGTGCCCAAGATTTCCGTGAAATATAAAAGACGTTTATTGTTCACTTTTGGTAACTATCTGTTGTTGAGTATTCATTGGAAAAACCAGAGTTAACTAAACACAATGGATAAATCAAATGGTAATATAGGGGCAGGTGTCTAAACAACTGTTTCAACATATAATTATCTAAACGATAACTCTCGTTTTCATCTCTTGTTATCTAATAGCTCATAACCTCTATTCACCTACAAGGATAGTTACACAGGAATAATTGCTGAATATCGGAAACGAAAGTATGTATACACCAGACATTAGATTATTTTGATATCCACGTGGGCTCTGATCTGAAGTAACGTTCATATTAAAGCAGTAGGAATAATAAATGATTTCGAACTGTATTCCCATCATGATAAATGATATATCTATTTGAATTGGAACGTAGGAATTGACTCCCCAAAGTAAAGTTTCAAAAAGGATTGAATTACTATTGATTATGCACATAAAGCATTTTTAAGATAACATTTGTTATCTATTGAGATACTATCTCCTCTCGAAGTTCTCCTGAAATCTTCTCTGAATTTCTCTCATTATTACTAAGTATTATTTTAGCAACAGCAGGGATATATTCATTATTTATTTTAAAACTAATGACTAAAAAAAGAGTAGACTAAAACAATGAACTATATTTGCTATAAGATAATGAAATGTAAAGTGAAAAGCCTGGTAAATTAGAAACATGGAAGATAAGAAGTATGTCATCGCTAAAAAAATGTCACAATATACGGATTAGAGTATATTGAAACAGGGATAAAAGTTTAGTTGGAGTTGGAATGTTTGTTAGTGTTGTTGCACATATTTATGCTGTATTGGACTCAATTATTAATCATTTCACTAATTATAGGATTATTTATCAGATGATTAAAGTTTATTTATGAGTTTCCTGATAGTCAACAGACATTAAAATAGTTAAGTGAACTAAGCATCCTGAACACATTTCAATATTACAAAGTACATAGTTTTAAGTATAACTGCTTTTATATCATACATTCGTTCATTGTACTGAATTGATCGGTGTTTATTGGTAAATAAGCTCTTGTGCGGATGCCTCGATAATACCTGTGCTCTAATGATAGTAATGATGGATAATGGCTAGCAGTGGAATCCAGGATGCGTATTTCGTTCCAAATAGGATATAGTTAGTTAAAATTTCATAGACTTAAATGTTAAACATCTTATTAGTATGTTTTCAAAGGTGATAAATGAATAAACTCTTTGGTATGTATCAAACCAAGGAAACAAAAAATGATAAAATGATAGTGAGTATAAATTATTTATTGATTTAGTTTTTTATATTCTGGCATTAATTTTAACCATGAAATCTAATGCTGAAAGAGTTTTTTTTATTTTCTAAGTTAAATAAGAGAAAGGAAGTTACTTATCTGAAGGACATTTTTCATATACTTGTGCAATCAAACTGCTTAAGTTTTTTATTTACTTTCTTATAAAGTTATTGTTCGATTCATGATGCATACAGACAACCACTTGTGAAACAGAAAATGACTGTCTATAGTTATTAAATCATTTATTTCTGTCAAGTATGAATAACAAAAGTTTAGGGAAAACTAAGTTATGGCTGACTGATCTGTTAACGATACTTACTGGATTTCATTTTGACAACCACTAAACATTACAATACACATATATTACCATACTGGTGAAGACCGTAGAATCTTCTTGACTAGAGAATTTGAAATTCAATCGTGGTAGAGAAATCTATCAGTGAAAATCCAGAGTTAATGATAGAGCTTAAACAGAAAGTAGTTGACTTTCGAGATGGCACAGTATTTTTTTCTAAACTGCTGATCCTAGTGGGGTTTATTATTCTACATTTTGATAGTGCAATCCTTGCATTACCACGCAACTAAACAATTGGATGAAGTAAAGCAACTGTAGTTAAGTTCAAAATGGTTCGATGGAAAAGGACATACTGATCACTGAATCACTGTTCATCGAATCAACAACCAGTAAGTTTATTTAATATGGTGAAGCACTCACACCTAAGATGTAGAAATTTTTACTAAAAAACAAAAATACGATGTGATAGAACTATAAAAATCAGCTGTAAAAACGCGATTTATTCAATTTAGAGGTTTGTTGGAGTTGATTAACTTCAAGTTAGTATTCACCATATACTGATATCATCTGGATAAATACTGGAAATCTAGTAGCACTGGAGAGCTGTTTCATCCAGCTATGGGACTTCACAACAGTGCCAACCGATGACCCCACCGCACTGGGAATCAAACCAAGAGCCTTCATGTTTCGTGACCATCACGTTGACATTGAGCCAATGGTTTATAATTCCTACTTCTATCACCTCACGGTACAGCTTTATCTACATCCAATGTTCTGGTTGACTAACCTAGCCTGGTTAACTACTCCAGCAGTTACTAGCGGGTACTAAGACTGGATAAACAGGCAAGCTTGGACATACGACTAGCAACCCTACCCCAGAAAACAAATCCAACCACTACAGAAACTTCAAACCACAAACAAATTATCAAAAATAAAAACAAACTTATTCCTCACTGCAATCACACAGACTAAGTGATGCCGATTGGTGAAAGCCTTCGGGAAGCCAACTGGCCAATGTGTCTTCTCTCCCTCGATGAAAGCGAAAAAAAACATAACAACATGGAATGTCCACATCATGTTTGAAACTAGCAAAGATGCCAGATTTCAGAAGAGATGAGGAGGTATGGCATGGAAGTGCTTGGAATCTGTGAGGAATCTGCAGATGCATTGGAGTGAACTCTCCAAATTGTCAACTGGTGGGGAGTCAATAATCTACTCCGATATTGTCACTCAGACAACAACTACGAGCACAGCACACTGAGTTTTCGAGAGTTTTCATGATGTCGCCAACAGCATCGAAGGCTCACTCTCATGCATTGGGAACCAGTCTCCTCCTGCAGCATCATGACAGCAAGATTCAACTCAAAAGGAGGAAGGAAGGAAGAGAAGTCACAATCATTCAATGCTACACTACGCTATGCACCTACAAATAATGCAGATGAGAGAAGAGGAGGAATTCTACACACAACTGGAATCAGTGATGTGCAAGACTGCAGTAGGTGACATCAAAATTGTAATGTGTGTGATGACATGAATGCCGAACTGGGAGTGGACAACACACGAAGAGAACTCAATATAGGTGGAGAAGCACTCAGTGAAATGATGAATGAGAACGGACAACTGTTTGCATAATTCTGTGCATTAAACGATTTGGTGATTGGAGGTGAGGCAGTGTGTACAAACACAAGAATACTCACAAAGTGACATGGATTTGATTTCACCAGACACTGGACACACCATACTAAACATCAGGTTGACTTGATCTCAGTGTGAAGATAGTGGAGAAGCAGTCAGCCTACTGGACACAAGATGAAGATGGGGAGCAGACCACTCAGTATTTAGTGTAAGAAGCCTCCAAATCAAGTTGGCAGCCTTGTATTCAAGGGAGTTGTGATAGACCACAGTTGAAGTTGAACACTCAGAACAGATAGTGAAGTGAAGGATGAGACTCCATAGGAAATCTTCACGTGGTCAGCGATCAATACAAAATAGGAGGTATTGAGTAACATCCTTGAAGAAACCTGTGTGGATGAACACTGGCCTCTTTGAAAGTTATTTGGAAATAAACCTGAATAACCGTATTGGGAAGGAAAAGGAAACAAGACAAGAAATGGATCTCGATGGATACGTGGTAGCTGGAAGAGCAAAGGATGATGATGAAGCAGAAGACAAACCAGTGCAAGGTTGAACAACTAAAAGGGGAACTGAGTACAACGTATAAAACACTGGACAAAGAAGCGAAGGGAAGTGTGCGCAAAGACAAAAGTAACTTCCACGACACACTGGCAAGTGAAGCAAGTTGCTGGTAGGAGAAACCTGACAACATTATATCAAATAATCAGGTTACTATCTGTAAAGAGGTCAACGAAGATGGAACCAATGAGAGAAAGTGAAGGAAACTTAGTTACCGCCAAAGAGGAGGAACAAAGGAAACGAGGGGCTGACCACTTCAAAAAGCACTTCAATCGACCACCACCATCTGCAACTCATCCAGGAATGCCCCAGCAACACAGTCACAGAACTACCAGTGAACACAGGACCGACTAAATCAGAGGTCCTCAATGCCATACAACTGCTGAAATTCGGGAAAGCAGCAGGACCAGAAGGAATTACACTCACTCGAAGCACTGAAAACAGAGGCAGAGACAAGAGTGTATATTCTGACAACACGTGTCGAGAAGGTTTGCAAGGAAGGAAGGGAAGGTACGTGATTGTTGATTGGACGAAGGGCTACTTTGTCAAACTCCAAACAATGGAAACCTAAGCCTTTGGAGGAACTGGTGAGGAATCATGCTGCTGTTCCCTTAAAAACGAAGGAAATGCTGCACAAGAAGTGAGATGCATTCAAAATCACTACCGGAACAGGCTAACTGACTGGCTGGCTTCAAGAAGAACAAATCATGTGCGGATCAAATTGTAAGGACATTCTATGCATTAGAGCGTAGAATTTCAGTCAAATCAACTCTACCTCAACTTCATCGACTTTGAAAAGGCGTTTGACAGCGTCGACCGAGAAGTAATTTGGCAGGCAGCCGCTTCAACACTACGGCTTTAGTGACAGGAAACTTCATCAACCTCATTCAACAGCTAATATGAAAAGGTCACATGCCGAGTGATCCACAATGAAAAGCTCAGCGACGCCTTTGAAGTCAAGACAGGGGAAAGATGAGGCTGCCACCTACTATCACCGATGATCTTCCTGATTGTGGTCAACTGGATCATGTAGCAAACAGTGAGGAGCAAGAAGAGGGGGATACGCTGGACCAATGAAAAGACCCTAGAAGATTTGGATTTCGCCGGCGATAATGATTTATATCTAGTGTCTTATACTGCACAAACTCGAAGATCTACAGGCAAAAACTAACTTGTTAACAGAAACGGCGAGGCAGGGAAGATGGGACATCAAGTAAATGTAGAGAAGACAGAGGTGACGAAGATAGTCAACCAACAACAACAAGCACCAATCACCATGAGTAGGAGAAATCTGAATGAAGTTATCTTTTTCACCTACCTTGGCAGGTATCATCTCTTCAACTACGGGCGGCACAGACACAGATGAGGATGTCAAAACCAGGATCGGAAAGATAGCAAGACAGGCCTTCAATAATCTTAAATAATCAGTGTGGAGATCTGCAGCACTCAGCATCAAACGTGCACAAGATCCGAGTTTTCAACACCAACGTCAAGTCAGTAGTGCTATATGATGGTCCAGAAACTTGGCGCGTTACGAAAAGCACTTTCAACACACTACCGACATGCATCATCAACAGCTGCCACCTATTCTGGCTCTATACTGAAGATCAGACCGGAAGACCAGAAGGAATAAGCAAAAGTGACTCTGGGAATAAAGCAATCAAGAACCCACAGCCCAGCAAATATTTATAAGAAAGTGAAGATGGATTGGATTGGACATACAGTGAAAAGACCGATTGGGGACATCACGTGTCAGGCCAAGCCAGGCTGTCGAGTGGACTCCAAAGAGGAAACGATGAGTTGAGCGTCCGGAGTGCGGGTGATTTGGAGGAGATCATGTAAGGAAGAAATGAAAGCTTGTGTTCAGTCGTGGAGCGATGTTCAAAATACTGTAGAGAAGAGAGTGGAATGGCGGCGTGCTACTGAAGCCGTATGTTCTACTAGAAACTCAAGGGAAATTACAACTTAATCCATATTGAAGAAGCATGTTTGAAACCTTCTGGGAATTACAGAAAACAAACCTTTGTTTCTACATTGGCTAGAGAAGACATAATAGATAGAATATTAATAACAAGGAAATTTCACACTGTTACTTGAATTATTTGAATGAGATTGTTAACTGTTACAAAGTTGATTTGTGAGTTCTGCTCTAATACGCTTTTCCTCACGTTATATGCTTGCTAGGTAAGGTACAGTCGGATTCTTTTTCTTAGTTGTACCAGCGTAAAGTCCCATGTAGTTTATTCTTGTCCCCTCTAAGAAGATACAAGGAAATGGCTATGAATAAAGTGGATACTCAGCGTCAGTTTAAATGATTGCAGCTAGTTGCTTGCTAGAATTCAAATGCCAGTCAACTATAGTATTAATCAGATGAGCTAGCAAATGTATCTTAGTCTGTTTCTATAAGCATACTCTTCAAACGTAATATATTCTCTTGTGAATAGCATCTACACTGGACTTTCTTGGAAAGATATCCGAAAGTCTTCTTGTGTAATTTGCCATACGCTTTAGGCAAAACACATACAATGCAGTGGTCAGAATTCAGCACAGAAGCCTGTTTACGGGCTTCGTATATGCCGGATTGATTTGTAAATTCTAAATCTAAGGTATTGTCAAGACGAGTAGAAAAGTTAACCATATTCTAATGACTCAGTGATACAAGGAAACTTCAATAAAATGAATTAAAATCTCCGCAGACTATAGACAATGAGTCACCTAGAATCGGAATAGCAAATTCTGTGAATTCATCAGCAAAAGTTGGCGAATCTGAGAAACTGCAGTCGAGTGTGATATAAACGTTTGTTATGTATATATGCTTGTATTTGCTCAAATGTTTGAGACGACATTTGATGGCAGTGCAGTCAATTTTTCGTTAGAGACGCTGAAGCATACATAGTTGGAGGTGGACATTTCGTATTGATAAATGTTGCTACCACCCTAGCATACTTCTTCCTAGAAAAGCTTCGATGTTGTTGAAATAATATGAAACCATTTGAGCAAACTAAATCGTCATCATACAGGTTAAGAAGCCATGTTTCCTGTAGTGTTATCAAACCCGTATTCCGACAAAAATTTGTGCGTAAGAGTAACTGAAGGTAATACACTTTCTTTGTTAACGACTTGCAGTTTGTGCTAAGCATTTCTGGAATGGTCATTTGATCCATGGTCATAAACTTGAGAGACCGTTGCCATCCACTATGGTGCTTCTTCTTAATTTGCCTATCTACCTGAAAAGCAATAGGTTGTAATGATTTTAAAAACGCACAAGAGTGTTTAATGCGATTGGTTGACATTATTGAACGATGAGAATATAGAAAGGAGAAATTCGGTGAAATATATTCTGTGATTAAAATAAGGTAGCCCAGGGTTCAGACAAGCTGTCATTTCTAAATTTGGGAATTCGATTTACATCCCCTTCCGCTTTCTTCAACACTTTCACATATGTTTATCTACACATTTCATCCTTCAGTATTTCGTTACTTTTATTTTTCCAATTTGTGATCCGTATTGTTTGCCTAAATACTTGCAGTACTATGCTGTTCCCACTATTCTTGTCATCAGTGAGATTAGTTATTATCATTGCTATTATTACTTAGTAGTGATGGATAGTGGCTTGCAATGGAATCCAGAATGCTTATTTCGTCATATTGAGACTCTTCAGTTGGATGTACCTGCCTTTCAGTGGGTGTTGTTCCCACCTGGATTCGAACTCGAGACTGATAGCTTCTAACTCCAGAGCGTTATCCACTACACCACCAAGCCACGACAGCCACTTCTTGTGCAACGGGTATAGTTTTAGTGTTACTGCTTGTATTATACTGTCGTTGATTGGACCGAATTGATCGGTCTACATTGGCATATCATCACTATATAATTAAGACAAAGGCAATATCAAGACACAGGAGTCAGTAAGCCAATAGAGCCCGATCAACTCGGTCCCATCAACGACGGTATAATACAGTCAACATTATTATTATTATTGTCTGGATATCTACTATTTACATGCTTTGTTTCCTAGTTATCACAGACTAGATGTTCCACCATGTTTGGTTTAATGTTTTATATATGAGAAAATTTATGTATATTAGAGTAAAGCCTAATGAGAGCTATTTGATAGCAACACTGTTCGCCTATATGTCTTCTCATAATGTATTATTCATACAGCTCTAGTAAAAGAATGATACTAAATAAACATTTCAATTACTATTCCATTTTAGTTAGTTTATTAGATACGTGACACTGTGAAACACTGTTATTTACTGAGAATTTTTTCGGACATAATTTGTAGTCGTTAGAGATATGAATTATGGTGTATATTATTTTAATTCCTTCTGTTTCTTTGTGATATGGATAGTAAAATTCTCCATATATCTGAAACAGTCGTTGATTCACTGCTAATACATATATTTGGTGTTAATTCGATAAACAAAGATTCACTTCCAACTTCTCCCTCCACTGCAGTAAGTTAGTTTTAAGTACTCCAACTATATACCATCATACTGTATGATTACATGTAATTGTATGCATAGTTACAGCTGACCTTTTCATTAGATATTTATTATCGCCACTTCGTTTATGCAAATATGTTCTTCATAACCACAGTTATAAACAATAATACCTTCATCATAGTTTTCAGTTATTCAGAAATATTTTTCCAAATGGATGCCATCTCACTTGTGATAACTGATGAACTCACAAAATCTCACACTGTAGGGATTCAAGTATTTTAAACCACTCTATAGGCATTACTTCTGTAAGAAGAAATCCCATGCATTTCCACTAGATATATAGAAATTACATTACATTATTTAGAACAATATCAAATTAAAAAATACGTTTAGAAAAATGTAGAGATAGGTAGGATATGGCTTTAAGAAAAATTTGTATATTTTATATTGAAAGTTGTATAACTTTGAGTCAACTTTTATTCTCATTGCTGTGTACCTGCATATAATGTTATAAAAGGAAAAACTCCGCTGAAACGTTTATTTTTTCAAACAAACTCTGAAACTGTGTGAAAAGTAGTTTTAAGCACAAATATTTTAATAGCTATGTCGCATATGATTCAAATATATTTTGCGTTAATAAACATATGCCTTAGAAAAATATATATTAGTGCGTTTATTTTAAAGAAAAGAAGCATATATTAGATGGTTGATTTCATTTATAGTTTCGAAAAAACTCTATTTAGCTTACAGAGTAACCGACGAATTCCGCTGTATATTGACACCTTGAACTGAAGACAGGAGTAAGACAAGGCTGCCACCTACTATCATCCATGATCTTCCTGATTGTGATCGACTCGACTGGATCATGCAGCAAACAATGAGGAGTGAGAAGATGGGCATACGCTGTTTGATTGATGAAAAGACCTTAGAAGATTTGGATTTCGCGGGCGATGATGATTTATACATAATATATTATATTGCACAAACTCTTAGATCAACAGACGAAAACTAACAAATTGACAGAAGAAGCAGAGCAGCGATGATGGGAATTCAAGTGAATGTAGAGAAGATAGAGGACATGAAGATACCCAACCAACAACAACACCAACAACAAACTACAATCACCATCAACCGAACAAACCTGAAGGAAGTAGTCTCTTTCACCTACCACATAGGCAAGGCAGCATTGTTTCAACTACACGCGGCACAAACACAGATGAGCATGTCAAAATCAGAATCGGAATGACAGCAAGACAGGTTTTCACTCATCTGAAATCATTGTGGAGATCTACTGCACTCAGCATAAAGAAGAAGATGCGGTCTTCAACATCAATGTCAAGTCAGTGCTACTATGTGATGGTTCAGAAACTTGGCGTGTCACGAAAAGCATTTCCAACCAACTACAGACATGCATCATCAACAGCTGCCGTGTATGCTCACTCGATACTGAAGATGAGATCAGATGGTCAGAAAGAATAAGCAACAAGGAACGTTGGATGGGGCATCACGTGTCAGACCAGACCAGATCATCGAGTGGAATCCAAAAGGGAAACGACGAGTTGTGCATCTGAGGTGAGGGTGACATGAAGGAGATCATATGGGGGAGGAAGAAATGAAAGCTTGTGGGCATTGGTGGAGTGAGGTTAAGG
The DNA here is from genome assembly GCA_944470555.2 of Heterobilharzia americana. Lineage (NCBI taxonomy): Eukaryota > Metazoa > Platyhelminthes > Trematoda > Strigeidida > Schistosomatidae > Heterobilharzia > Heterobilharzia americana. The sequence goes on along the minus strand of OX104132.1, from coordinate 11,818,901 downwards.
AGACTGAAGAGAAGAGAGTGGAATGGAGGTGTGCCACTGAAGCGCTGTGTGTCACTAGGAACGCAAGGGAAAAGTTATGATAATAATATAATTGATTTAATGGTGAATGATTGAGAAATTTTAACGAAGAAGAAGTAGTGAAACATTTCAGACGTTTCATCCAGCACTGCGAATAAATTATGTTTAAAGACTTTCTTTGAGAGAATAATTTAAGTTTGTTTCAGCTCCATACAACCAAAAGTAACTCGCATCACCACGATAAAGCCTTTTTTTATTTGTTTTAGCTATAATGTTTACTTACTGTTTTGTACAGTTGACGTTTAGACTGTATTCATAAGTTCTTATTTGTACATTAATTTTATATAATCTGTATTGTGAATTCGATTGCATTGTGGTGACTGTTAGTAACTTTGACACTCACAAATCAGATTTTTGGGTCTACTAGGAGATGCATTTCATTAAGTGTTATGTGTTATTCATTTATTGAAGTAGTTTAATTCCTGAGAATTCGGTTACTGCTTACTACAATACAGTTGCCTATTACACGTTATTATTTCAACTGATATTTATGTATAAAAGTACCCTTATGTTGATACATTTACTATTTTGTTAAGATCGATCGATTTTAAAGCAGATAATATTCATTACATTGAGGAAATATAGAATTCACAAGAGCATTAAACAACTAATTCTTCTTAGAATAAACTTTGCAGAAGTCTTATCAATTTGCTTTGATGTGAAGAGATCCAGACCATAAGATTTCGCGAAAAGTATGTTACAATACAACCAGGGGGGTAAGAAGTGAACTTGGTAGAATCCATAAGTAATGACTTTTATTCAGAACTTCATGAAAATATATTATTACCAAATGGCTCACAATAATAGAGGAACATATAAAAATCTAGAAGTATAGGGTGGTTAATTTATTCTAGTCTGTGATTAATTAGCAGCGTACTTTAACATATTAACGGAAACACTGTTAAATACTTAAAGGAGATTGATTTAAATATATTTGTAATGAATGTTTGCATACATAGAGGCCATTTAATTTCGGTAATATTTCAGATAAAAATAACTGCCTATGACAACATAAGTTGTTGTAGTTATTTGTCCCTTTATTTATGTTCTTCAAGTTTAATTGGTTTTTTAATTTGTTTTCGTTTAGTTTCTTTATCGGCTATTTTCCCTTCTTTATATCCCGTTTATAGTATGGCATCGAATTTCTATATTGGTTATCCTGCTTCCAGGGTTTGCCTAACTTTATTTATTCGCCTACTAATAATAAATTGGTCTTCAGTAATTCTATGTAAGATCTCTCATAAACATATTCTTGAATTGTGAATGACAGCTGTATTAGATTCATTTGCGTATATAGGTGACAAAATTTTCATATGCTTTGAACTAATTCCACATTTCAGACATCTAGTTTTAAAAATTCTGCTGTCTGTAAGTTTAACTTCTCTATAGAGTAAATAGTGTATCTTGTTGGTCAGTTTTTGGCCAAAGAACCGTTAGTATCAATTACGTTCATGAAAAACTTTTGCATTGTATACAGAATCAATTTACTACAAGTATCTTTGTAATGAATATTTACACCTAATAATGTTATTTAATATTGATAGTATTTCGAGTAAAATTACTGCCTATGATAACCTAGTTGTTGAAACGATTTAATTGTTTATCATTTTGACTATATGAGATAGCGGTGGTTTGGTAGATTAGTATTATACTGGGTGATGATTAAAGGTGAAATAAAAAAATTTAGACCGTTGCCAGATTAGAATCAGTGACTACAAGGTGTACAAATATTGATTATAAATATATTCATAGTAAATTGATTCTCTTCACAATACAAAAATGTTTCACGGATATGATCAGGTTGATACACTTGTAAATGTAACATGCTGAAATGTTGAAGCTCCTCAGAAATACTAATGAACTCGATTTTTCTAAGGATATAAAATATGCAAGATTAGGTTTTTGTAGGAACATTTTAGCCAGAATTTTTATACAATTTATAAAATTTTGCATTAGAAATATTTGTTGTGAATTATTACTATTCATATTATAAATATCCATTCCATAAATTTTACAAATACTCTGGAGAATTCTAGCACAGTGTGTCTGATTTACAAATTATGAAAATAAGACTAGTTTGTGCTGTAGAAGCTGTGGTCTATACACCGAAATATTCAGTAAAAAAAATCTTGTTTGGATTTTGAAAACACATTTGAATTATATTACAAATTACTTTTATAATTTTTCTTTTCACCTGGCTTATTTTGTGATCAACGTCATACACTTGTTCTTCTTACAAAAAACGGTCCTAGTAGTAACAATTTCAAAAAAATTGGCAACCACCAGAAATACAGATTATTTATAGTAGTGATGGGCAGTAGCTAACAGTGGAATCCAGGATGCGCATTTCGTCCTGCCTGCCAGAGAGTGATGTTGTTCCCACCGGGATTCGGACTCGGGAGCGAACGCTTAAAGTGCCAGCGCGTTATCCATTACACCACCTAGCCACGATAGACACTTCTTGTTCGGCGGGTATAGGTTTAGTGTTATTGCTTGTTTTACACCGTCGTTGGTTGGACAGTATTGATCAGTCTCTGTTGGCATATGGGCTCCTGTGCGGATGCCTCGATTTTGCCTGTCTTTTTAACCGTATATATTAATGATGGGAAGTGGCTAGCAGTGGAATCCAGGATGCGCATTTCGTTCTGTTTGGCACTCGACAGCTGGATGTGCAGATTATTATTGAAAAATAGGTAATTTGAATCGTTCAGTATATTTCTTGTATCCCATTAGGAATGAAATTAATTAAGATTAGGTTCAATTAAAGCTCATGCTCATTCATATTATTATGATTCTGTAGTTTAATGCGGCTTACGCAGTTTGCTATTTTTTCTTATGCACTGTAAATCAATAGCTTATTAGGTCTTGTCTACCTTGACCAATAACAGGGTCAAGATATCCTTTACGAACTTTCCTACCACAAATTTCATAGTTTAACCTCCCACGCCTTTCTGTTATATTGTCATTACATGGATAAACATTCATCTTCTTATGTCATTGTTTTTATGTCCTTCTTTAGTTGTATAACTACCGGTAGTCATTTTCAACCCTGAAGTAACACTTCGCATTTGTTATTCTCTATTTCGTTATAGTATTTACATGATTTTTTACCCCACTTGAATATAATTCATCACCACATAATTATTTTTTGACTACTAGTAAACAAACACACACACTCTTGCCTCAGTAAATGTATGTGAACGTTCGAATCCGACCGCGGTCCAAATTTACATTTCACCTTCAGTCATCGCCTAATATCAATACTAGTCTGCCAAACCACGACTAAGATAGTCAAAATACGAATCACTATCTATAGATTTTATCTCTTTATTTTGTAATTATTTTGTCAATAGTAACTTGATTGCACAACTAATACACCATTCCATTCGATTTGATCTCCACTCACTCACAATAAATGTACATTATGCTTTATTTTGTCTATTGTATTTCACTTACTCTCATGGATTTATAACTATAGATTCAAAAAGAGGAGTTTTTGAAAAAACTGGTTCGCTCAACTTATTCTGGTTCTAAATAATCTATGCGGATCTTCAAATTATTCTTACTTGATGCACCTCATACTTATACTTATGTAGCAATATTATTAAAGTTTTCTCACGATATCTCGAATCCTGAATCAATTAATTAAGTTCTTCGAAACTGACACAATAGTGAAATATGAATGCAACAAAAATAGCATTACAACCATAAATATTAAAGTTTTGTTGAGTGAGAATACTTTAGCGAAATACTTTGATAATAATCCTCAACACAAGCGACAGTGATTGATTCATAGTTTCGTAATTATTCAAGTTTTTGGGTAAACTAAGTTTGCGATAGAAATTGAGGTTAATGCTGTAATGTATGGTGCTGAAATGTGTTTTCTTCTGTTAGATTACATTGATTCATCTGATATCCTCAAGGCAACTTATGTTTTAGAGCTATATCGGCAACCGAACGACGTACTTTAAAAAAAAATAAAATTTACACCAATAATCATTAAAACTAAACACAAAAAGTGTTTTTGTTGTCACGGAAGAAAAATGACCTAGATACCCAAAGGTTTATAAACAGAGATATTGAATACGTCGTAACTTCTAAAAAATTCATACTGTATCATAAAGACTGATAAACTTTTCATTGGGTTTCCTAATGCATTTTATATAGTTTGCAAATATTTAGGCTAAAACTAATTTAGCCTATCTAAATCTGCCGTTACCATAGGAAATACGTGCATTTAGAATAGAAAGTGATTAGAAACAGATAGACTGCTGCTAAGAGAGACAAAGACCTGACAACATTGTATCAGATGACCAAATTACTATCCGGGAAGAGATCAACGCAGAAGGAACCAATGGAAAATAGTGAAGGAAACCTAGTTACCAAAGAGGAGAAAAAAGGAAACAATAGGCTGACCACTTCAAAAAGCTCTTAAATTGACCACCACCGGCAATGTGTCCAGCAATACCACCAGCAACCGCAGAACTACCAGTGAACCCAAGCCCTCCGACAAAAGCAACATCCTGAACGCCATAAAGCCGCTGAAATCCGGGGAAGCAACAGAATTAGATGGAAGTCTTCCAGAAGCACTGAAAACATATGCAAAGACAACGGCGGACATGCTCACACCACACCACTACTACAAAAAGTTTGCAAGGAAGGAAGGAAAGATACCTGATTGTTGATTGGAAGAAGGGCTACCTTGTCAAACTTCCAAACAAGGGAGACCTAAGCCTTTGCAAGAATTGACGCGGAATCATGCTGCTATCCACCCCAACCAAAATATTATTCCGTTTCATCCTGGAGAGACTAAAAAATGTGCTGGATTAAAAATTACGACCGGAACAGGCTGACTGTCTGGCTGGCCTCAAAAAGAACAAATCATATGCCACTCAACGGCATGCTACGCATCAACATAGAACAGAGTATAGAATGGCAGTTAACTCAAATATATCTCAATTCTATCAACTTTGTGAAGGTCTTCCTTCAACAGCGTCAACCAGGAAGTAATTTGGCCGACAGCTGCTTCAACACCACGGAGTAGCACAAATCTTTATCAACCTCATTCAACAGCTAAATGCCATACGATGCTACATGCTAAGTGATCCACAATGGAAAGTTCAGTGGTGCGTTTGAAGTGAAGACGGGAGTAAGACAAGACAAAGCTGCCGCCTACTATCACTCATGATCTTCCTAATTGTGGTTGACTGGACTGGATCTTGCAGAGAACCGTGAGGAATGAGAAGACGGGCATACTTTGGCTGGATCGATGAAAAGGCACTAGGAGAATTGGATTTCGCCAACGATGATTTATGTCTGATGTCCTGTAGCAAAAACTCGAAGATCAACAGGCGAAAACCAACAAGTTGACAGAAGAAGCAGCGAAAGAAGGCAGGACTTCAAGCATACACTGAGAAAGTCATTCGGAAACATCAAACCAAGCCGCCAAGTGGAATCCAAAGAGGAAACGACGAGTTGGGCGTCCCAGTTAAAAGTGACGTGGGGGTGATCATGTGAGGAAGAAATTAAAGATTGTAGTCAGTCGTGGAGCGGGGTTCAAAAGACTGGAGAGAAGAGAGTGGGATGGAGGCGTGCTACTGAAGCCGTATGTTCCACTAGGAACCCAAGGGAAAAGTAACTATAATAATCATAATGATAGGAACAGATGATGATTATGAAAATAATAACTTAATATCTGAGTTTTCTGTTTAAGTGATGATATGATGTGAGGATTGAGGATTAGTTACTCAGCTAAATAGTGCTAGTATCCTATGATAATGAACATTGCCAGATAGCATTTCTTAACACTGTATATCGCCTAAATCATCAGACGCTAACTTTAAGTGGCTCTACGGCTGTTACTGTTCAATGTTCCCAAGTATTCAATGGTTCATTAACAGATATTACTCCTTGATGAAGGCTACTTTTAAGTAAAGTCTACATCCATCTATAATTAGTAGAAATCTGGAACTTTTAACTTAGAAATATACTTCTAAAGTTCCTGCAAGGTAGAAAAGTAATTTTCTAACTCTACGTCATCAGTTTAAACTTTCTTTTTGAGGAATCAATTCTGCATAATTTACCAGATATTTTTATCGTTAAAGGATGAAATCGGATCGCGTTGTTCATAGAGGGAATCGAAAGCGACTGAACGAGTTCAAATTCTATCATCGTTGATTACTGTTCAGTGAGTTCAAGCTTTTGATATGAATAGTTAATGAAAGCGTGTGTGTATGTTTATTCACTTGATAGTATGAATAAGGAAAATGGCATAGTAAAATTAGTTTACGCGTGTGTATTTGTACTATCGAGGTGCGATTGGTTGTGGTTGATAAGCATAACATGCTTTACCGTCTATTTACATGTATCAATGTAATACTCAAGTCTTCGTAGTGACAAATTACATTCTCATTTACTATAGAAGGAAGTGTGTCACCTATCCATCTCTCCTTGTTGCTATAAAATCCTTCATAAATTACTTTGATGCCGTAAGGAACGTTATTTATCAGAAGTGACATGAACCAGTTGTATCAGATATCTCGAAAGTAGCTTTGTATATCGTGCATGCTATTTGTGCACGATTAGGATACCTGCAAATTATTGAAAACTGCTTCATATTTTCCATGTACCAGTTGTCACTTTAGCTTAGATTAAGACTAACAGATATATTATCAATAGCATTGCTTTGTGTGGATTTGGTTTCCAAATATTGTTTTACTGTCACAGTATCTGTAAAAGCGACAACCATGACATATATTTTTTGTCTTTAATGCTGCCTTAATAAAACTGTTACCAGAGGAAACCTAAAACATTAGACCATGTGAACAGATGTACAACATTTAAAAAAAAGAAATATAAAACAGATGGTACCAGACAACTGTTCAGACATCTTGATTTGATATATACACATTGAAAGATGATATAATTAAGCAGTCACAAAGCATTTTCAGTGAACGATACTTTTGACTTCAGATAAACTGAAATCAATATTTTATAACTCACGCGCTAAATACATTGCATCGATATATTTTCTTGGTTTGAGTTAAGATTCCTGACAACTTTACCGGGGAAAGCGGTGATAACAAATGATGTAAGGAGTTTTGTTCTTGTAGTCATTCAAAATTCAGTCAAGAAGAGCCTGAATGCTTAGTGTTGACTAAATGTTGTGCAGAACATCACTTAGTTAGAAGGAAATACCTTACAATTGTTTGAAACAACACACGTCTGCTGCCTAAATAACACAACTAACCATGAATATATTCTTGCTAGCATAATCAAGAAACTGAAGAACGTACTTGGAGATGCAGATGAAAGACAATAAAACATTTTTTTCAAGAAGATGGTACTCAGAATGGATTTCAAAGGATAATAAATTAAACATATGTAGTCTGTGTAAGCTTCACTGAAAAGACCTTACACCCACAAAAATGTGTCAATTAATTCGACACTTTCTTTATCCTGCGTGAAAGTTCAAATTTTCATGCCCGATAGTTCAACTTGTTTACTACTGTTTATATCATATAGTAAGAGTAACAAACAATGCAAAAATCAACAACCTGGTTTATCGGAAATACCATCATAGCTTCAAGCTGAAACCAGCTTTCAATCCTTGTTCAGAGTGAAATCGATGAAATTTGTATGCACATTTTCTACTAGAATGAAGTGAAATGCCTATAGACAGATAAACTAATATACTAGAAGTTTATTTAAAAATATACCTGATTATCTTTCAGTCTTCTTTTTAACCGCGGAAGACTGACGAACATATTTATGAACTAAAGACGCTGTAGTGCTATGATGCGACCAACGAATGAATTTCACTTAAATCTCAACAGATTTGGCAACGCGGTAAAAGAAATTCCACTCACTCACCTAACAGTTTTTTAGACAACCAGCTATGATTGCTTAGATTACTTGTGTGAGACGAGGTTGATCGGAAGCATTCTGGATGTTACGTTATACAATACCTCGCTCAACAAACATCATCCTATTTTAACGACATAGATATGTATAGCATAACAGCAGAAATTTAGATTATAAATACAACAATCTAGAAAACTGTCAATGACTACCATCCTAAAGAAAACTCCCAGTTCGAAAACCATGACATCAATACCAAAACTGGTTAAAATACCTTCAGTAAATAATGATTGAAATAGATTGAAAAGAACTAGAAGCCATAAGTTACATGAAATAAAGTGAAATCTGTCCGTTTCATCAACGTCTTTGCAAAAACTTTGATGTCATTTTATACACAGGAGAAAAAAAGGAGTGTTGATATTCTTATCAATTGCCTTGGAAACAAGAGTGGTTAACAAAGCCGCTTCATGCTTCCTCTTCATACAGTTGAAATGAAATACTGTCAATTTTCACTCTAAACTGAATGATAACTCTTTGTAGACATGAAAAGCAAACCATATTAGGCAAAGGATATCATATATCCGGAAAAGACCCTGTAATTCTTCTTGGAGGAGGTGAAAATTCTCAAACGACAGATATAGATTAATATATGATTACTTTACAGACGACCTGCTGCATGATAAGTAGCATTATTTTAGATTTATATCATTTTGCTATGTTAGTTTTCCCTAGGACTGTATTTATTCGATTGTATTATTATCATTACTTACTGATTCATTTTCATAAAGTTATCTTAAATTATTCTATTGAACACCTCATCGATGTCAACAGAGAAGCTATCATAAGTATCTTGCATTTTTAGTCTGTTGATTTGATCGAATCCGTTGATTCTTGTCGTCTCCTGGTATCTTTCAAAAGTTATCACTTGATATTATTCAGCAATTACAATGTAATATCGTGTTGTGTCTGCTGGTCAGTAACTTTGTCATTAGGGTGAAAAGTTAAATTCAGAATGTAAGGTGAAAAATTCCAGTCACTGTATTTGCAGCTTACAAAAATTCCGGTACTATAAGTGAATTGAGTAAATACGATTGCATATTACGCAGAAATCATATTCTCAATTGTAGGCAGAAATTATTTTTCTTCACCAAACATCCCACATGTAAGTGAATAACTAGTGCTTTTTCAGATCTCTTCAAATCGAGCTAAAACCACAAATATTTTATGTCATATGGAATAAAAAGTCAATGACTGGTCCTTAGCCTTCGTATTGAAGCAAATTTGGGTTTGCCAGAAGATCAATAAGTAAATAATCACTACCAGTACATCTGTACACCTTTTGTAAGTAAGCTTGTCGAGAGGAAAGTTTTCTTTAGCGTTATAGCTTTGTTCTATAAATTATTACTGATCAAACAATATATAAATAGTTATAGCATGAATTTAGAACTAAACTGAATCAGACAAGGTAACACAATAACTAATGACACTCTCCGCCGCATTATTTCCTGAACCAAACTAAGTTCTGTCATTAATTTTATTCAACGAATAAAAATGCGATAAAAAAATTTAATACATTTTGGTACAATCAGACTAGTTATGTATGAAAGGTAAAAAGTTTTTTCTCCAAACTGTGCTCTTAATGGTTACCCTGTCCTTCCAAATGTTAAAGAAAAGGTAGTATGACAACAGAAGGTGTATCGAAGCGTAAAAGCATATGCACAAAATACAATGCTACGTGTATACATCTATCTATATGCCAAACCTTTTAAAATTCCACTCATTATTAAACTTATCTAATATTTATGCGTGTAGCAATGTGTTTTTTTTACCAAAGGTTTGGGGCACAGTGATCCGCTATGAAAGACTTTGGAGATTTGGGGCTTTTCTGGAGGATCCAGGCAATCATATCGTATTATAAATAATTGAACTTTTTTCTTACTGTTTCATACTAAGATATCAGTTTTCCCATCACATCTAGTGTAAAATTTTTAACAATATATGTCTCATCCTGTTTGAAGCTGGATTCACTTTCAAATTCACTTTCTGTGAAGTATAATTTAGCTCGCCAAAATTTGAGGCTCCATTTTATTTAATATCGAAACGTTAAGGTTCTTGGAACTAATGACTTCGATGATGAGTTCTGAAAAATAGATGTTTATACATAGTAGAATTCATGTACTAAGGAATTATCTATGCATGTAAATCCTTTTACTACTGAAATTTGTATTTCGTAATTGATGAATGGTGAAGTTTTTGATGACATTACTTCTTCACTATCCTTACTTTCGAAAATGATTTCTGGATTTTTTCATAAACTTCCAAAAGTGTATGATTAAGTCCTTATTTCCATATTCACTCTTTAGATATATAAGCGTCTAGCGATGGCTTGAAGCTGTTATCAAACATCCTTAAACATAAACTTTACTTGAACTTTAAGGCTATAAGTTCATAACATTGTGACACAAAATAATTTGTGACCAAATGGTTCACATGATCAAACATTGTTTTCAGTGTTCAGGCAGTTTCTGTTCCGTTGGAAATGGAAATAATTGAAGTTGAAGCTTGGCAGTAATCAAGACATCTTGATTCAATTGAAATATTATGTACTTATATGATGTATGTAAATTTAACATTGTTCAAGATAAAGCTTGAATTCCGAACCATGAAAAACCTGTAATAGAATTAGAGTAAATATTTTAGTCGATTTTCGATCACAGTTTGAACACAACTAAAATATCTCTGTTTTCCAAATGAATAAATGGAAAAATGGACTATGTTTATGTGTTGTTAATGCTGAGAGGTGAGATTAATGTTGATGAGTTTCACTGACTACAAAGACGCTATTTTATTGGCATTTATTATGACAGCATCACCGATAATACAGTGTTAATGTCTGGTAAAAATAAAACAAATAGTCTAATCATTGTACCTTCTAATAATATGAATATATGCAATAAAACATACCGGTAAATATTTTTATCCTTTCTACCATATATGTCTATTCACTTGTGAAAACTGATTACATATTAGTTGTACGACGCTGTATATGTTGCTGGTTTACACATAAGGTACAAGAGGTCACTGGATTATTGGTGTCCACTTGTTGATACACTTCAAATTTATGACATCAAGAAGTAGAAATGTGTACCGATTATCTAATTGGACATGAATCCTAAGTTAAGCTATTTATTCTATTTGTATGGCATACTGTTTCTAACAGCAAAGTATTTAAATAAATTATAGGAGAAAACAAGAAGCAAAATCTCTTTTTGCTTTCAATGGCAACCTAATTCTCTCTTATATTTATGTCAGTATGCTCAAATTTACATATTTCAGGAATTATAATATAATACGTCAACTGGTTTATAAAGCCTATTAACTAAACAGAATTTTCAGTTGTGTGTGATTGAAAAACATAACTGAAGTAAATCGTTTGAAAATGATTTCAGACGATATTTTATAAAACTTTTACTGTTGAGTTTCGTGTCTTTATACACTTCCATGTATTCGGAAACAAGAGTAAAATTATCAATGAATGTAAAAAGCGTTGACTTTTTAAGTATTATTTCTTTTGCAATGGTAATACTTGCCAAAGTGTCAGTAAGAGACAGATATTCTTAAATACAGTACAATTTGGAAAGGAAAATATGCCGATAAAAAGGGTTTGACGAAGATTAATTTCATTGACTTATTTTACTTCGCTCGATTGAAGAAACGAATTTTCACAGACTTAATTAACACAAAGCGTTCAATGTTTCTTGTTATCTTAAACAAATAAACTATTTTCCTCATAATTCAATAACTACTCCAGTTTACATTGAATATTCCTTCCTATCGCCTTTGAAGTGAAGACAAGAGTAAGACATGGCTGCCACCTACTATCATCCATGATCTACCTGATTGTGATCGACTCGACTGGATCATGCAGCAAACAATGAGGAGTGAGAAGATGGGCATACGCTGTTTGATTGATGAAAAGACCTCAGAAGATTTGAATTTCGCGGGCGATGATGATTTATATATAATATATTATATTGCACAAACTCTTAGATCAACAGACGAAGACTAACAAATTGACAGAAGAAGCAGAGCAGCGAAGATGGGAATTCAAGTGAATGTAGAGAAGAGGAAGGACATGAAGATACCCAACTAACAACAACAGCATCAACAACAAACTCCAATCACCATCAACCGAACAAACCTGAAGGAAGTAGTCTCTTTCACCTACCACATAGGCAAGGCAGCATTGTTTCAACTACACGCGGCACAAACACAGATGAGCATGTCAAAATCAGAATCGGAATGACAGCAAGACAGGCTTTCACTCATCTGAAATAATTGTGGAGATCTACTGCACTCAGCATAAAGAAGAAGATGCGGTCTTCAACATCAATGTCAAGTCAGTGCTACTATGTGGTGGTTCGGAAACTTGGCGTGTCACGAAAAGCATTTCCAACAAACTACAGACATGCATCATCAGCAGCTGCCGTCTATGCTCACTCGATACTGAAGATGAGATCGGATGGTCAGAAAGAATAAGCAACAAGGAACGTTGGATGGTTGGTAACAAACCAACCATCAACCTATCACCCAACAAATATGCAGGAGAAGAAAGTGGAGATGGATTGGATTGAACATACACAGAGAAGACTGATTGGGTACATCACGTGTTAGACCAGACCAGGTCGTCGATTGGAATCCAAATGGGAAACGACGACTTGTGCATCTGAGGTGAGGGTGACATGAAGGAGGTCATGCGAGGAAGAAATGAAAGATGTGGGTAGTCGTGGAGTGAGGTTCAAAAGGCTGCAGAGATCAGAGTGGAATGGAGGTGTGCCACTAAAGCGCTATGTGTCACCAGGAACCCAAGGGAAAAATAATAATATCATTCATTCCCATATTGAAGTTCGTATTAATTTTCAAAAATAAAATTCCCCATTCAGTAAATGTATGATTTTTTAGGGCAGTATACGACATATTCAGATGACATGATGAGTACCCGCTTAAATTTGTGTTTTTACATTTTTCATAACTCAGGTATGGTATTTAAGATGCTGTTTGAAATCATTATTGGGGTTGCTGTACCTTTTAACATCTTGCGAAAAGCAGGGGGAAATGAAATCATAAGATACCATTATAAGTGTATACTCTTGCCGTTTAATCAAACCTTAGTAAAATGGAATCATTTGTGATCAATGGATAACGTATTTTAGATCCTTCTAAGGTGAACCTGGAAATTTTCACCTTGTTCACTATAGTCATTTATATAATTTATCTGGCCTCTGTTAGCTTGTTTAACGCTTTCTGGTCTGGCATTAAAATTATCCACTTTATAAATTGTTGCTTGAACTAATTACCATATGATAGATATCTTCAACGACATGAAAATTAATCCAAAATATAAGTTTTAAGTAAATTAGTTTATAAAATACCCTGCACTGCACTGCACTTCATTGCATTGCATTGCACTCAGCATAAAGCGTGAACAAGATCCGGATTTTCAACACCAATTTCAATTCAGTGCTTCTTTATGATTCAGAAACTTGACACGTTACGAAAAACGTTTCCAACAAACTACAGACATGCATCAACATCTGCCGCCTACGCTAACTTGGATGAAATCAGATGGTCGGAAACAATGAGCAACAAGGAACTGAGGCTGGCTGGCAACGAACCAATCAACAGAAAACTTATTTCCCAAAAAATATGCGGAAAAAAGTGGAGATGGATTGGATTAGAAATCTCCAACGACGTGAAAATTGATCCAAAATATAAGTTTTAAGTAAATCAGTTTATAAAATACCCACTGAAATGATAATGTACAATAATTTTGAACATGGCACAGATTAAGAATAGGTTATGATCAATAGATAATTTGTGACTTTTAATGTATTCCTAAAGAGGTAGATTTATTAATGTTACCGATATAAAAAATAAAAGACAAGCCCTGAAATGATTCCAAAAAGGTATTTAGATTCAGCTCACCTAAACTTCACTAGATACAATTTTGTTTCAAGAAAGAAACTTATGGTGACATGTGTATGATATTCACAGTAAATCTTGGTTGTGTTCGTTTTCTTCCACACAAATCTCAGAAAAGATACCTGAAATATCCATATGTAAATGATGTTTTTTGCCATCCCATCTTGTTATATCACCCCAACAAATAGAAATTTTGCAGTGTCTATGTGTTTATGAGTTAACCAATCTTCAAACCTCTAAACCACGTACACCAAAATACCGTCACATCGAATAAAGTCAGTCAGACGAATAAATTACTGTTAGACCTAATGAAACCAACACTATTTTTTATCAAGCTCTGAACTGCAAATCAGAAGTTATATGTATATATATATATATCACCTGGTAACAGCTATTTTACAGTAGCCCATGTCAAGATACCTAAACTTCTTACTTGGTGATAAATTATCAGTACTTAGTTACGTTTTCATTTCAGTCCCAGTTTACTTACGTATGTCCATGTTTTCATTATAAGATAAAGTAAAAAAATAACTCAATTTACAAAAGTATGAGGAAGGGATTACAAATTTTCAACACATGTACATGGCTCGATAATGAGTGAAATCACAATAGGTGCGCAAACATACCAAAATATAAACTGACTACAATAGAATAAAATTATAATTACATAATAATCAACGAAAATTGAGTGAAATATATAATTTCTAGCGTTAGATGAAAACACTGTTATCGTTTATGATGAAAGAAGAATAAATACAATCGCAAATTGATACACTTGTCCAGTGTAAGGATTTGACCATTAAAAACTGTTTGTCAAGCATGGTAACACATATAGTATCAATAAATGAGGTGCCATTAAAATCGAAAAAATCAAAAACTGATGAGTAGTAAATAATAATCAAATTTAGTTTTGACAAGACGTTTTGTACCAAAATAACATAACTGATCACACAAAACATAGCAACAAGCCTGAGTACCGAATTACTTAAGAAGTGAATAGTGTCAGAACAGAGAAATGAAAAGAAAGAGCAGGGGGTAGAGGAGACTATAAACGAAGACCATGAGAGGAGAACCGGTTGAACAGTCTTCCTTTTCGTACACAGTTCAGGTTTCTTCAGAGCTTTGGCGATACAGAGAATAAGAAGACAGACAGCCTCCGGGAAATTTCTTTTTACTCTATAGAAAACTGTGAACGAGCAGGTTCTTGAAATAGCGTGATTCGTGTTCACGATGTATTCAGTTACGCCTCCACTTATTATTACATTGCTACCTGTTTGTAACCACTCGGAATAGTGATCTTGAAGCCTTTTAGATAACAGTCGCATCGAACAACCTACATATCTGGCCCCACAAGAGCCCCTGAATTGATATATGTACATAGAAGTGGTGAGATCTGAAAGTTACTCAACTAAGTTGTTAGGTATCATCGAGTGACAAGAGAATACTAGTCTCAGTGGTGATGCAAAGAATGTTCTCCTTAGACCGTTTGTTTTCCCCTTTCTGGAGTTTCGGTGGGAAAATTATCTCTGAAGTTAACATTCACATAGTGTCATTTTTTGTACAGTGATTAGGTTCTCTTTACGAGGTTTAAGCTTGATGTTTTTGTCTACGAAGCGTAGTGACTATCCGTTTTCAATCAGGATGTTCTTTAGAACAAAATCTTCCTCTTCTCATAAGTAGTTGGAGAGATTATGTTAACCCTATTTTTCAAGAAGAATATTTTTTGAAATTTTACAAGGAAGTTGAAGAATATGGGTAAAGAAAGAGGAAATATGGTTGTGTTTCCATCGATTTTAGCTTGATTAATATCTTGATATTGCTGTTAAGCATATTGGACATTTTCTAATGAGACCTAGATCATGAGACAGTGGCTGTAATGGATTTTGATTTAATGGTTGATGATTCTAAGACCAAGCAAAAATTTAGCGAAATCATTTAACGTATATGGATTACCATTTATCTTTGCAAAAAATATTTCAAATGATTAAATTTAACTTGTCAAAATTTGATAAATCATTTATATTTCTTACTGACAAGATGAGCATCTTTGACTCAAGTATGAGTTAGTGTAAAATAAGTAGATTAAATATAATGCTAAGGAGTGGCCTTATAACTGACAGGAACCATAGAGGAGTACTTCGATTGTGTACCCGAAGCAGTTCTCACCAAGAAAGCATTTCCTTCATATCAACTCTTGTTGGCATCAGAAATACTACATTCCAATGGTTTTTCAAAGTTAGCTGTCATAAAATATCCCACTTAGTTAGTAAGCACACTTTGTTTTGCTTAAATTAATTACACGTTCACTTACTTCCTAAGATCGTTTTATAGATCAGTCATAGTCTGTATCTGGAAAGCAAATAGTATGTAGCTCTTCGGACTCCAATTTTAGTACTTTTAATCTACGATAGATAATGGATATTCATAAACTGTGTATCACAAATAAACATTTATTTTGATGTTTTTGAGATAATATTGAGATGATTCTCGGTGGTAAACCTACTCATTAAGGTAAACAGGCTGTCTTTCCAACGGGATCGTTACATACTACATCGTAATTAATATGAGTGTGCTGTTTCCTGAAGTTCAGTCTACCGATACCAAAAAGGAGGTATTCAGACAATCCCAGTAGTTATGAATCATTGCTTCGATTCGCAGTTGTTCGAATTCCTTCATGACGGCCAATTATGATCTAAAACCTGATAAAATTTATGATTAATACCACTAAACCAATTGATTTATTCAGTAATGTACAGCTCTTTATTCCTAAGAAAACTTTCGGAAATTTTGGTTTTCGTTTGTTTAGATCAATATATACTTTCAAGTTGTTATTCATCGTAGACTGACATCAGTTGGAGGAACCAAGTAAACCTGGGAGCACTGGGCAGCTGTTCCGTCCTAGCACGGTTTCCTTTGTTCCTCCAACTCATGTCAGTCTACGATGAATAACAACTTGAAATACTTCCAAATCCCCACAACTCCCTCAAAATTAATACAGACTTCTTAGTTGTTTAGTACAACGTAGGGTTAATGGATGGGTCATCATGGACTGATATCATTTTGAGGACCATTGAAAATCTGGAGACACTGGACATATGTTTCATTCTGGGCACTCCTTGATATTAAACACCCAGGACTCCAGCAACCTTCAGGTTTCCTGGCGAACGCATTGACCATTCAGCCAATGGTTCGGAATTCAGTGGTTCACAGTTTCCTACTTCTTTCGTCTCACGACAAAGCGTGACTATAGTGCAACCAAGTGATATCCGTCTTTGAAGTTTACTACCTGAAAGATAAAGCTCCTCACTACCTTCAAAATACATTACTGCACAGTCTTCATTTGTGGCATGCTACCAGATGGATACTCCGAAGTTCTAATGAGGAACCATGACCTGTGGGGTCAAACAGTTGGAAAGGAATCGGATGCTGATTCGAGACCTTCAGTGATAGCTGCTCTTTATAACGAATTGGCAGAGGCTAGAAACTACGAAGCATAGAACTGCGACCAAGTGGCTGAATGGTTAACGTGTTCGCCATGCAACCTGGAGATCCTGAGTCCAATCTCTAGCCGAAACGTAAGTGTGAGCTGCTGGAGAGCCCTATACTTAAACAAAACGGCTTTCCAGAGCTCTCAGGTTTCCACTAGTTTCCCAACTGATTTCAGGCTGTAATGGATGCTATTTTAGGAAAAGTGTTACTTGTTTGAGTTTGTCACGTTTCAATAAGATCTTTAAAAACTAGAGTATAACTAAAAACTGCAGCTGTTACAGTAATATCATCAATTCCAAACAGTTATTAGTAAAAATGCTACACAGGATAAACGTAAAGTGAAAGGCAAAAGATTTCGTCTTTTTATAGCCCTTCAGTACTTCTTTTCACTATTTAGGTTATGTAAAACAAAAGATTCCCAGTCTGCTGAATGAAAGTGATCATCTTTACAAAGCTCAACACTAGATTACTCTAATGTCGATAAAGTTTGCATATATTTTGTGAAGATTTTGACACATTCCTTCTCAGTGTATGCCCAATCCAATCCATCTACAATTTCTTCTACATATTTGTTGGGCAGTAGGCTCTTGGTTGGTTATTCTTATTTCAGAACATTTTTAGACTTATGAATCATTAAATAAATCGTAACTGTGGGTAAAATTTCTAGTTCTTAACATAAGACAACTCAGCCAAGAAAATGTTCTCTTCAACGAATCACTATCAGATGCTATTCATTTGTATTTACAGTGACAAAAAATATATATACTCATCAGCTGCTGATGGATGAATTGCAAGATCTTTGAGAACTGTTGACAGGGTGGTGAAAACTAGAAGGTCAATATGAGGTCATCAAAAACTGTTCATAGGATTACATGTTAATGGCTGAAAAGTGAATACAAAGTATATAACCAAGTGACTACATAGTCATCTCTGAATTAATCGGAAAAGTATAAAAAGTGAGATAGTGCAGCTGAAACCAACCATTACAAAGCAACTGTCCCATTTTTCGTAACTGTTCTATAACATCATAGATTACATAGTAATCGCCTTAGATAATTATATTTTATTCACCTTTCAATCATCACCTTGTATTTCTATCAGCAATTTTTGATGACTATGTGTTGGCGTTCCAATTATAACCACCTTGTAACTAGATAAACAATTTTTGAAGACTTTGTAATTGGTTCATTAGCCATTGATGTATATTTAATATCTCGAATGTACAGCTCTTGAAAATGGCTTATTGAAGAGGAAATTTTCTTCTTTGAACAGTGTCTCGTTAATTTTCAATGATCTAATGACACTACTTACAGTTTTTATAAGTTTGGCCCAGCAGTTTTCAATAGAATTAGTCGGTCTACTTCAAGTTGTCAGTTTGAGACACAGCAAACCAAATGCACATAAACTTCGAATGATACTTATTCCTTTTACGATCATCAGTATAACTGAGAAACATGATTAGGTCTTCCCTTTAGCATATAAAGCAGAGATTTATTTAGACATACATCTGTATACTAATAAGCTATTTTGTTCTAAAGTTAGAAGATGAGAAAGTCTATTTCCCTAGAAAAATTTCTTTTGTTGTCATTTTGGACTTCACACGAAATTAAAAACCATCCATCCATTTTGTTACTTCCTTTAGTCCTTATTTCAAATGCAAAGAACTCTATTTTCCTGAAAGCTTAACATTTCCCGCCACTGACACGATTGAATGCTGAAAGAAAATGTGAATATTGCAAGTGATTTTGGAAACTAATGTTTCCATGGTTTTCATTTGATTTTTGTTACAAATAATTCTTTTTTTCATCAACTATAAGCCTCATGTGACTACATTAAAGCAGTTTACCTACGTAATATGTGAGTAAAATATATAAAACATACTACATTACGTCAGACTACTGCTGAGAATATATGGTTTGACTGATGTGTTTACGGTGTATAGTGATGATATGGTGTGCGAAGAAAATCTAAATTTTAAGAAGTGGCCCTCAGGACTTAGACCATGGACTGGACGGGGTGAGCCACAAGATGCAGCATATGACTGGGTCTTCGTTTCACTTCAGTCCCTAAGATTTTCTTCTGACCGTCATGTGAATACGTTTTGGGTAACCGACCAAAAATATTCATTACACCAGCTCTTCAGCAAAGACTTATTGTCACAGTTAAAATAAAACTTAAGAGAAGAGGTCAGTTCAGAAATTATTAGTAAAACCATTTTGAAAGCTGTGATTTCACAAAACTGGTAATCATTACGGGGGTCAAAATTACTCACCTTTCTGATCTTTAGGTGTTATCGTCGAACCGTAATTGTCCTTTTTCAAGTAGTCTCATCTAAAAAAATAGCTGACTTGTAAACTAGTGTGTTCACACGATATCTAAAAGAATATCTATACAAAAATAACTAGGGTTAAAATATGAGAAGTAATTTTGATTGATATTTTTTACATGGTATATCTTACATTATTGCTTCAAGCTGCGACCAGGCTGTGATTATATTTACAAGGTTGAATATGAAAACACAATGTCGTAACATCCGATATCAGAAAGTAATGCTCAATCGAGAATGGGCCCCTAATAGATATGCCATTTGCTAACAAGAGACAATTAAAGTAGGCTTAGTTAAATGCTTAAGTGATACGGCGAAAAAGCTCACTAGTAGACCGGGAAATCTACGACAAGAAACTACATACATTAAAGAATACCTTGCGTCTTAATAGTTATCCACCAAAATTTATAAATAAATTTAGAACAAATCGAAAGAAAAATATTAGCAGTGATAGTAGTGGTAATACATGTGTTAATAAAAATAATTCTACTACTTATAGTAATAATGGTGACAGGGTTGAGAGAGAATTCAAAGCCTCTATCGTGTTACGATACAAGGAAGGTACCTCGAAAGCATTACGAAGAGTTCTCAATAATTCTGGGAATAAAGTAGTATTTAAATCAACAAACTCGCTTAGAAACACAGTTTGTAGGTTAAAGGGTCTTACTGATGCATTAATCAAAGTAATTTGGTCTACCAAATCCCTTGCAATGATTGCGAGGTCGAATACATAGGTGAAAGTAGTCGAACGTAGTCGATTAGAATAAGAGAGCACAACAACTTAGATCAAGATTAGTAGATCCTAATAAGATAAGAAATTTGGAGAAATGCTCGGTTATAGCTTTGCACTCAGTTACATACAATCACACAGTAGGGTGGGATACAGCGACAGTGTTGAAAACTAACCTAGTTGGGTGGAGTGAGGGAGAGATTGATAACCGAATCTTTGTTTATCGAATCAACACCAAACACATGCAATCGAAATGATTCTGCACCTGTTCCAGATATATAGAAAACTGAACTACCCTTGTCATCGTAGAGGAGGAGAGAAAACTAGGAAAATATAAAGACTGTCTCAAGATTGTGGAGTTACCTGATATGAATATGGACAATAAATTATGTCCGAAACGTTATCCAGTAAATGCTACTGTTTCACTGTGTGATGTTTCTAATAAACAGACTAAAAGTGAATAACCTGAGACAAATCTTTATACATTATTTAGTCTGACAAAGGATCAGTGATGATCTTATTAGTTTGTTGATATAACCAATAACTTCAGAATTCAATGAGTTGGGTTTGAATATAAACAGGAAAGGCTTCTTAGGGTTGTGGATAGGCCTGGTGGATGTCTGTCAACAACTAAAATATTAAGGTTCAGAGCATAGTGACTAATTATCACATAGTGACATATAACATGATCAGTAGTCTTTTAATCTTACTGAATTTGGTTAATCATGTCCGAAATTTAGTCATTAGTCAGAAGAATTGTCTTATATGTTCAACTTAAAACAATGTTATGCAGTTCGACCAATAGATATCATTAATAGATAAAAATACAGAAACAGTACTTCATAAATCAGCAGTCAAAAAGTTTAACCTGAAAAAATGTCTATCAGATGTCCGGGTGTTTTCAAAAAGGTTCAACTGATGAAATTTCATCAGTAATTTGATTAGATTTCTATATTAGTTCTTAGTCTACTTTTTCAATAGTCATAGAAAATCAACTCATTCCATAGCATTGCCATGCTTTTGTTGATAACAGTTCACTTAAAAGTTCACGCTTATTGTAATGGAAAATTTCTTCTTTGTATCACCAGCATTAAAATTTTCTGTAGTATGTTGAATAAAGATAATAAAAATACCAAATGAATGAGTTCAAAAGTTGAGACAAAATGGCTAGAAATTTGCAGTCAAGATTGATAAAAAATGATCATAAAAACCAAACAATATCGCAGTGATATCAGTCTATGCTTTTTAAACGTATTTCATTTATTCATTCGATGGAAATTTTCAAAAACGTATTTTCTGTAGGTTGAAACATTTCAAAGTTTTAGGTGAACAGCTTAAGTGGGGAAGTTATTAAGTGAAACGTTCCATTTTTACTTTGGCATAATTAAGTTTTGATTTTCAGGGGAATTATGAAACCTTTGCGGTCACTTGAGGGCCAACGAAAGGATGTCTGTTTATTTACAAGTAGACAGAAAGGCATCGATTGCTTATAAACTTCAGAGATAACTAACATCACTGAATAAGCTTTAAAAGTGATAACTATCGTATACAAAGCAGACAACTGCCTGAAGCCACAAAATAAGTACTGTAACTTTCAATATATTTTACAAGTCTTAAAATCTCCCCCCCCCCTAACTCTTTTGAATATAATTCTGTGAACACTTTTGTTTCTGTCACGGTCGAATAGCCTAATAATCACAAACACTCAAATATTCAGAAAGTTGACAGGCTTATTGAGACATGCATGGATTTTATCTTAAAATTGTGAAGCCAGATTTCAGCTGCGCTAACTTCTGTTGTTATCATTTTGAAGCTGGACTCATTGGTTCACGAAGTTGACATTCAGCTAGTGAGTCATGGGCAGTCTCACTAGACGTCACACAAAATGTGAAACTCATTGCAAACTGCTGAGTCTATTTCTTTTCAAATACTGCATGAATAATTTAGGATTATATTGCTTTTTCTTTGTCGTAAGACAACTGTAAAATAAATACATATATTTTATTGGAATCTATCATAGACTAAAGTTAGTTGGAGGAATACTGGAAATCTGGGAGCACTGGATAGTTGTTTCGTCCAAGTATGGGACTCCCAGCAATGCGCACCCATGATTCCTCAAGGGATCGAACTCAAGACCTTCAATTTCCGTGACCAGCACTTTACCTTCTTTTATATACCTTCCCATTACAGAAACGTATATTTCAGAGACGTATATGCCTTTATCTGGAAATTACTCACGATTATGTAGCCAAGTCAATAAAAAAATTAAAAAACTGGTGCTGACTATGCATACTTTCTAAATGCTAAAGGCAACTTGTTGCATTTTTCCACAATGAATAAAAATCTTGTTATATTGACGTAAAGAAAGTTATTATTTTTCCAAATTTATTAGTAATTAATTATGTTTCGTCAGCATTAATGTAAAAGCACAGATATCAAGCTGATTAATTTTTTCTCTCTTTCATGATAGGCATATGGCT
This sequence comes from Heterobilharzia americana, assembly GCA_944470555.2. Taxonomy (NCBI): domain Eukaryota; kingdom Metazoa; phylum Platyhelminthes; class Trematoda; order Strigeidida; family Schistosomatidae; genus Heterobilharzia; species Heterobilharzia americana. The sequence continues at coordinate 11,795,956 of OX104132.1, read as the reverse complement.
ATGTAACGATATATATCATTGCATAAGCTTCTCTGTCAAACCGTGGCATAGACTATATTAAAAGCAAACATTTCCGTTAGAGTAACTGTCTGCCTATGGAAAGTTTATTACCTCTTTATCTTTGTTGGCATATTCCTTATGTATATTGAGAACCTAATTCAGCACCTATTCGAAAAGTTAATTTCCGAAATATGTATGTTGATAGTAAGCTAACCTTTTAAAGATAAGTCAGATCTTTTCCGGTTTCTTTCTAAAATGCTTGTTTGAAACAAAAAGAAAAAACAACTTTAACATGCATATAAGAAAAAGGTGATTGTCTATCCTACTTACAGATGTTGATTAGAAGGATTTATAGAACAACCTTTCGAAAGATAAATTAAGTTGATTACTCAGTATGTAAATCATCGTAGTTTCTGACCAGTTTATTAGTGGGTGATTTTAAAGGCCACCTCAGCAACTCAAGAACAACCAATCACGTTTCTCTATTCTTCGAAAAATTATCTTCTCAACCAAAATACCGCTACCTAATTGGTTGTTTTAGCGGTCGTTAAGGTGGCCTATAAAGTCTCCCTACTTTGGTAAGGCTCTTATCAAAAGAATATAACTAATATTTTTACATGATACTTTGAGAGTGATGACTGAAATAAAGCAAATTGAATGTATTTATTGACAGAAAGGAGAAGGGTAACAGTAAATCCTTTCTTCAAACTACCAGAAAAAAGCTTCTTTATCATTCTTCTTCGTAGATAATTAACGCTGTTATTATAGGGACGTACTATGGATGTAGGGTCAGGTTAACTGTAGCAGCTAGGCTTTTGTGCAGTTCTAAAAGTGTACCAAAAGTATACGACAGTCCTCCATCCAACTGCATATCTAGTGATACCTGAATGAGTTGAATTAGTCGGTTTATACAAATAACGGTTTTGGAGGTAAGAAAGTATGTCAAGCAACCTGACTCAGTAGATACTGGTAAAAGATTTTCACACTCTTTCCACTTGAATCCTATTATTAAGACAAACAACAGGATTGTCGTTTCAACATCTTCTAGACTTATATCAAAAAATGTTTTAAGGACCTATCCTCAACTTCTTCTCACTTAGTCAGGATCAGTTGGAGATTTAGGATTACCTTACAAACGTTTAAATCTGCACCTTAGATATGGTGTCGATATATGGATGACACATTTACTGTGTTGAAATGGGAACATATCGACAATTTCCTCACACATATAAACTCAGTAGTAGACGCAATCCAACTCACTTACGAGGTAGAAAATGAAGAATAATAGCTACCTGTGTTGGACCGCAAGATAAAACAATGGACAAACGGTGGTTTGGATACTACTGCCTACGGAAAACCGACACATTTTAACAGGTATTTAGACTTCAATTCATCTCATCCAATATCACTCAAGGCGGGTCTGGTCAAATGTCTAAATGATAGAGCTAGGAAATTTATTGGTCAGAGCAGCGACCTAAGCAACGAACTGAAACACATAAAAGAAACAATATTAGTTAGTTTGTATCCTCTACAGTTTATTAAAACGTTCATATGAAATAATAACACTAACATGAATAGAAATATGTTCACAGCCCCAATTGTGTTATCCTGTAAAGAAGTTACATCGGCAACTTTACGTACGACCCTCAAAAAAACTGCAGTTTCAACCTGCAAACTCACTCAGAGATGATTTTGTCGATTAACTTAAGAATCCGATAGAACCAACTGATCAAAATAATCTAATTTATCAAATTTAACATAATGACCACGAGGTCAAGTACATAGGTCACACTAGCTGGTCGCGGGTCAGTTATAATAGCCGAACATAGGAATTTAGGTAAATATAAAATAACACCGAAATGAGATCACTAATGTAGGAAAAAACTTGACTATTGCAATACACGCATCACAACCATACAATAGGGTGGGATAAACCATTGTACTGAAGTCCAATACAATTAGATGGAGAGAGATTGACTACTGAATCTTTGTTCATCGAATCAACACCCATCACATGTAATAGAAATGACCCAACACCTATACCAGGGATATGGAAAACTTTATTACCAATAAAACAATGAATAATAGATGACAGGACTACAAAAAACAGATGTCGAGATTGATGTGATTATATTGATATGGTTACGAGGAATAATTCATGCTTGAAACGTCATCAAGTAAATCAAATGAACAAATCTAACATGGAACTGGGATGACTTTATCTAGAGCTCAGCTATTAGGAAGTTTAGGCTTTCTTTATATATACAGGGAAATTTCGTTATCAGAAGAAACCTTAAGTAATGAATTCAGCTTTGAAACCGAAATTGTTTTACTATAATTTTTGCAGTTTAGGCAAATACGCATCTGCTTTACACATTTCTTGTTTCACTTTACAGTCATATTTGGAAATTATTCAATATGAGTTTGAGTTATTCAGTGAAGTTATAGTATGGTAATTATGATAGGAGTACAACAAAATAATGTTTACATTTATCCTAGATGAAAAAACCAATTTTTGCATTAACTAGAAAGAAATCGATTTTAGACGAATTCTATCAATCATTTCGCAATGTGACCACCGAACTTGGAGATTATCATCGCAGTGGAATTTGATAAATTTTAGTTGGATGGGGGCAGTCGTCTTCCTGCCGGTTGGAATTAGGCTTCAAAAGTTTGGTAGTTATGGCCTTCGGAGGCGTCAAGGAGGACAAGAGCTCAGTACTCACTATATGTAGACGAACACTGGAGTGATTTCAAAGACCACCGTAGTAACTACTGAACTAACCAAACGAGTTTTAGTATTTTGCCTTGGAAGGTAGTTTTCACCCGAATAAAGAGACGAAGTTAACTATCTTAACTGTTGTCTATGTGGGCTTTAAAGTCATTTTGAAATTTCAGCTTCATATGAATTTGAAGGCTTTTTGTTTAACCATGCTGAATGGCGTTCAATAAAGTGTTAATAGGAGTTTCGGGTCTTTGCTTGTAATTTTATGATTAACTTTATAGTTGGACTCAGTTTTGTTTCAAACTTTATGTAATTACTTCTGGTTTCATAATTTATAAACCATTTATACATCTTACAGCCAAGTAGCAGTAATTTGTTCTCTTCTATCTCAATACAATTATACAATCCATTCATACATATATAATGAGTGACTACAGAGATCAGACAGATTGTTGCAGATTTTCTTGTCATTATAAGCAACTTTGTTGTAAAGTTTAATGAGAAATTACAAAACAAAGTTATTGTCACCTTATTGACTTTTTATTCACATTTTAACCCTTTATTCAGCTTTTCTTATCGACACCTTTTCATATTCAACTAATTTTTAAAAGAATCATCTTTTAACAAAAAATGCCTTTGGAAAGTAAAGATGTGAGCAGATTGTTCAAACTGTGCTGCGCGAATAAATTAAACAACTCAGACATTAATTGTAAGTACTGAGTGGCAGATTCAGAAGTTATAATTTACTGAAACAGTTAGCATGCATATTCTCTCATGAATGAAGTTATGTATACTGAAACCAATGGACTGGTTTTGACGCTCTTTCTGTTTTACTGACGTTTTTGCCATTAGGATGTGAAACAAAACCAACTCATTTTTTCACAGATTTATGTGATATACGCGTTGTCGATTCATGAACACAGTTTGCTCTCTATGACACCCTACACACTCAACAAGGAAACATTCTTATCAGACATATCCTTTTTTTAATTCCGACTGATTATTCTGTCTCTTGATTTCATCGCCAGAATTTGTTGTTACCTAAATCAATGATATTTGCTTGTTGTTATCATTATTTGTTCCGTAGGTTCCTAGTGGAACACAGGGCTTCACTGTCACGTCACCATTTCACTGTCTTTTCTGAAATATTCTTAACCTGGCTCCACCAATGCCGACAAGCTTTCATTTCTTCCTCCCCACATGATCTCCTCCATGTCAACCTCACCTGGGGCACCCAACTCTTCCTTTCCCATTTGGATTCCACTCGAGGGCATGGCCTGATGCATGATGTCTCTAAATCGTCTTCTCAGTATGTGCCCAATCCAATCCATCTCCACTTTCTGTCTCTGCATATTTGTTGGGTGATAGGTTGTTGGTTGGTTCGTTACCAACCATCCAACGTTCCTTGTTGCTTATTCTTTCTGACCATCTGACCTCATCTTCAGTATCGAGTGAGCGTAGACGGCAGCTGTTGATGATGCATGTCTGTAGTTGGTTGGAAATGCTTTTCGTGACATGCCAAGTTTCTGAACCATCACATAGTAGCACTGACTTGACATTGATGTTGAAGACCGCATCTTTTCTTTATGCTGAGTGCAGTAGATCTCCTACAATTATTTCAGATGAGTGAAAGCCTGTCTTGCTGTCCTTTCGAAGCTGATTTTGACATGCTCATCTGTGTTTGTGCCTGCCTGTAGTTGAAACAATGCTGCCTGCCTAGGTGGTAGACGAAAGGGACTGCTTCTTTCAGGTTTCTCCGTTCTTGGCGATTGGGGTTTGTTGTTGGTGTAATTGGTGGTTGGGTCTCTCCATCATCTCTATCTTCTCCACGTCTATCTAAAAGAAGTTTCGTCTTCGCTTCCCGCCTCTTCTGTCAACTTGTTAGTCTTCCCCGTAGATTTTCGAGTTTGTGCAATATAATACATTAGACATAAATCATCATCGCCGATGAAATCAAAATATTCTAGGCTCCTTCATCAGCCAAACAGAGTATACCATCTCGTACCACACAGTTTGTTGCATGATCCCATCTAGTCCACTTGACAACAATCAGGAACATCATTGGCAATGGTAGGTGGCAACCTTGTCTTACTCTGTCTTCACTTCAAAGGTATCACTGAGCTTTCCATTGCGAATCACTTAGCACGTAGAATATATATATATAGAATATAGCTGTTGAATGAGGTTGATAAAATTCATGGCACTGAAACCGTAGTGTTTAAGCAGCTGCATGCCAAATTAGTTCCTGGTCGATACTATCGAAGGCCTTTTCGAAGTCGATGAAGTTGAGGTAGAGTTGAGTTGACTGCCATGCTATACTCTGTTCTATGATGATGCGTAGCTTATCGTTGCAATTTAGTCCGCATATGATTTGTACTTCCTGAAGTCAGCCAGTCTGTTCTGGTTATTATTTTGAGTCCAGAGTATTTGTTAGTCTCTCCAGGATGATATGGCTCAATATTTTGCTTGGTGTGAACGGGGGCATGATTTAGGTTTCCCTTCTTTGGAAGTTTGTGTATGTTTACTCTGCAGATTCCAAATTTTGGTATATTTGGAGATATTTTAGCAAAACTGAAAAAAATGAGTGGACTAGTTCACATAAATAAGTGAATGGAACTTTTCTCGTTCTTCTTTGTTATAAATTAAACATTTTGATATATAGTATAACTTTGTTCATTCATTTTTCAGTATATCCTTGATAAATTTCTTTACATAGACAGTCATAACTAAACTCGTACGGCAGGAGCTTTTTTAATGTTTATTTTGCAAAGCAAATTCATGATGCATGTAAAATATATATATATATATATATTCTTTGAACTTGAAAACTGTCCACCTTATCTTTCTGAAGTTTCATATGTTTGACGCTTGTCTTGAAAAAGTGCATATATACATATATAAGATAAGGTGGACAGTTTTCAAGTTCAAAGAATTCAGAACATATTTTCAAATGTCTTGTGAAGCTCCATGAAAAGTAAACTTTTAGTTTGTATGAACTGACTGCTTTAACTGACTGAAAGTAATCATTTTCGGCAGTAAAATAAACAGCTATCATAGTTTCCCAGGATAAAGGTTAAAATATGTATCATTATCTGTCATAAAAACTCTATATATGGTTTTTAGGTTGCCTGCTGAGATAACAATATAGATTTCATGTTTTTCTGAAATTGTAAATGTTTCAGTATAATTTTTTCAGTGGTATCATTTTTAACCAAGTGATTTGATATGATATAGCTATAAAGAGGTAAAGAGGTTCATTCTTATCTGTTTAAGTATTTCAATTTGGAAAAAGTTATAAAGTTTGATAATTTATGTTCCATACCTAATGATAATTAAAAAAGTAAATTAATAAACCATATTTCAGATAAATTATGCCTTCTGAAGTTGTAATTTAAATATACAAAAGTTCATGTTAGCATATGGTAAGAGAATGTATAAGTAAAACTGTGATATTTCCAGACTGTACAGACATTTAGCATTTTTCAAAATGTTACTTCAAGTTTTTAGTGAAATAATATAGACCATAGTTTTCTCTTTGATAAGACCTTCGGTCATGCTTGAGGTTAACTGTTTTTTTATAGGTAAAACGTGTAGAAATGTGACAGTCAGTAGCGCTAGCGACCAAACTGAAGGAAGGTAACGCTGAGCCGAAAGGTTCTCAAAAGACAAATGGCACACAATGGTAGTTGTGAACGAGGAAGACTAAGAGTTTCTAGTGATGAAAATAAATATTAACCCCTTGTGACAAATCATATTTAAAAAAATTTGGCTACCAGACCAAAAAGGCGTTGAACAGACTTATGGTAGCAGAGCAAGTATTCACAGAAGTCAGAAGCGAACGACTTTCAGTGAACACGTTTATTAAAATTTTTACGGTAGCTAGAAACTAGACAGACCAAACGTTCCTATGCAACCAGAAGTCTCAGTTCTGTAATCCACGAGTATAATCTATCCAGGAGAATATTGCAGAAGTGTTGGCATGAGGTTTAGTCATTTCAACACTACAACAAAGCTACAAGAGAATGCTTTAAAAGGAACAAAGGCATTCCCACAGATAATGATAACTTCATGGTTTCCCTCTTAAATCAGAGCCTTGTATGCAGTAGCCAAGTCAAAACACCGAAGGATACCACCTATTTCCTTCTCATCAATGATATAAAGTTGTCAATACACAGAGAACTTCAGTGTCCAAGTCTGATGAAATTCGTCAACTTCTCTCTAAAAACATACTTTCAAATCAGTATTTAAGTTTGCAAATAGATGTGGGAAATCGCAGTGGGATCATCTATATCTGGACTGATTGCAGAAGTCATATTGGGCAGATTTAAGGACTAATAAGACATGTTATTTAGATTCACTACATGACCAAGACGCTGTCCAGTGAACTGAGGTTTTCAATGGTTCTCCAACTTATATCAACTCATGAATAATGCTAACTTGAAATCAATAAATCATCACAAACCTCCAAACTGAATTTGTTATCCATCCTAAAATTTCCAAAGTTGTAAACTAATATAAAATATTTCAAGTTGTTATTCATCATAGACTGACATCAGTTGGAGGAACAAAGGAAACCTGGAAGCACTGGACAGCTGTTTCGTCAGGCTAGTATTTGACTCCTCAGCAGTGCGCACCCACGAAATACCCATGGAATATCATCAGTAGCCAGTACAGTAAAATAATCTCTCACCATCTTCTGATAATAAAAATTTGTATCAGTTTCTATCATTTAACAAAACTGAAAGTCATTTTAGCACATCATAAAAACCAACTGTGTGTATTTGAATAGAACTATGTTCCCTTTATCGATAAACCCTCATTGAGTTTTACACACTTTCCCCACTTCAGGTTGTCGAGTAAATAATCACCGCATAATTGGAGGTTTTGGTGCAGTTGTGCGACTATAAATAGGTCCAAAAGTTCGAAGCCATGATAACACTTAAAATACTGTCGGCAGGAAGCCTTCTGTGAATCACTAAAAGACTCTTGTAGAAGCTTTGTGTATTTTTGTCAATACTGTATCGATGGAATCAGAGTTCTTTCTGATTCAAAATCTATATAAATTGTTATATATGAGTTTTGTCTAGATCCTAAAGCATGTTAAAATTTTGATTCTTACTTAAAGTAGCAAAAAGTGTTTTCATACGAACCGTACGGAGCCTGGTGATGCCGTAAAGTTACCCACTATATTGTAGGATTTCACCACCGCACAAAATGAGTCATATATAAAGCCTTTCAGATAAATCAATTAACGATACAAGACTGTTCTAAGTGTATTTTTTTACCTTCAGAGTGGAAAATACTGACTGACACTAGTTTGCTTATATGAGGTGCTTGATTAAAACAGACGGAATTGTTGAGTAAGCTGACAACTGCATCTGCTTGTGAGATTGCACCAATTCTTTATTGATTGATGAATAATAAAGCCCTCACACGTAAAAATAGGCTGAACTACCTGTTTCCGATCAGAAACTCGATTATATACTAAAGGTTGAATTTACTGCTCTGTCTGTGAGAAATAGTAGGTAAAAGTAGAAGACGTAAGAAAGATCCAGACATTTAACAGACACTTCATTTATCAGACTGCTTGTCACAGTGCGAAAAACATACCGTCCAAAATAGGGTTTTATACAAAAGAGGTAAGTCATTTGATGAGGCTGTCAAACTTTATGATAGCTGAGAAGTAAATTGCACACACTGAATCACTGTCCATCTCGATGCTTTGTGGTAATGGAAGTAGGATTAGGAAAAAAGAAAGCAAAGGGTTACTGGAATAAAAATTGAAATCATTGTGTGAAGTCTCTGACTTTGTTTGAGTTGTCAAAGGAAATCTATGCTCCCAGGTCAAAGGTCTTCATGGACACTGAAGTTTATCGTTGAATCCTCTAAGAGGTATGTCAAAAGTGATCTCAGTTGTTCAAGTTCATTTCACATGAAAGCAGATGCCAGACATAAGTCCAATGTATTTTATATAATTGCTTAGAAATCTGTAATAATGATCATTCTTTTCGGTACGATAGATTTACATGAAATTTGTTATTGAACAACTATGACTAGCTGCCTTTTCGCAGCTATTATATTGGCAGGTTTATAGGTATACAACAATATTGGTAAAAAGAGTCTCCCCGGCTGTGCAAGCAATTCAAGCGCATATATATGAACATTGAGAAACCACTTAAAGTTCTTATCAGAAACGTGGTATTAAGTTGACTTGATACATTAGTGAATTCAGCGTGGAAAACTCCAGGAACGAGTGATTTTCATATAAAACTATACCCGTATACGTAAATGACTTTAAAAATCAACATATACACCGACTACTATTTGAATGTTCCTCTATACCTGATAAGTGATGAAACAGTAGTACTTAGTGTGAACAGATCCGATGATCAGAATATGAGTGGATCAACTAAGACTCATATTATTTCAAGATGAATAATTCGCAATATTTAGGGGGCGAAGATAAGATTAAAAGCTTAACATGTATTGAAATTCCAGGAACATATTATCTAAGGAATATGCAATATACACACTACAGTGTTCTACAGTTCTTTTCATTATAAACTTCGTAAAAAAGATATTGATTGTACTATCAACTATTAAAATACTTTAAGTGTACCCAAGAAAATCTGAATCGTCATATTCAACAATCAATCGCCATACTCGAACCGGTCGCCATTGAGTCATTGGAGTTGCTGTTTATTCCTTAGTTTTGAGTTCCAGTCAACGTCTGGTAAAGTCTCTGACTTCGGAAGCAAACGGTGTAGATTCAAATCACCAAGGAAGCACCAATCTCCTCATGATTGCAAATATGTTTTACTTATGACCACCAGCAGGCAGAAACCAATGTCCAAGGCTTCTTCCTACGAACTTACGTATTTATAAGTCCACCATGATTCTGAGCCACCTAACTTGGTGGCCACATTGCAAAATGATTGATAAAACCTGTTCAGCATTTAGGATTAAACAATATTATATTGGTTTCCTTGTAGTGACCAATCAGTGTTAAATGTTATTGTTTTTTATCTAACATCTTATCAAGCTCCCATACTGAAAGGATGAAAACCACTTAAAAGACAGATGAGATAAACTGTTTCAAGCAAATACAATACTTCATACTGTGAAGTTAAAAATACAATGTATAGTTGATACGTACAAACAGACAAAGAATACTAATGAAGCTTAATTCTAGCTAGCAGTTTGTGGGTGTTTAGTCACCGATTTCAGGTTGGTATTTATCATGGACGGATATCGGTTGGAGAAACATTGGAAACCTGGGAGAACTGGATAGCTGTTTCGTCCTAGTGTTGGACTCCTCAGCAGTGCATACCATGACCCCATATTTCCTACTTCTGTCATTTCAGGATATAGCGCGACTTATATCCAATGCTACCGTTGGGTAACTGTCCTCACATTCGACTTGGTTGACTTCACTGGTCACGAGTTGTCACTAGAACTTCAGGAATCACCTCTTGAAGCTAGTCACCAATGAGCACTAGAATAATTCTATCTGGAGTTTTGTGGAGATTTGTTAATTGATTTCAGGTTGGAATTCATCATGAACTGACATCAGGAAATATTAACCATTGGATTCTGACCCATTGGCTCAATGATAATGTGCTGGCCAAGGAACCAGAAAGTCCTGCGTCCGAGCCCTAACGGGGTCGTGGGTATGCACTCCTAAAAAGCCCGTATTAGGATGAAACAGCTGTCCAGTTCTTCTAGGTTTCCAATGTCCCTTCAACTGATGTCATTCTATGATGAATCTCGACCTAAGACACTAATCTACTTACAGACCTATATGCACATGAGAAAAAAAGACAAAACTTAAGTGAGACTCCTTAGAATACATATAAATACAGAAATACATGAGTCATTTCCTAAGGTGTAATGCCTGTTTACTTGTTTTTCTTCACTCGCTTGCTCACTCATTTATCTGCTGCATTATTAAATCAAACAGATGATAGACAGCTGGCAAAAAACACAACTTCCTGTCTTCGTGTATACCTGAACCTGTAGAACATTTCACTAGTTTCTTTCATTTTTCCCTAACTTAAGTAAACTTCATTAAGCCTATATTTAAAAAAGTAGACAAAAACGAAAGAATAAATAATTAAAACACAAGCCTGCCCAAGACTTTTAGTTTTCTCCATGTTTGTCTTCCTCTTCTCATTCTGTTTTCCTTTTATATTATGTTGTGTCACCAAGGTCTTTTTCATCTATACTATAAAAGGTCGAAACAAATGAAAATCAGGCACGCAAATTATTTTCCATGGTTCTGTACAATAGTAATAACGTCAATCATTTTTTGAAATAGCATTCCTGTCAGCATACTCGTTTTTAAAATGATAAATAAGTCGAAATTACCGAGTTAATCTTTCTACACTTCTTTTATTAGAGACTATGACTAAAAATGGAAGAAATATAAATGTCACTACTTTAAAGTAGCATTGATACTCAATTTCTTCTTTGCTGCATACACCAAACAGTATGGTTGTGAAAGCGTCCTTTTCATAAACTGTTCAGAGTTCCTTTCAGGTTGTTATTCATCATAGACTGACATCAGCTGGAGGAACAAAGGAAACCTGGAAGCACTGGGCAGCTGTTTCGTCAGGGTAGTATTTGACTCCTCAGCAGTGCACACCCACGACCCCGCCAGGGATCGAACCCGCGATCTTCAGGTCCCGCGGCCAGCGCGTTATCATTGAGCCGCTGGGTCACAACCCAATAGTCCATATTTCCAACTTCTATTAGCTCACGAGTTCAGCTAGACTTCGTGATAAGCTCAAATTTATATTGATGTTCGAAGTGTATACTACTCAGTCATCATCTGTAAACAAAACTTATTCCAGAGTTTAGAACTTTCTTGAAAATGAAATGATTTTTGTGTTAAGGACAAATATGAAAACTCATTAAGATAAGGGGTAAGCACATGATAAGAGGTCAAATTGGAATTATAAGCCAAATAATAATGAAAATCAACACAACGAAAATAATAGTACATCGAACTTGGATTCCTAGTTCAATTCTCCGAGGGAGATTTATTGTGATAATAAATTGTTTTTGAATACACACAGGTGGTTCAAACCTCCTAATAGCTGAGGCCTAAACAAATTTAACCATGCATCTCCTAACTTATTTTCTAAATAGGTCTAAAGAAAGTTGCAACATCAATCCTGTGACCTATCTCAACGATATGTTTTGCGACCTAAGAAGTTGGACGTCTGCTACCAACATATACAGGTTCGGCTGATTCAGTTTGCCTCTGAAGTCACTTCAGAATATGCTCCAAGACATCTTCATCAGTCTTCTGCACATAGGTCATTGTCGTAGCTTTAAGTAGAGACTTAAATATGCTGTAAGAACGACCTTTGGTCCGACTAACAGAAACCACTGAGTCTGTATATCCTCCCAAACCCTGAGAACATATGAACGATAGTATCACATTCCAATGCATCTAGCAATTCAAATGTTTGTGCGGAGACATGCACAGAGATGACTCATATTTCCATGCACATTAGGGCCTCACGGCACATTTTCAAGTGGCTTCAGAGGGGGACTTAATCACCTGACCCCATAAACCTTGGTAGTAGACGTCTAAGTTCCTCGATTGCGAAACATATGATTGACAAAGGTTACTATATGGAAACTGTACGGTATATTTTGTGTACTCCGAGAGGATGAAAAGTCTGAAACTACTCATAAGCATTGTGGAATATTGTATCATGTGTTACTATAGTCAAACCACGCATACATTTTGACTATCGATAAGAAAACTGGGTAGATCTCAATTCTAATTAAGTAATAAGAAAGCATAGGACTTTCAGTGACTATATCCATATTAAATTATGGTTCTGACTTCGTCTAAACTATTTATTGGCTTACTACCTCTTATTTGGATCACAATTAAGGCGAATAAGATATGATGCTTTAAAATTTACCGTTGTTGGTTGGACCGAATTGATTAGGCACCACTGGTATATGGGTTTTAGGGTACGCACTTCATCTTAATTTGAACTCCTCAGCAAGACGCTCACCTTCCCCCTTAGGGAGTGACTATGATGGTGGCTACCAGATTCAAGTCTTAGCTGGAGTAAAACTGCTCACTGAGAGACGGATACAACTGCCTGCCGATTGTCAAATCAGACAAGACTTGCGTCGCGGTTCCACCGCTACCCACTGTTCCTCCTAAATGTTTAGGTGAATTAGTTGGAGCTGAGGGAAATTTGGCAAGACGAGTTGTTTTCTGTGTAGACTGATTGTATGCTGAATATAACGTTCATATTAGTTGGTTGTAGGCAATCCGCAGGAATCTATGGACCTAGGTTTCCTGCTTGTAGGCACTCGTCTGCAAGGCGTATCTACAACCTCGATGGAACTGATGTCTCGCCTGAGATTCGAACTCGCTTCACCCAGTGTTGTAGTCAGCGACTTTACCACTGAGCTATTCAGGCCACGACTGACCTCCTGTAGGACTGGCTTACATGCATTGATTGGTCACTGGAGTGCAACCACTTTCATGTTGCCTAGTCCTATGGATCCTATTTGCAATGTGGCAACCAAACTAGGAAGCTCAGCATCGCGGTGCACATTAGTAGATGTTAGTTGGTTGGAGGCAACCGGCAAGAAGCGATGCTTAGCTTCCTAGCTTGGTTGCCACATTGCAAATATGATCGATAGGATTCGGTCTGCACTGAGGACTAAACAACATGAAGTGGTTGCACTCCCGTGACCAATCAATTCATACAGTTCATAGTCTTCCTATAGTCAATCGACAATGATTTTGGCTACATGAAAAAATAATACCTACATCTAGACTAGTCATGAATTATCGAGAGTTCAGTTATAATTATACATTACACATCTTGACTTGAAACTTGTTAACCCTAACAAAGATGAAGTTACTAGTTGATATTTATCAGTTTAACAATGATAAAAAATACACAAAACGGTATGATAGGAAATTCACTCCTGTTGACTTGCCTTTAACAGAAGTAAGCATTGTGGGACAACAGTATTGGTCGCACTTCTTAAGGATAAAAATGTCTGCATGCTAAACTATGACAAGACATAGTCGGATATTTTAGCACCCAGTTTATCGATCGATTCACTTAAAACCTATGTAATTTATTATATTGACATAAATCTGCCAACTTATCTAAGGTGTGATACATCAAGTTAACTTTATTTTTAAAACTACAGTTAAATTATTATGATACTCGTGAATAGAGCAAATGTCTAAACTGAAGTAATGAATTCAAAGATTCTAAAAACAGTGAAAAGTGAACAAGACATTCCCTAGAATTTCATGATCCTGTGTATCTTAAACTAACAAACCATTTACTTTGATATATATTCAACACATGTTTCCTTACAGTTTAACCTGAATGCAATTTTATGCTAGATATTTTATGTTGATGTGAAGCCAACAAGTTACTTACGTGGCAATTAATAATGTGACCTAAGCATGGTGATCATGTTAGCTAGTATATAAACAGTGAACTGGATGTCCGCTGTTGAAAATCAATAATCAGGAAGCTATGGATTTAGGTTTCATGTATGCTAACACTCATCAGCAAAATGCAACTCTAAAAATGAGGAAAATAGGATTCCTTTGAATGAATTCAGCTTGTATCATATAATCCCAAATTTAGAGATTTTACTACCTGGCAATTCAAGGTACAAAATGCAGTATAATGCGTATCACCCAGTTTATTGGCTACATTGCGGACTTGGGGAAGAATACGGGGTATACTGCTAAATCGCTTACCCGCTGATGATACTTTCTTATAAACTAGAGGTTGCTCCATTTGGTGGACCTATCTGACTTTGAACTAATAGTTAACACATTCTTTGTTTCCTACAGGAATCCTAACACAAAGGTACTTGAAATATAGGGTTTTACACTTTACTACCTGTTTTCTTTGGAGTAGGTAGGCTTTACAGTATATTAAAGTAGTAATATTTTGACTATTGTGGGGGGTTACGTATTAAATATTACTTACGAACGAATGTCACGCAATGTTTGACTTTTCTGGTAAGACATACTGGACGAGTGTTCGAATTCAATTGATAGGACAATCTGTTCGGCCTTGCCAGTTGTTATCGAGATGCAATTTCTGTAACCACCAGGGAACTCAAGTCTCATCGGCGATTAAAGATCCTTTACACTAAACTCCTAAGACAGTATGTGACTCCTTTTGGGACCTCATTAAGTGCACAAAGCGGTCGATTGATGGCCATTACTTCAGCTATCAAGTTCCTAATGCAAATCTTAACCTATCAGCCGGTCTAGCTGTTTTTTGCACAAATAGTAGACCGGAATTTATACGCTATCAAAGATTCTTTAATGAAAACATCAATCAAGTTGCGAGGATTAATGAATATTAATGATAGATTTTAAGTAAGCCATGAAGATGATACGATTTAGAAAGTAAGATGCAAATAATTAATGGAGTAATCAAAATTGGTAATATGAAGTAGATTATTCTAAGGTAAGTGGCATCTTAACTGCTGGAGTTAATGAAGTAGTTCTTGACGACTCTCCAGTCATAAACAATAAATGATTACGTAACAATAGGCGAACAAATAAATATTGGTAGAAACAAGGGGGGAGAAGAGGTGCACAAAGTAAATACTAGAAGTTATTTCATATTGACGACCACGTTAATGAAAGTGGTCGAACAAACTTTTCTTGAATATAAAGGTTAGGTCCGTAAAGGTGGATTGCGATTGCCTCTTCTGTGTTAAGTAAATGAGTGCGTTGTCCTTATAGTAAATTAATTGGTATGCGATGAATATTTTTGAATCCTTTTCTAGTATCTACTTGATGTCCAGTGTCAACTAAATGTGCAAGTATGGAGCTCTTTATTGTTCGAAGTTGTTCCTTGCTCAACTATGATAGGTGGTGCTCAGAAATTCAACGATGGACTTGCCTCATTGTGCGCTCAACGTAACTAGCTCCACAGGAGCAGTTAAACAGATAAATGCACATGAAGGTGGTCGAATCAGGCAATTTGCCTTTATTTTTTGTCCCCAGAATGGTGCGGTTGTTTGCATCTTAGTTTCTAAGACTTATCATCTTCATGACTTACTTAAAATCTATAATTGATGTTTACCAACCCCAAACTACTTGATTTGTATTTTTATTGAATTGTAAAACAGTATATTAGTGTAAAATCCAAGACGAAAACCTGATGGAAAAGATTTTGCAGTCTTCAAAAGTAAGAACAAGACGACATGTTGGAGAATATTGTACTGAATTCCTCATTGTTTTAAGAAACAATGTGACTATCAAAATTGTTCAGTACTTACAGTTTTGTAAAACACATTAAAACTACTTAACAATCAACAACACTTTTGTTACAATAACGAAATGATATTACACAGTCGTTTCATTACATCATTAGTAGTCTTCGATGAAAGTAAAACTGAGTGAAGAGTGAATCTGTAATACCTACTAAATGATATTCTGTTCTTTCTTTCTCTCTACGCCGTTATGAAAATAACATGAATTCTTTGAGTAGAAAAAAACATGACAAATTTAATAAGTAAAGTAAAGAATATTGAAGAATAAAATATGTTGATCCTAATTGGCGTCATTGCTGATAGTCATTTACAAAGGTCACTGAATTGAAAAATGATACAAGTAAACTGTATAAAGTTCGAACAAGAACCACATGATTGGTGCTACTACAACATAATTTAATGATAATAAATTAGAAGTAAAGCAATTGTGTGTATACACAAACACACGTGGAGAAAGAACGAAAGCATAATATACAGTAAATAAGTTACTCACGTTCTTAGCTGCCATATGAGTAGCACAAATATAAAAACTGAAGAGAGGTCGATATGTAAAAACGTGACTACTTGAAATATCACGTTACATAACAAATGAAAACTGGGTTTTTTCACCTTAATTTACTTCATGTTAACAAAAGATACCTGCAAATTATTCCCTTGCTTTAGGAGACAGTGATAAAAAAGGTTCTGAAAATCTAGTGATAAACTGAAAATGATAACACTAACCCTTGGTAACTCTGACTCATTCACAATCTACTATGAATCGGCTGTATTTTTCTGGTGTTGCTCAGCTGTAACGTAGACACCACAATGAACTAAAATCTTGTCATCGGTTTTTGAAGGTATTCACTTGACAAGAATATAGAACTTGTATGTAATTGTACCTTATTTTCATTTCATAATTGTTGGTGATGAAAACTACTTACTTATATGAAATGTATAAGTAGATAAGTGTGTCATGAATTACGGACAGATTTTACCCTTCATTTTTGAACAATTCATGACTGGGAAAATTATCAACTCTTAAACTGTAGAGTGAACAGTGATTTTCTAATCCAGTTAGTGGAGTTTGCAGAAGTTTCAGCTCCAAGTATACTGTAATTATATCAGACTCATGGGAAAGAAGCAAATGAGGGGAAAAGTCTATTTGAAAAATCAATGCAGTTTGATGCAATGTCATGCTGATAAATCAGCTTGAGACGTACATAACAATGTCACCTGCTTAGGTAATAGAAGTACAAGGTGACTTCAGAGATGAACTTTATCCATTGGTTCTTATCAATGACCAATCTTCAAAACCTAGAACTTGACGGTATGTTTAGTTTACTTGCTTATTGGTCCACTGATTTCTGTGTTGTACCTGATAATTGGTCTATAGGCTGCTGAACAAATATAAATGTGAAACGTTCATATCTGTCGAGTAAAATGAACAGTTCTGATACATGGATTAAATATTTGTTAGTAGTTTTTAGTGATAACGATTAGGGTAAATACACATACATATGCATGAACTGTTATTGGATCATACAATCTTCCTTAAAACTCTACTGGACTTTGTTTGCTGATTTATGGGGCCCCAGTAATCTCTTCGTGGCTTTGTTTCTCAAATTTCAATTTCACCTTGATTTGATAAATTCATGTTCAATAATTAAGTGGAAACTGTAAACAGACACTTCAAGATATTAAGTTATTCGTTTTACTTCTACCGACAGTATTTCACTACTGGCATGTTTCTCAGTCTAAATAAACTTTACAAGGTCGCCTCTTTGATGATTTCACCTCCGATCCTAAAGTTCTAAAAACAATCTATTGTCAAGCATTTATTATATTTATTATTAGTCCGTTGGGTTCCTAGTGGAACATAGGGCTTCAGTAGCACGTCTCCAGTGACCTCTGTTCTCTGAGATCTTTTCAACCTGGTTCCACGACAACCCAGAAGCTCTCATTTCCTCCTCGCACGACCTCCTCCATGTCACCCTCAGCTGGAAAGTCCAACTCGTCGCTTCCCATGGGGATTCCACTCGAGTAACTGGCTTGACGCGTGATGTCCTCAGTAAGCCTTCTCAGTGCATGCCCAATCCATCTCCACTTCCTCCTGCATATTTGTTGCATGATAGGTTCTTGGTTGGTTCGTTCCCAGAGTTCCTTGTTGCTTATTCTTTCTGCCCATCTGATCTTCAGTAACGAGCCAGAGTAAGCAGTTGTTGATGAATGTGTGCAGTTTATTGGAAATCCCTTTCGTGACGCGCCAAGTCTCTGAACCATACAGAAGCACTGACTTGACGTTGGTGTTGAAAATCCGTATCTTGTTCCGCATGCTGAGTGCAGAACATCTCCACACTGGTTTCAGGCTAATGAACGCCTGTCTTGCTTTTCCGATTCTGACTTTGACGTCCTCGTCCGTCCCTCCTGTAGTTGAAACAGTGCTTCCTAGATAAGTGAAGGAGGTTACCTCCTTCAAGTTTCTCCCGTTGATGGTGATTGGAGTTTGTTGTTGTTGTTGATGGTGGTGGTGCGGTATCTTCATCACCTCTGTCTTCTCTATATTCACTTGAAGTCCTGTCTTCGCTGCCCTGCCTCTTCTGCCAACTTGTTAGTTTTCGCCTGTAGATCATCAAGTTTGTGTGACATCAGATACAAGTCATCGGCGAAATCCAAGTCTTCTAGGTTCTTTTTCGCAGTCCAGCGTATCCCCCTCTTTTCGCTGCCCACTGTTTGCTGCATGATCCAGTCCACCACAATAAGGAATATCATGGGGGATAGTAGGCAACCTTGTTTCACTCCTGTCTTCACTTCAAAATCATCACTGAGCTTCCCATTGTGAATCTCTTGGCTGGCATGTGGCGTCTTCATATAGTTGTTGAATGAGGCGGATTGTCAAGCATGCCCCTAAATAACTATTTTATTACTTCAAAATCTTTAAAGAATCCATTTTTAATCCTACATAATCTAATGATCATATGCAGCAATAACTAAACCATATATAATCTAGTATAACAATATGTAAGGCTCCAAGTTTGTATATATGCATTCTGATGAATGTAAGGTTTATATTGTGAATTGATCCAATCACTTACAACACAACTCTACTGATCTTTGTTATCTGTTTATCCGAGAAGCCTATTCCTCATGATCTTGCATTTAAAAGATAGTCTCATTAAAGTGTTTCTTCTGGTACACCATTTGTTAAAGTCACTTACAAATCTTTAAGTTGACTTACTTTTGCTTTGGTACTCTTTGATGGATCTATTAACATTGTCATACCTTTTTTAACAGTGTTGTTTGTTTTATGACAGCTGACTGTTGAATATAGAATTTGAACTTTGACGTGGTTACGCCAATCTCATGAGTCCCAAGTAGGATGAAACCAGAGTCCGTATCTTTGCTGGTTGCTTGAAGTTATATTACTTTTGGTTTACTTTCAAGCCTAGTGTGCTTAATCAGCGTAATATATTATCCGAAAAACTACAGCTCATCACTCTTCTGATTCAATATGATTTTTAAAAAGGTTTCTGTTGTTTAGATCTAGCTGCACAATGGACAAATTTAGTTTCGGCTGGTAGTAGTAAGTCATTTACTTCAAAAGACTTTCATACTCCTTCCAAAGATACCATGATAAATTGTGAACTTTAAATTTCCTAGTGAAAATTCTTCCATAAAGTAAAAATATCTAAGATACCACCATCACTTATGAGTAATATGCAAAGTGATAACCAATATTACCTTATCAGTTCACTCTAGACACCTAACTACATCCTAAGTAATATAGAACATCAGTTTCCTAGACGTATATCTGGTTACTTCAGCTTTGTGATTTCAATATTTTCAAGAGTTTGATTTGTGTGACTACCATTTACTTACATCACTCAGTAGTTGACCTGAAACGAGAATCGGTTTAATGAAGTCCAAACTGTGAAGTATATGAAGATTTCTATGTCACTGAGATGGCTTTAAATTTTCAGTTTATTCTTAACAGATACTCTGAATTTACGGAAAGAAAGTTGACCGACAACTGCTATTTCCCTCGTTCATTTTTAGTAGAGTGCTTCAAAGTTCTTTTTCTCATCAGATTAGTTCTAAATGCTTACTCACACCGTCAGTAAGTTATCATATACATCTGTTGTAATGATGCTTATAAATTCCCGTTGCTATACGGGCCGAAATGCCTGACTTCTGTTTGCAGATAAGCTCCTAAGCAGATGCTTCGATACTGCTGGGTATTCATGATTTGATATTGATCTTGGTGACTAGAAGAGGAGTCTAGGATGTGCGTTTTGTATTATTTGGGACTGGTTAATTGGAGGTACCTGCAGTAAGCCAGTGGAGCACGAAAACACTCTGGGATTTAAAGCGGAGGGTACAGGGTTTGAGCTTCAGTGGGAACAACATTATTCACCTGGGTGCAGGTACATCGAACTGACGGCTCTGAAATAGGATGAAATGCGCGTCCTGGATTTCTCCGCTACTCACTAAGATCAATGTAACAACATGTACGCTTCTTATGGCTACCAAAGACCTTGAGTATATAGGTTGTAGAGTGACTGCTTCCAAACGTCCTGAAAGTAAATCTTCGATAAGCTTGATAGACTAAATTTTTAATTTTCAATGACATTTCACTGAAAAAATTAAAGGTGTATTTCACCAGTTGTTACATTTCGAATTTTCAATAACCATTTACGTGTTCAAAGTCTTGTAAGTGGTTAGCAGTCCGAACTTGTAGACCACAGAAAGAAACTTTGTAGTCTAAAGAAAATATCACAGTACAACAGCGTTATTCTCACTGCTTGAAATGACCCCAGTTGAGTCAAGAACAGAAGTTAGAGCGCATATGATCAACTGTGATTCTGTAACTGAAGAGCAATAAAGTGTACTGATATACTGCTTTTCCGTAGTTTACGTTTGTTGAACTCAATCAATTCTTTCATTCCGTAACATAAGATATAATGAGAAAGTTAATAACTATTCATTATTAAAATGGATGGAACAGAGTACTATCTACAATTAGTACTCAGCAATCCATAGAAAAAGAATGAATAAATATCATAGTATATTTCTGGCTTGCAAGAAACCTTGTTTTTAACAAAGCATCAAGAAAATAAGCGAAATGGGGAAGAAAATTATAGAGCAGAGGAAAACACCCACCATATTCATTTACAGCTACAAAATTCAAGTCTGACTCAAGTCTACCTTAAAGACCAGATTTTATGCCAAAAATCTAACATTACATATGGTTATCATTTAAATTTAATTAGAAGCATTTACGATGTACAATACCTGGACCAGATTCATCATATTCATGTTTTGTTATCCACATCTGATTGAATGTCGACAATGAGGCTAATATAGACCCACCAATCCACACAGAGTATTTACGTTCAGGCGGTGCAACTATTTTAATTTTCATTGTTGGTGGAGCGAGATGAGAAATCTCTTTCTGCACACGATCTGAAATGCCTGGGAACATTGTTGAACCACCAGAGAGAACAATGTTAGAATACAAATCTTTACGTATGTCAACATCACATTTCATAATTGAATTAAAGGTGGTTTCATGCACGCCTGAACATTCTAGGCCTAAGAAATTGGGTTTAAACATTGCTTCAGGACACCGGAAACGTTCATTGCCAATTGTAATAACTTGACCATCTGGTAATTCATAACTTTTCTCTAATGATGAACTGTGTGCAGCTGTATTCATTTCTTGATCAAAATCCAAAGCAACATAACACAATTTCTCCTTGATGTCGCGTACAATTTCACGTTCAGCAGTAGTGGTAAACGAATGACCACGTTCAGTGAATATTTTCATGAGGTAGTCAGTTAGGTCACGACCAGCTAAGTCAAGACGAAGAATTGCATGTGGTAGAGCATAACCTTCATAAATAGGCACAGTATGACTTACACCATCTCCCGAGTCCATCACAATGCCTGTTGTCCGACCAGATGCATATAATGACAGAACGGCTTGAATAGCCACATACATAGCTGGACTGTTGAATGTTTCAAACATAATTTGTGTCATCTTTTCGCGATTCGCCTTAGGATTTAATGGAGCTTCAGTTAGTAGAACAGGGTGTTCTTCTGGAGCTACACGTAATTCATTGTAAAATGTATGATGCCATATCTTCTCCATATCATCCCAATTTGAAACAATTCCATGTTCAATAGGATACTTAAGTGTTAGAATTCCTCTTTTCGACTGAGCTTCATCACCAACATAACTGTCTTTCTGTCCCATACCAACCATAACACCTTGATGTCTTGGACGACCAACAATTGACGGGAATACAGCTCTTGGTGCATCATCACCAGCGAACCCAGCTTTACACATACCAGATCCATTATCAATAACAAGAGCATTTGCTTCATCTTCGTTTGCTGCCATGTTTAAATATACGTGTACAGGCAAAAGCAGTTGACTCAAATACTCAACAGAGAAATGTTTGATTAACTGTAATTACTAATAACTAGGTATTTATATATACGGTGATCTGATTTAAAAATTTAAGAACACATTTCGCTATCTCATGTGATACATTATGAATTCCTAGGTTGACTTTCTACTACATCATAAGTACCGAATAGTATTATGAATTAATAATTCACGGGATGGGTCAGCAATAACTTCGGCTGCTTCTATAAACCCATATCTTAAAAGCTAGATTAATGCTTGTATCCAAGGTCATTGTATTTAAAGATATACTATCATTAAATTATATTTGCTTCTAACAAAATGTTGATATTCGATGACAAATATCTTTGAAAATATCAGAACTCAATTTTAGCATCTCTTGTATTCTATGTATATTAAAATCAATTTTCCAGTGATAGACTATCACCAAGTTTTCAAGTGGATTACTTGTAGTAACATACAGAAAGTGCTATTCTATGTTAGTTTGTTTATTCAATGTAGCATAAAGTGACACAGTTTAATTTACTGGATAACGTTTCGAGTATAATTTATTCCTCATATCAAAGATAAACGACTTTCAAGCTTTCTTTATATAGTCCGGTGTTAATTTTTCTATATATCTTCAATATGTGAAGAGTCATTCCTATTGCATGTGTTAGGGAATGACTCAGTGGACAAGGAATCTGTGATCAATCTCTTCCTCTACCAAGCTATAATGAATTTTAGAACTGTCACCCTATAGTATGATTATGGATCAGTGCATGCAAAGCGATAGGCTATTTTTTTCGCCAAATTACTTATCTCAGTATGTTTCGCTAAACTTTTCTGCTCTGCTATTCTGACTGATCTAGATCGGCTCCTTTCACTCATAAACTTGACCTAACAACTATTACATGATATTTGATAGCTTAGTTTATTTTGTTTCATTGATTCTACTGGATCTTTTGGCCTACAAAGTTTCTCTCTGGGCGGGTTTACGGGTTCAAATGTCACCTTAATCCCACCCAGCATTGGTAAGGATTCTACATACAACTTCTAATCTGCCCTCTTTATACGGCAACACTACAGAGGATCTGAATTCCCTCTTAAGCATGTTGTTATCACCACTAAGATTACCACTCCTCCATGTTATTGGTCCTTATAAAATTTTAATAAATTCTGGAGGGTAACTATTGAAAAGTAATTTCTGTTTGATGCTTTACATTTCTTTATTTGGGTTTTCCAACTTACTGGTCAAACTCCTATCCTGATTACGTAGACATTTCACCAAGCGTACCTTGATAGATAAGGGATGAGACGATGGGAAATTCAGATATCCATTCTAATGTGCTGGTTTCCTATAACTACTAGTGTTTAAACCTGAACCTTCTGTTCTCTTGATTTCCTAGTTCAACGTAGGTTATTCTCCTTTTTCATTTTCTGATTCATAAGCAAACTGGACTACTTCTGTTTTCGAGTTTATGTGCGTGGTGTGTGTGTGTGTGTTGAAATCAGAGCATACCTAGAGTGTTTCCGAACGCATTTTCCCAACACACCTACACTCTAGCTGAATATTTCTACACTAATATACTATACAACTTGGAGTAGGTCAACATTGTTGTTCGGTAAACTGAACATTCTAATAATTACTGGCAACTCATAAAATGATATCGGCAATTAAAAGATTTGTGGGACTGAACTTTATGTAAAAGCTCTTTCCTGCGGTTTGGAGTAACTGCTTGA
This sequence comes from Heterobilharzia americana, assembly GCA_944470555.2. Taxonomy (NCBI): domain Eukaryota; kingdom Metazoa; phylum Platyhelminthes; class Trematoda; order Strigeidida; family Schistosomatidae; genus Heterobilharzia; species Heterobilharzia americana. The sequence continues at coordinate 11,771,792 of OX104132.1, read as the reverse complement.
GTTTCATTATCTCAATTTGTAACAAGATAATATGTTGACCTATGCAAAACTACTTGTCACTATCTTATTGACATGGCAGTTCCGATACCCTAGCTATTAACAAATTATGAAGAAAGCAATGAATAACGACCTCTTAATCAGTTTCCTTCACTAAGAAAATAACGGTGAAAAGTTTTGTTGCATATACACATTTACAAGAATTTCTGTATGATGTCCAAAATGAAAAAGTTGAGATGCTTTTCATTACCAATTGACTATTAAGTCCTCAGCAAGAACTTGAAACTAGAGGCTGAAACAGTCTCACTGAATCGCAAATCTACGGAAGTCAATCAAACTGAACCATAGGTTCCTCATCCAGAAGCTGAATCGCGATATGCTCTTGGCGATATGCTCTTGACTTAGTTTCACTCAAGATCATGGATTCATGCTGCTAAAGAGTCTGAAAGTACAATGAGACAGCTGTTAGATGCTACCCAATTTTCCATGGTTTTCCAGCTACCATATATCCCCGATAAAAGCTACTCTGAAATTAGTCAGTCCGTATAATGATGATGATTGATGACGAAATAAAAATTTGGACCACTGTTGGATTCAAACCAAGGACAGGTCCAGCGCTGTACCAACTAAGCTACGAGGTTCGACTGCTGACAAGATTTTTATTTCACTTCAATCACCATCTACAATTTATATCTCTGATTTAGAAATTCACACCTGAATTAAATGTACACAAAAACTGAAACTTGAAATTAGTTAACCCCCATAAACATCCAAATTGGAAATGAAATAGTTGGCGCTGAGAATAAGGCGAAGAATTATCCTAGCAAAATATATCCACCGTTAAGACTTCACTGAAACAATTTTCATTTTTAAACACAGTAATCAGTTAAACAGTTCAAGGTCACTCTTGACTGACTCATAAACGTCTACTACTTTCTATAAAAATGAAAGTTAAACTGTGAGGTGAATTCAGAGACTACGGGTCACAATCTAGTTAAACATCTTGACCCTGGTTTGGGTATTTTTTTCATGTAAACATCTAAATACATAGTAATCTGTCTGAAGTCATTTTTCAGCATGTTCGTCTCAAAGTATCACAAGAAGATATTGGGGCAAATATATTCAGGAATGCGTGAATTAGGATAGTGTAAATCAAGTCTGGAGTAGTTCAAAAATGTGATAAACAGTTTGGAAAGTATTCACAAACTGCATTGTCTATGTTGATCTTCTACATAGTGTATTGATTCTTAAATCCTTCATAGTTAGTCTCAACAAGATTTTCGTTTGGAATCACTTCAATAAATTCACTAACTGTCTCTTCTAACACAAATTAGTGAAAAATTCACTGAATGCACCTTGCATGCTGTTCTGCAGGTTTTGCTAGCTTAAATCAAAGTGAGCTAAAGTTTGAATCTTCTATCCTGAAGGTTTATTGGTTCTTATAGAATGAAAAAATGTGGAGTCAATTAAAGTCTGATCAATAACTCTTACAACAACAATAAATTCATAGACAAGAAGAAGTCGAATGAGAAACCCTCATTCCCGGATAATTTAACTAATAGAACAAACATATGGGACTTGACTGTTCAAGTGTACAAGAAACTAACACATCCCGATCGGTAGTAGCAGTAGCCTAACAATGCACTAAACTAATTGTGTTTAGCCTTTATTCAAAAGAGCTGTCACATGAAGTAGTGCAACCAGCACTACTAACCCTAATGAAGAGAACCACTTGATAACTGCCCTAAAAAAGAATGGCTACCCATAGATTTCCCACTTGGGTTAGTTTATTTGATACCATACATGAGAATACAGCATTATTTACCGGATAGCGTTTTGAGAACAATTTATTGCTCATAAGAATTAGTCAAAATAATGCCGTACTATTGTGTGGCTTATTCAATAAACCACTCTAATATGAAATTTCACTCAAGCACTGTGTTCTAGTTTACTCTTACTTTACCCATGGAACTTTATCGAAAGATATTTGTCAAGCACATCAAACATATGTCCTTAATCAATATGTTTAAAAACAAAATGAAAACTTCCTAATTAAATTATCTAGCTTAGAGATTACCACACTTCGAAAAACGACCGAAAAAAGAAACAACAGTCTGATTTGTTTCGAATCAGGTCCATCAGGAAACCCCCATTCAAGGATTCACTCACTCTTCCCCAACTAAAAGCTTATGCAGATCACTTGTATGATCTCTGCCTTTTAATATTGTCTACGAGATAGTTAAATATAAATCAAAACCTTGGTAGCAAGCCAAGTGTTTGTGGCCTGCCTTGAAACACTTTGAAGAGGAAATAATTTGACAAGCTTCGAGTTTTACGACTATGTTTCAAATGTCGTGTTATCCACGAAGTATCATTCTTTCAGGTGCTTAGCTGTCTTTCAATTGTACATCTACTAGAAAAAATCATTACCAGTTATCCTTCAGCGCAACTTGTTGACTGAACACTGAAATATTCGATATTCCTTTTTCGGTAGAATAAAAGATTCACTTGAGATTACTGGCAGATGTACCAGCACATTTCTCGTGAAATGCGTGAAATGACCTGAATCATGTTTTTCAACTGATAACCGCAGAATATCACTAACGTGTATTTCTCAAAGTCACTGTAGCAACTGCCGTTGTTTGATGAAAAACTGCCATCCCAGCAGAAATAAAAAAATCTGATTGGTTACTTCAGCAGTTGCCTAAGTGACTTTTAGAGTCACTTATGACTGAAACCGTCAGGTGTTTCTGACTTTTCACACACTTCACTAACTGAAAATCATTTCACTTACCTCAGCTTTTCCTCGCCTAAAGTCACCAACTAATTTGGTCACAAGGCGAAACAATTGTAGAATGTTTGGAAGAGGTTTTTCTTTTCCTTTGACGACATTTGCATCTAATCCGTTTATACCGAAGAGTAGCATGTCCACAACGCAAAACAACTCAGAAACATACAGCAAACCATGTGGCCTACCAAATGATAGATGCCGCTTTCAGTCAGCTGACTATAACTTTGCAATGAAATGGGAAGAAGCAATGAATAACGAGTCTTTGGAAAGCTTGTAAAAGAATAATGCGGAATAACTTCCCAGTAAATTGTCTCTGAAAATAAATGCAATAATCGGCTAAAATGAATTTCTTCAAGTTTCCCAGTTTTCTTTCTTCAACCTACTGTAACAATTTTCAATCGTTTCATAAATTTTGTGATTTATCTATCATTTATGATTCCCTTCGACACATACAAACCTAATTGGTGAATAGTTTCACAGAGTGAGATTAATGCCATTTAACTTAGAATGAACAAAGAAATCTCACTCAAGTAATATCAAACACTTATTGTCAAGGTCAGGTTTTGTTTAACGATTTATTCAAAAACCTGCTGAGACTTATTTAGAGTCTGTTAGATACATCTTTCTGAATAACATATCATTGTGGTGCCTTCAGTAAACACTAAGACTGAAATCTACTACTCATAACCCTATTATAAGCCAAAATTTTATCGATCAGCAATGTAATAATGCAAGCCAACTGAGCACATGTTCTATGTATTAAATTTTATCTATTAGCCCATGAGCCATGCATTATATGTGTACTTATGAATGAAGTAAAGGAAAACCAGTTATAATGAAACAGCGCGTGGATGAAGTTAAATAACCAACCAGATCGCAAGCTAACTGACCAACAGGTCATTTGCAATGAGCGACGTACACTTCCTAGACGGGTTGTTCCTTTGTGAAACTGTTTTCCATTATTGTGTAGATAAGGTAAGTTAATCGAAATGGGGTTGTATCGATGGAGTGGAAACGCAAGTAGCTGTACTTCAGCATAAATAAGCTACTGACAGATATGCATTCCGGTGCATTGTGTGTCACACAAAAGACTCCGTTCATGATGTTTGTTGAAACTTGATTCAAGATCTGTTCTCAGACACTTTTCGTTAGAGCCTAAGCACGCAGTACTTCATATATTTTTATTTTAACTTCCTTATAGACATTTCAGCGGAAAACTGGAACAGATTTGCACAACTGGTTTCTGAAAAACTCCTGTCTAATCATTTTCTACTTAGTCATTTGTATTTAACTCTTTTGAAATTATTATTTTTTCTGGAAAACCCATCAAATGTCCAAGATTACTTTTGCATTCGTTGGTTGGCGTCACTGTTTCTTAACTACATGGGTTTACGACACCATTCCGTCACCAAGACCGAACCGCAAGGAGTGGGTTTCAAACCTAAAACCCACTGCTTGTAAGTCAAGTGATAAAGTCACTGATCTACTGTTCAACTAGACAGTCAGTCTAACAGGATTGTCTCTTATGCAACAGGTATCTACTTTCACTAAAGTTTTGAGTCTGGCAAACATCTTTATCTTAGAATGTAGTTTCTATGGCTTCCCTCGTAATTCGTCCATCACCTCTAGTGTATCAAATAACTTAAGTCTGTCTCATGTACTTGAAAGACAACCAAATAGGGCGTAGTTTCTTCTCTAAAAAGAAAAATATTGGTTTACCCCTCAAAACTTAGCTTAAAATAATCAGATATTTTACACTATTATTGTTTGTTCACCGCAACAGCCAATGAGTTCGTCAAGATGCAGTCGTTTCCCCTTTTTATTCAACTATGGATGGCTGAGTAGGGAATCAGGTTGATATCATAAGTTACCATAAAAATAGTATAACTGAAGTTTTAACAATCTAACCTAGGAAAGCACCGCATAATAACCCGCCTTTGGTGACACACGTTTACTGGATGCCTTCTTTACCTATCTTTTTCTGGCAAATGATGTTACCACAGATTCTCAAATGTGTTCACTCTCAAATATGATGCCGACTGATTAATTTGATGTCAGTGCGTCTAAAACTAGGTTAAGCTGAAAAACCATTTATGTAACAACCTTAATTTTAAACATTTTGAGAAATATTTTTAAATTGAAATGAACACTGGCTGACAGTTGGAACCTCATAGAACTAAAATCAGTTGCTTAAATAGTAACTGCTAAATAAACAGTAGGTGGAAGATCAGAATGCTTGATATGTGAAGGAGGAAAAGGAAGACTTGATACACTTTTGTTTCAAACAACTATTAGAAACTACTCCATAGATAGGCATTGTATCCGTTATTTAAAGGACATAAAAACACAATTAACTTCGAAAAAAGTTGAACGAATGTTATATGAAGTGATTGAGTGAATACTAATACTTACACGAACGATATTTCACGCTATGGGACACTTGAAGTGGATACGAATAGTGACTGTTTGCCCTCAGAACTTTATACTTCAAGGACTTGTAAAATCTGAGGGCAAAATCCTGCCTGTAACTATAAAAAAGAAAGTTTATTCGACAAGAACACATCATTTGTATTTATATTTCGACTGGTCAACTGTAGCATAAATTGTCCAATAAGGTTTTTCCTGACCACACAGAGACATGAAACCAAAGTTGAAATTCAAAACTTTCACCTTACCGGCTGATAACTCAAAATGCTGATCTTCATTCAGGCTGTCTCATATCACTATCATATAACTGAGAATCAAGTGAGTAGTTCAAGGCCGCCTTACGTTCGAAACCAAGATTTCTCATAGCTTCATTCATAGCTATAATAGAACATTCAACAGCACACATTTTCAAAAGAAACGATGGTTACGATTATAAGACTCCCCCCTAAGACAGCTATTTAGCTTGACTAAGGCAATAAAAGCAGTAAAATAGCGTCATTTGTGCCACGGGACTTTCACCAGCTGAGTGCAACCTAGAGAAATAATCAATATACAGATGAGAACCTACGTAAATTATTTGATATCAGTCCAAGTATTAAAGAGATGGAATAAAGACAACAAAATGTAGGTCCCATCCACGAAAATATAGTTAAATTAGACACAAATGAATAATAAAGGAATATGAATGTTCTTGAATGGAAGAGAGAAACTTAGAGACTTCATATCTCCGGCAAAAACAGTTTACTAGAAGTATTTTCTCTCTAGTGACAATTGTGAAAGCTTCTGATAGGCTGATTGCATGCCTTTTGCTGATTATGTGGTGGGCTACTTTACTGATAAAACCAACATGACTTGTTATGCTCAAATTCCCTGTTACCTGCCCAAGAATTCAAGTAGGTAACCAACTCTCTAGTCTTCTGATGATGATATAGAGTTGTAGGCACAATTAGAGAAGCAAACAGTCTGTATCTTATTCACTTCTTGACTCGGTAACTGAGCATATTGGTTGATACAGTAAAGCTGGGTGATTACCAACAATTCACTTCTAATCCTTTTCCTATTCTCTCTGCTTTGTGGTCCAACTCAAACTCCGGTTTCCAGTAAATTGACTTATTTTCTACATTGTCATATTATTATCTTCTTCTGTTGTTCATGCAGTATTTTTCAATAATTTTGAATCGTACTCCCTGTCCAGTAAACAACGTATGATGTTTCAGTTCAGTCTGAATCTTCTTTTAAAGGCTTATCCACCCTACTCTTTGGTACACCATTCTTATTAACCCCTTATGGTTGTTTATTGGGGAAAAAACTATTGAAGTATTGTTGTTGATAGCACCAAGTAGATTTATAACGAATGCTTCTCTCCATAGTACTGTCCTCCTCGAGTTTCACCCATACATCAAGAGATCTCAGCTGGTTCTCTTCTTGATGCTACCATCAGTATAATTAAACATCTGAGGTATGTCTGATACTTAATAACGATTACAATAAATGGAAAATGTCCTCCTAACATATAGCACAAATAACGTATTCATATCAATCACAAATTTCCGATTTGACGTTAATATGTCAGATAGTACTGGTTTCAAAGGAGCTCCGAGAGCCAGTCCATCGAATGATCTATGTAGGCTGCCATCAAAATGAAACTGTATGTCTTTGGTGCATGGGAGTAAAAGACGCCTGAGTTCAGTACTTAGTGGTCGAATATCCTCTACGCGTTGATAAATAAGGCCAGCGGTCTTCTGAGAGGACAGACCTGAAAGAAGAGATAAATATGCCTCAGTGGTATGTCAGAATTACATTTTTTTCAGTTGGATATACATAAACAGTTGGCCGCAACCTTTCGATTTTGGTACATCATAGATTCTTTTATCAGTCAGTTTTATCTTGGAAAATTCTCCCAGTTCCTTTGCAATTTGTTTATCAATAGCTTCTATTATTTTGTTTTGTTTTTTTCTGTCGCTCAAGTGTAAGAGCACATTGTGCTCGAACTTCATCTGCTACTGTCTTATCTACTGAACTTAGTGCTATTCCAATTTTAGGAATGACATCTTCAGGTTTCAATTCACTAATTGCTACATTGAAGTTGAATCCCTTCTCTAGTACCTTTACTTCTGCTGAGCTTAAAACCTTAATTGAGAGATTCATAACCCACTTTGTTTTATCGTTGGCTGGCGATGTACTGTAGGGAATTTCATTATGCTGTGTTAAATACTTTTCTTCCATTAGCTTGTTGAACCTCTTTATTTGAGTATTCTCGAATTTTTGTAGACAGCTTATCTCGCCCTGTTGAAGTTATCGGTCAGGTATTCATAATCTTTCTCATAAACTGTTTCTTTCAGTTTACATTTAAGTTCTTCAATATAGCTACGGATGCTGTGTAACTACTTGACTATCCAATGAATTTCTTCTTTTAGACAGAGTTTGCTGATGCATTGTAATGCTGCTTTCACTTTGTCAGTTGGAATTGGAGTACGTAGACGTAGACATTTCGGAGTAATTTGATTTTTAAGACATCAATATTCGATGAATATATATATATATATATATGATCTGCCTAGGTTATTAATAAGCTACGTCTTTTATTCTGCAATTAGTACATATAATATATCATTACAATTCGTCGTTAAGACTAATTATATTAAGTTCCCGAATCCTTTGAACTGTTCGATGTAAACAGAGCAGCTTGGCAACGATTGCTAACTGTCTACACAAATGCGTCATATATTGCCACTGTAAAATTTAAACTGGAGTTATGCATGCAAATAGATATAGATGGATGCTTCATAAATTTATCCTATGCTTTGTTTCCTTTCTAAATAGAAATATTAATTTGTTCAGCATTTTCATTTCTCATATCTAGATTTTAAAAAAGCCGTTTTCAGTAAATGAATCACTAAGAAAATGTAATTCTGTCTCAATACAGATGGTCCTATAAACATTAACCTTACATATCTGAGAATGAGTGAATGAAATTTCTGTTTCCACCGGTAAACGATCGAGATTTTGTAAGGATATTTCTGTCGGAAATTTAGAATATGATCTTTAACAACTAACCTGGCAAGAAACCTAAACTGGGAATAAAAAGGAAATAAATTTAAGCTCCAGTAAAAGATGCAGACGACTTCAACTTGGCACAATAATAAGTTTTTAACAGTTAGATTTTTCATCTGGCAATTCAATTTCTTAGCAACAACACTGTGCAAGAATGGCTGACAAAGGCATTCACAAAGCTGTACAACTGTAATCCAGCTTGCTTAAGATATATCAAGTGCAATAACTCAGCATCAATATAGAAACTGACATTCCTGTTTTCCGGTTCGAATCCCCACTTCTATTTGAGTGTAGGCAAACAGCTGTTCAGGTGAAGTAAGCAAAAGAAACTAGTTGAATATCATTAGTTCAGGTGAAAATCAGCAGAAACTTTCAACAGATCGAGTGTGACTGAAGCCTAATTCCAAAAACAGATCAGTTTAGTAACCTGAAAGGTATGATGTCATAACACAGACAATTACAAGTTCGAATGAATTATGGTATGCATTCTAGTATAAGAAACTGTTCAGTAGAACTAAGAGTCATCCAAGAGGTGAGGTTCAACTCGAATAAGCCTTGGAGCAACAGTCACGTTTCATATTTATAGTGATCTGTCACCATCATCAGTTAAAAAGGCCCTTTCTTTTTAACATACATTCACATGAGATTGTCATCTTATTCAGGTAAAATAAAAGTGAGAAAATTTGACTTGTATGAATTAAAGGTAATACCACAGGCCGATGGGCAGCAAACTGATAAACAATTTTGAAATCGTTGTATTGACGATAATCTATACTCCTACTCACAACATCACTCACTTGGAGGCAGGTACATCCAGCTGATGAGTCCCAAATAGGACGAAATGCGCATCCTGAATTCCACTGCTAGCCACTATCCATGTTTACTCACAAGTAGCCTAAAATCCTATAAAGAGGATTTTACCTAATGATGATATACTTCACTCATCATGGAGTAAAATTGGAGGAGTTTTACTCACATTTTGGGTTCACCTCCAAGTTCCAGATGGTCTCCTAATTTATAAACTTTCCAACACAAAGCTTATGAGTTGGCCCCCTCGCTGAGCAAGAAGCATCACTGTAATGCTTATGCATCAAAACAGACATTCTTGTCAGAGCATTCTGTTGATTGAAGATAACCGAACAGTAGTTGGTAAAGGCTACGAACAGTGTTTATCTAGATGTAGAGATGAGGGAAGAAAAATACCCTTAAAAGGCAAGGAGAAATCAATGTGTTTACCACCCCCCCCCCACCCCATTTTCCTTTTACTTCTAATGAGTACACTCAGGTGGAGTGAAGTCTGAATCTTTTGGCAGTTTTAAATAATTTTGAAGGAGTTTAGATTATCGTCAATACAACAATTTCAAAATTGTTTATCAGTTTGCTGCCCATCGGATGCAGTATTACCTTTAATTCATACAAGTCAAATTTTCTCACTTTTATTTTACCTGAATAAGATGACAGTCTCACGTGAATGTATGTTAAAAAGAAAGGGCCTTTTTAACTGATGATGGTGACAGATCACTATAAATATGAAACGTGACTGTTGCTCCAAGGCTTATTCGAGTTGAACCTCACCTCTTGGATGACTCTTAGCTCTACTGAACACTTTCTTACACAAGACTTCATACCTTACTTTTGATAGTCTTCACTTTTAATACATGCTATTACATCATAATTTCCGAGTTATTCGGCTGCTGATCTTTATTAATAGCTCTAAATGTCAACCAACAACTAGGTTTCAGCTTAGCCTGACTCATTAAAGGTTATTTCAATCTCGCCTGGTTAACTAGTCCACTAGTTACTAACCGGTCCTACACCCGGATAAACAGGGAAGGTTGGGCATACGGCTAGCAACCCTACCCCGGAAAACCAATCCAATCGCTAAAGAAACTTCTGAGCACAAACAAAGTATAAAAACTGAAAACAAACTTATTCCTCGCTCGAATCGGAGAGATGAAATGACGTCGGTTGGTGAAAGCCTTCGGCAAGCCAGTCGGCCGATGTGTCTTCTCTCCCTCGATGAAAGCGAGAGTGAACATGGGGACATGGAATGTACGCACCATGTATGAAGCTACCAAGGCTGCCCAGATCGCAAAGGATATGAGAAGGTATTACATTGAAGTGCTAGGAACCTGCGAAAGCAGGTGGAATTGAAGTGGACTCTCCAAACTGTCAACTGGAGAGGAGTCAATAATCTACTCCGTGTCACCCAGACGACAACCACGAGCACTGAGGGAGTGAGTATCATGATGCCCCTAAGAGCACCGAAGACCCTCATGCAGTTGGAACCAATCTCCTTTTGCAGGATCATAACAGAAAGGTTCAACTCAAAAGGAAGGAAAGTCACAATCATTCAATGCCATTGCCAGGCACCTACAATTAAGGCAGATCATAAAGAGAAGGAGGAATCCCACAGACAACTATAATCAGTGATGCGCAACACTCCAGTAGGCGACATCGAAATTCTAATGAGCGACATGAATGCCAAACTGAGAGCGGACAACACAAGAAGAGAACTAACCATGGGTCGAGAGGCACTTGTTGAAATGAACGAGAATGGAGAATTGTTTGCAGAATTCTGTGCATACAACGATTTGGTGTTTGGAAGCACTGTGTTTAAGTACAAGGATATCCACAAAGTGACATGGAATTGATTTCACTAGATGGACACACTAAAAGTCAGATCGGCTTCATCTCAATGTGAAGAAAGTGGAGACGCAGTCAGCCTACTTGACACAAGATGAAAAAGAGGAGCAGATGGAGGTTCATACCACTATCTAGTCCAAGAAAATTTCCAAATCAAATTGAAAGCCTCCAAGAAAGTTGATGATAGATCACGGTTCACGTTCAACACCCAGGACAGATAATGAACTAAAGGATGAAACTACAAAGGAAATCTTCACGTGGTCAGTTAGCAGAACAAAATGGGAGAAATCGAGCAACATCACTGAACAAACCTGTATGGATGAACACTGGAACTCTTTGAGAGCTATGTGGAAAGAAACCTGCACAACCGTATTAGTAAGGAAGAAGAAAGACGATAAGGAATGGAATGGATCTCGACGGACACATGGAAGCTGATGGAGCAGGGAGAGGAGGATAGTGAAGCAGAAGATACACCAGTGCAGTGCAAGGATGAATCACGAGAAGAGAAACTGAACACAACGTATAAAACACTGGACGAAGAAGTGAAGAAGAATGCGCGGAAAGCCAAAAGACACTTCCACGACACACTGGCAAGTGAAGTAGAACAGGCTGCAAGCTGCTGTTAGGAGAGACAGAGACCTGACAACATTGTATCAAATAACCAGATTATTATCTGGGAAGAGATCAACGCAGACGAAACCAATGAAAGATAGTGAGGTCAAAGAAGAGAAACAAAGGAAACGATTGGCTGACCACTTCAATAAGCTCCTGAATCGATCACCACCAGCACCCCAGCCACAGAACTACAAGTGAACACAGGCCCCCCGATATCAGAAGAAGTCCTGAACGCCATAATGTTACTGAAATGCAGGGAAAGCAGCAGGACCAGATGGAATTCCACCAGAATTACTGAAAACAGACGCAGAGACAACAGCAGACATGCTCACACTACACCACTATTGCAGGAGGTTTGGAGGGAAGGAAGGAAATGTACCTGGTGATTGGAAGAAGGGTGGCCTGAGTCTTTGCAAGGATTGGCATGGAACCATGTTCCTGTCCACCCAAAGCAAAATATTAAGCCGCATCATCCTGGAGAGACTAAAGAATGCACTGGATTCAAAACTATCACAGGAACAGACTGGGTGGATTTAGGAAGTACAAATCATATGCGGATCAAATTGCGACGCTACGCTTCGCATCATCATAGAACAGAGTATAACATGGCAGTCAACTCAACTGTCTTCCTCAACTTCATCGACTTTGAAAAGGCCGGCCGGCCGGCCTTCCACAGCGTCGACCGAGAATAATTTGGCAGCCAACTGCCTCAACACTACAGAATACCACAAACCGTTATCAGTCTCATTCTACAATTATGTGAACATGCCACATGTCAAGTAAGTCACAATGGAAAGCTCAGTGATGCTTTTGAAGTGGAGACATGAGTGAAACAAGGCTGCTACCTACTATAACCCATGATATTCCTGATTTTGGTGGACTGTATCATGCAGCAAACTGTGAGGAGTGAGAAGAGGGGGATACGCTGGACCGGGTAAAAGAGCCTAGAGGATTTTGATTTCACCAGTGATGACTTGTGTCCAATATCACACAAACTTGAAGATCTATGGGCAAAATCCAACAAGTTGACAGAAGAGGCTGGGCAGCGAAAACAAGACTTCAGGTGAAGGTAGAGAAGACAGAGGTGATGAAGATACCCAACCAAAGACACCACCAACAACAACAACAAGCTCCAATCACCATAAAATGGGAGAAGCTTAATGGAAGTAGTCTCCTTCACCTATCTAGGAGGCAGCATCATTTCAACCACTGGTGGCACAGAGGAGGACGCCAAAGCCAGCCACGATCAGAAACACAACAAGACAGGCGTTCATTAACCTGAAACCAGTGTGGAGATCTACTGCACTCAGCAATAAGCCTGAACAACATCTGGATTTTCAACACCAATATCAGTCAAGTCAGTGCTTCTATGTGATGGTGCAGAGACTTGGCACGTTACGAAAGGGATTTCCAACAAACTACAGATATTCATGAACAACTGCCTAGGCTGGCTCATTACTGAAGCTCAGATGGATTACCAGAAATAATGAGGGACAAAGAACTCTGGTTGGCGGGGCGACGAACCAACCAAGAACCTATCACTCAATAAGTTGCAGAGTGGAGTGGAGGTGGATTGGATGAGCACTGAGAAGAGCATTCGGAGACATCATGCACCAGACACTCGAGTAGAACCCAGATGGGAAACGACGAGTTGGGCGTCCGAGTGTGATATGGAGGAGATCATGTGAGGAGGAAATGAGAGGTTGTGGGCAGTCGTGGAGCCATGTTTAAAAGATTGCAGAGGAGAGAGTGGAATGGAGACGTGCTAATGAAGCCCTATGTTCTATTAGGAACCAAAGGGACAAATAATATAATAATATGTCTGCTGTCAAAGGAACTAACAGTGTATAGATATTTTCTCTTGTTTACTCTGACTGCTCAGCTTGGTGCCTATACTCAAATAGGAGATAGTATAGAATTCTAAATGAACCATTATTAACCCGTTTTAGATTACTTGATTGGTAATTGAAAATATACATGTGACATAAAGCTGCTACTAGCTGATGCCTCAACGAAAACTAAAATTGTCGCATAAGGTAATGAAGTCTCTTCTATTAAAGTTTAAAATACCTCCACAACAGGTCTTATACATAGACGTGAATGTCGTATGCACATCCATTTTATGCCTCAATTCAATAAAAGTTCTGGCTATTGAAGAGATCAGACGTTCGCTCCCAAATGACCACAAATATAATTAAACTAGTGAATACAATGAGATGTGACTTTATCTCTCACCTCTTTTAACAACTTTGACGAGTATGTAGGCTTCAAATTTTCAATTATCCGAAACCCCACTGCATAATATGCTTCATTTGTGGCAGTGTCAAGTCTCTGTCTGACAATCAAGCTACTTGGATCACCAGTGTATGATAGCATGGTGAAAACATCTTTCTTATAGGTTGAATTAACAGTATTTTCAAATGATCTGTCCACTTTATGCCGACTTACAGACTTTGTTGGGTAGTTCTCAAGTAATGTCCCCGTCAATAATCTGGTTCGTTTTAACGTAAAGGCCGTGCACATTCTATGAATTCGATTATATAAGCGCATAGCTAACCTCGTTCGAATTGGAACCGACGGAAATTATAATAGTTACCCTGCCCAAGTAGGCTTCCTGTAGATTGTTTCGTTGATCCATCTTGCCGTCGACTGATCAATAAATCTAAAAAAGATAGGCAGTTATCATTCTCTTCTACACTTGCTTAAGATATGATATTCCGCACCACGTTCATCCGATTCAGATGTGAAGTAGGACAACATGGATCATCACTTATGATTAGGATATAATCCACATGTCTTTTATGAAATGGAACTTTTTCAATTAAGTTCTGAGGTAATTTTTCATCATAAGACACGATACGAGTTTCTGCTAAAAAGGAACTCAGCGGCCTTACCATAGCAGCACCGTCAATCTGATGAAAGTATTCGCCCAGTCTATAAACTGATCACAGCTGTTAAAAGAGGTGAGAGATGAAGTCACATCTCATTGTATTCACTAGTTTAAATGTATTTGTGGTCACTTGTGCATTGGGAGGACTAATCGGTCATGGAAAATAAGAGCCTCATAAGATATTCGGAAGTGGCTTCAGAAAGAAATAGAGTGACCTCACCCAACTGCTGTTGGGAGCAAGCGTCTAAGTTCCTGAGTTAATCTATTTATTCAATAACTTTGCACTGACGTTACTGATTATATGCTGAACTACGGTAAACTTGAAGTCCGGATGATCAATGTTTTCGTCTTAACTTCCTTTACTTGAAACCTCAGTTACTAATATTAGACGACAGTTTTCAGATGTTTCCATGTGTAATAACCTGGTATCAGTCAGTTATACGTGGACAGCTGTCAACACGAATTTCAGTTCAAAAATTTAGGAATCTTGGAGATAGATCGCACAAGAAATGCCAAAGAATTCCTAGAAATGTAATATTTAAGACAACCAGCAACCAGTGGGTGCAAATATATGAAATAAATCGATTGTCAGATAGAAACAATGATAAACCCCTTGAAGGTCACAAGTCAGGTGGGTGAAGGATACAACAATCAAACAAAACAACCAATCACATGCTTCGTTTGGTTGTGTTAAAGTTTCTGCCAGTGATGTTGTCTAGAAAGTCAATGAAGGATTCACAATTAAGATGACCGCCTGAGAGAACATACCACAAACAAGATTATCCACCTGAAAAGCGATTATTATCTACCATTTTAAAATCATACATACAATTTTCCCAAACGGGTTACTGAATCACTCACGAAGATAGCCTGGTTGTCGAGGGGAGAATGCAAATCAATTAACAGTTCAATTCTTGAACATTTGGTCAACTCTGGACATAAAGCTAGACCAGAATCCTCCTTCAATTTCATTTATCGTGTCAGATTGAATAGTTCAAAAGGAGCACGCCTTAGAAAGTTATGCACAGCGGAGGCACTGGCAATTCATCAATTCAAGTTTGATCCTGCGTGCAAAAGAAGTATATTCAATCGCTCATCTTACCATGGTCTTAACACTCACTTTTTTTCGATTTCATTATAATTAATTATTTGATTATTATTATCACCCTCACTATGACTCTTGTCTCATTCTTCATCTTCTTTACATCCATCTGTCAAGTGGACACTCAATATTTGCGTTTCTTATCTATCAACAATTTCCACCTTGTCAAACTCCTTGTCTTCCTCGATATTTCTACTGTCTTAGTTTATTACGCAACTACTTTACATTCTTGATTCCGGTTTTTTCTATAGGACTAGGTTAATGATGTAATTATACCCTATTGTTTTATAGTAGACTGTTATATGTTTATGATATACATAAATACGTTTGTACAGCTTTAGAAAATGATATCTTTGAAAAAGAAAATTTTCTTCCCTGAATAACCTCAATAGAATGTACAATACCGATAAGATGCGTTACCCAGTCTATCCCATTATGCTGATACTTGACGTCAGAAACATACCAATGTAAGAGCCATCAAAATATTCAGCCACAATATTGTTTCCTTTTAGAAATCTCTAAAAATCCAAGTTGACCAAATATACAGATAAAGAAAGTAGAAAATATTCAAATTTTAGATGTGATGCACCTCCATACTAATATACAAGTTAGTAGTCTGGCTAGAATGGTCAGAAATAAAATCACCGCTGGAAATGAGCTCAACAACTAAACAACGGTGCTGACTCAAGAAATCATTCCTGGGGTACAGTTGTCTCCAAAATAACCGGAATCTTCAAATTCCAAGACAAAATATAGTAATATACAAAAAGGAGTAGCAGTGATATCTCCAACAGCCCCAAACGCGGCAGATATTATGATGAACGGTTGGAAACGAATGGCATTAGGAATATTTCAACTCATCAAAAACGTACGGTAGTAGGCCAGACAACCGTTGTATTGAAATCAGAACCTATACATATTTTTTAAGCATATAAACTCCATAGTAGATGCAGTCCACTTTACCAGAGAATAAGAAAACTACAGAAAAGAATTACTTCTATTGGATTGAAAATTACTCAAAGACATGATGGTTCAGACACCAGTGTTTACAGAAAACCATTACACTTAAATCAGTACTTAGATTCCACATCGTCTCATCCTACACTTGTCAAGGTAGGCTTGGTAAAATGTCTCAGCAATCCAGATAGAAATCTGGCTGATAAATCATAAGATTTTATTAAGGAACTGAAGTATGCGAAGGAGACATTACTATTTAACAGCTACCCCCTGGCGTTTTTTAAAGTGTATATAAGAACTTATCGGCCAAATGGACATGACAATTTTAGTAGCATACCCAACATGTTTAAAACAGGATTTAAATCCTCTGCTGTCATGCCATATAAAGAAAGGACATCGGAAAGTCTACGTAGGAATGTGAACGGAACTGGAATTAGGGTGCCATTTAAACCCATGAACTCACTCAAGAGAAACTTGACAACAGACTGAAGAGCAGTTTAGCGAAGAGACTATTTTCAGCTGTTTCATTCACGAAGCTGTACTTTGGTAACTACATACTGCAGGGTAACCCATTTCGTTTTGTCTAGTTGTGAGTGATTACTGGATTGTATCTATCATTTTCCAGTGCGGCCACCAAGCTAGAAGGCTCACCATTGCGGTTCATATGAACAGACATTAGTTGGTTGGAAGGATGTCCTGGATTTAGGTTTCGTGCTTGCTGCCACTCCTCATCACGGCGTATCTGTGACATCACTTCCCTTGAGGTTATTGCTACACCCTACTGAAGAGTGCCAATAAGCACGAATCCTAGGTCTGGTGTTTCCAGGTGATTGCCTCCAGCCAACTAACAATAAAAGTTGCTAGGGATAGTGATTATCAGTCATGGTTTATTACAGATTGGCTCCTATGACAAGGAGTTGCGCAATATTGTAAAAGTACTTGAAGAATGATTTATCATCAAAAGTTTATTACACAAGGAACTTACAGAAGCGAAGAAGGAAAAAGAGAGGCGTTCTGAAATGTTAAAGTTTAGGACCATGAAAGCAGAAGAGGTTGTAATAGTTCATTTTTCAGGCGAAGCTCTGGATTTTCAGTGTAGGTAGCTGCAGTTCTGACAATACAAGTAAGGCGAAAGCGTTAAGCCCTTTCACGTTGTACATAAACTTTCAAAGCGGAAGTTGTCGAGATTGTCCGGTCGGTGTTGACAAAGTGTTCAATTATTTCACTCATTGTGGAACCTCTTGATGTACTATGTTCATGGTTGGGTGAATGGAGATTATCGGTAGTAAACCTTTCTTCACCTAGTTTCATATTAGATTTGATTATTTGGTTTATTACTGGATGACGTTTCCAGCATAAATTATTTACTACTCATAATCATATCGATGTAATCACACCACTTTCAACATCTGATTTTTATAGTTCTGTTACCTCTTATTCTTTGTTTTTATTGGTAGTAAAATTCTCCATATCTCTGGTGTAGGCTTCGCGTCATTTCTATTACATGTGTTGGGTGTTGATTCGACATACAGAGATTCAGTAATCAGTCTCTCGACCTCTCCACCTAACTATACTTGACTTAAGTACAGTGGTTTAATCCCACCTTATGGTATGTGGTTGTGTATCAATGCGTTCGATCCAATGGCTGAGTTATTTTCGACATTATTGAACTTATTCGGGTGTGTCATTCTATATTTATCTAAATTCCGATGTTCGGCTATTCTAACTGACCCCGACCGGCTAGTTTGACCTATGTGCTTGACCTCGTAGTCATTACATGGAATTCAATAGATTATATGGTTTTACTTAATTGGATCTATCGAATCCTTAAGCCGACAAAGCTTGTCTCTGAGTGAGTTTGTAGGTTGAAATGTCACCCTAATTACAGCATTGTTGAGGATCTTAAGTAAAGTTTCTGATGTGCCTTCCTTATAGGGTAACTCAATATAGGCTGTGAACTCTTCTACTCGTGCTGTTGTTATTATTCGTACTCGTGTTACTGTTATTATTTCGTTTCTTGTGTGTCCATTGAATCTCTTAATCAACTGCAGAAAACAGTCATTAACTATTAGCACATCTCTGATGGGTTTCAGTTCCTTGTCTGGGTCTTTGTACTGGCTAGTCAGCTTTGTAGATCTATCATTTAAACATCTGACTAAACCTGCCTGAACTGACGTTGGATGAGTCGATTAGAAGTCTTGACACCTATAAGAATGTTTTGGTTTTCTGTAAACAGTAATATCCAAACCATCGTCTGTCCTTCATTTTATCTTGCAATCCAACATAAGTAATTCTCCTTGTTCATCTTTTACCCGGTAATTGAACTGGATTGTGCCTGCTACTGAGTTTATATGTATGAGGAAATTGTCGACATGTTCCCATTTCAACACATTGAATGTATCATCCACATATCCCCACCATATTTTTGGTGCAGGACCGAACGTTTGCAAAGACGTGTTTTCCCAACTATCCATAAATATCTGCTAAGATTGCGGATATTAGCTATCCCATTACTACTTCTTCTGTTTGACTGTATATTTTGTCCTGAAACTTAAAGAGTGCGGTGGTGATGCACAACTGTACGCCTAATACGATCTCATCAACCAACACCTTAGTTCCGTAAGTTATGAGTCAATATTTAGTTGATTTCTGACTGCCTCCAGTGCCATATTGACTGGTATTTTAGTATAAAGGTTGGTTACATCGAAACTAAACATTTTTTCATCCTCTTTTATATGTAGATCATTTAGCCTTAGTTTTAACTCGTAAGAGTTTACTAGTCTGAAGTTTGAACGGTTCCTAATAGAATGCTAAGTGCTCTGCTAGTTCATATGTTGGGGTATTTCAGAAGTCAACTATGTTTCTAATGGGATTATGAGTTTTAGGCACTTAGTTAAACCAGTTAAACTCACTTACAGATGGTTTAGGCGGCATGTCAAATCAGCTGTAGATTTCTTAGCTTTACTCATGACTACTGCTAGAAACAAGTAATACGAGGTGGCATAACTATAAAAATCAGATGTCGAAAGTGGTGTGATTACATTGATACGGTTATGAATAGTAAATAATTTATGCTGGAAACGTCATCCAGTAAATAATACCGTATTACTGCGTGTTATAAACCAAATAAACAAATCTAATATGGAATTGAATTCTACCACAGTGAAAATGTTTCTCACTTATATCTTCACCTAGATTTCATGTTTGCTGTAACTAATCAGTGAAAAGAGTCTGCAATTCTTAGGAAATTCCTTTTGTTTCAAAGGCATGAGCTGTCTTTTGATCAAGTCTGAGGCATGTTCACCAAATTGTGTTGCATGATACTGTGATGCGCAGCTTCCTGATATCTAATATCAAAATACTACACAATAGTTTCACATTACTTAACTTGATCGATGAGCTTCAGTCAACACTTTATCCTTGATATCCAAACCCGGTACCATTCATTGGTTAGTGCGCGTACATTGGTTAGTTTACTGTTCATTCCTTACCTTATCACTCATGATGTACTAGGCTTGGCTAGCGAAGTCCAGTAGTCAATGTTCTGACTACATACACGTTCGATTTCAACCATTTACTTCTCCATTTAACCATAAAACAACGACTTCCTCACGAAAATGAATTCTTTAATTATTTTTACACTATAACATCATTATCGGCGATTTCCGTTTAATCATAAATTACTTAGGCCATAATTCATGGTATATCTCAAAATGATGGTGGAAAATTAAACCTTGAACATTGAAGGAAACAACCATCTATGTATACTTAAACAAGAAATTTAAATAATGAAACAAAATTCTACTTTAGTACAAACACCTTGCTGGTGGGCTTTTAATGAACATATCGAAGAGAGAAATAAGAGTAAATAGAACGGAAAAATATGGAAAGGAAAAGGAAAATCAAAGCTAATCAATTAAAAAAGTCCACTGAATTGGATAAGATTCATAGCAGAACAAATCGCAAGAGTTGATTGTGCGATCATGGCTTAACCAGAAATCATTTCTAGAAGACACTGGATTTTAACTTATTGAGTTGCTATAGCCGTTGAGTCCTTTTGTAGGTTTGCTTGCATTCGAACTTGAAATCTCGGTGCTGAAAGCGGTCGTTGAATTGGATCAGTGTCATAATTATTTTCACCACTACAAATGTTGTCGTCAGTAGCATAATCTTCACGGTTTCCATCTGTCATTCTCTGGCTTAATCTGTCTAAGAATGAAGATGATGAGGCACTATATCCTGGTGGGAACACTCTATAAGGATCGTATTTCATATGCGCCAATGAACGACGTCTTAACATTTCTACAGCTTGTAGACGACGTTCACGCGCTGTAGGAGTCTCATGATGTAGAAGAAATGGTGATATACTCGCTGGTGTATGTATTTCATCATCAACTCCATCCCCTCCATTTGCTTCTTCATGATGACTAACAGGACTTCCAAAGTCAAAACCTTTTTCTCGATTAAGATTATTAATGTCACTTGCCAGTGATATGTGATGTGAATCTTGTACATCAGTATGAAGACGTATCAACTCAGAAAAGTATGAAACTAAATTCTTCACATTTGGAATCGGTGTATCACGATTTTGAACTAAATTTGGAAATAGTTCAGTAGCTGCTACAGTTGATGTATTCAATGTATCAGTTTTGTTTAACTGTGTAGTTGAAAACAAAGAGTTAATATCTCTAAAATTTGACAAATTACTAGATATTTTACTGTTCATGTAGCGTATTTCAGCTGCTGTTAGCGTGGATGCTCTCTTCTTCCTACCATTTGATAATATTCCTTCAGTTTCGCATGTTTTTGGTTTAGGTGGTACACGTGGAGGTGCTCTCAATGATGTCAGTGAAACGCTTTGACTATCAGAATCAATATTCAGACTTAGAGTTGGAGATACTTTTTCTTGTGATAATTTGAATTGAGTAGAATTTTTTCCATTGTTATTTAATACTTTTGAGCCTTTAATTGTAATAACACGTTCAGTGTCAGTTTTACGATAGCCAATAGGCGTTGATCTAGATGCACTTGAGTCCAATGTCTCTGAAGATGTATTCTTCTCAGTACCATTTTTATGATATGATTCAGCCTTCACAAACTCTGTCTCTTTATTCATCAATTCAGTTAGTGGTGGATTCTTCATGTCACCTTTTTCACTGATAACACTGTTATTACCATCATTGTCGTTACTGTTACTATAGTGATTTACGTTATTTACAAACTCTAGTTTGATTTCATTCTTAGAAGTATTCGCGTAATCAAACTCTGGTACATTTCTGGGTGAACTGTCTTTGTTGATCTTTTGATTTTGCTCACCGTTTTGTTGCGAGTTTGTCATCTGTTTTATAATCTCTATTTTCGGTTGATTTTTTGCTTTATACTCATGCCGCTGTTTATATTGTTCTCTCTGGTGTTGTTCACGAGGCGACAATGACGGTGATGTTGTAGGTTGGTTAGTGGATTTCAACTTCACCTGCTGGTTATCTTGTCTACTAAAAGTCATTCGTGAACGTGTCCAGCCAATATCAGCTTCTGCGTAATCACTAACGGTTACTGCGACATCAGCTTCATCAGAATACTTGGACAGGTTAAGCATTAATAAATCTCTATCTTGGTATTCATCTGGTGGAAGAGGTGATGCAGTTGCTGAATTTGCTGTATCTCCCAAGGTTCCTATTTGTATCCACTGGGTTATATGCTGCTGTTTGTCTGCTTCATTCATCTGTCTCGGTTTTATGTCAACTACAATTTTATTACAATCTGATCTTGGGGTTGTATTTGATGGTTGTAGGCTTTTAGGCAGATGGTTATAGGATTTTATTTTGTCCAAACTATTGCTACTATCACTATAATTAGTCTTACAGTTGATATTGTGCTGTATGCGTTTTTGTTCATTATAATCAAGAGATTTTCTAACAGGTGATGCACGATACAGTTGATCTTCTTGATAACGTCCAGGCGACTTGAAAATGCTACGATCGTATTCATCAGTTACATCAAAGTGAGAATGATTTTTAAATTCTGAGCTAACGAAATGTGGTGTTGAACACTTATCTAATGAAACACAAGAATAAGCAGGTGCTGGTGTTAAATGTTTCGATTTTTTCCGTTTCGACGTTGTACGTCCACAACCACTACAAACATAAGTACGCACTTTATCATCAAACGATTTTGTATTCAGACTGTTATCACCACAATCTTTATGGTTATAACGATGATGCGAATGATGACGGTGATGATTTTGACGATGCTGTTGTTGCTGCTGATGAGGATGATGACGATGACTTGATTGTCCATATCTGTCCATGATATTGTGCATATTGGTCAAAGAATTTGAATTCGGTGAAGGAATAACAAACATTGCAGTCTTATACAAACCAATCTCTGCAGTCTGTTCTACATACTTATTAGATGGTAAGCCTGTACAAAGTGAACGAGTTGATGATGAATGTTTTTCATGATTGCCTATAGACTTTGATGTTGATATTCCTTCCAGATGAGAAAATTTTGACTGATTCTGCAAATTATGAAGAAGTGAACGTCTAGGTGACGCAACAGCCCCAATGAATTCATGAGCATCATTATTACTCAATGTATTTTGATGGTCATAATTTGCTTTAAATGGATTTGAATGAGATCTTACAGAGGAATAGAATTTTAAGTCATCACTTCCAGGATTACGGTTAAATGAACTTGAAATTGTATTGAATCTTGAGTGAGATCTGTTTTTGCTATTATTATTATTATTATTATTAAGACTCTTGTTGCTGTGGTTAGGACTTCGAAAGTTGTTCAGTTCAATCTCATAGCTCGATCGAACACTGTAGTTTCCATTGGATGGTCCATTTGTTTGAAGATGATGATAACGTTGTAAGGTGTTTCTAGCCTGAGAATGTTCTAGGTCACGATACTTTACCACAGGATCTACATTCATCATTTCTAGTTTATCCTCTGTATAGATCTTTGGCGCTGAGACTGGACGATATTGTTCACTAGAATTATGTTTCCAGTAATGGCTATTTGGAGTATAAATAATAGTCTGTTCAAATTTGCAAGGAGATAGAGTATCTCGATCAACTGATGGTTGTTGCTTGGCTGGTAAGGTGTATGTGCCTGAAGTAAGCGTTGATTCACCAACTGAGGAGCCTATAAAATTGTCAAAAATGAACAATGGATTTGTGAGATCAGAAATAAAATCACGAAAACTGATTGTTTAAAAAATGCATGAAACTTTTATACCTGGTGACATATACTACTGTGCAACATGAGTAGTTAGGAAGTAGTTACAGTGATCCATAAATTTCACTAACCTGATTCAAATGAGCCGGGCTCATAACTGATTTACCTGAAGAAATTCGCATCATGGGGAATTCGAACAGTTCAGAGCAGTCTAATCTGCTTAACTGACCAGCCGATTAGTTAGACTGAATACACCCTTAACAATGTGCATACAGATACAGTTTACTCCTAATACCACTTGAGTGTTACGCATAAGGAAATCTGTTGCGTAACCACTTCAAGTTAGGGAGCTCAATTGCTAAACGAAACTCTGATGAGACTCATCAACAACAGTCACCTATGATTATGAACGGCTTCTAACCTAAAACCTTCAGGCTTCTTGGTATTTAAAGTACCACCCATTGAGACGTGATCCAGTTATCTATATATCTACAACTTGATACTCGCAAAAACCTATTACTCTCGTAATGGTGGATCAAGTTTTTCTTTTTGACGGTAAAACTCTTTGCAAATCAAACACGATTTACACAGTGAACCATTTTCGATGTTTCAATCACTGAGTCAGCTAGAAATCCTGCACACCTACAAATATTGGTGAATGTTTAAGCGTTCAGATAAGTACAAATACAATAGCTTCTCTACCTGCAATGAAATACAGTCATGGCTTTAGTTGACGGAATCCTTCAATTAGCACATTGAACATGAGCAAAGAAACTTTTCGGAGATGTCGAGTTAAAATGGTACGGCTGACTAATAAACATTGGGACTTCGATACTTTACATGAGCTAACCAAGATCAACTTGATGAAGCATAGATAAACAATAGAAACAGCAGTATACAATAGGCTATAAGACCAACCTACTAACCAAATGTTTAATTTGATTCATCGACAAACAGTTTCACCTAGTTACTATGTGGATAAGTAATACATAGCTGTTTGTTTATAGTCTCAGTTGTCGATAAAAGTGAAGTGTTTGAAATCAGAACCCTCAACATGATGTTTCAAACTTCAAGCGTAACTTGCTAACTAGGCTTACCTATAAGCACTAACATGAATTAATCTCCTTGAACCTTGAGAATCTCAGACATAAAGTAGAATCATAAGCTCTTGATTCCTGTGAAAAAGTGCAGAAGAAATGATTATTAACCTCTGTCCCCCTTCGCAGTATTGAATAACTGTTTAATAGGCATAGGACACTACTAAAAATCAACACAAAGGAAACTGATACTGGGGGATGACAGAAGAAGAAATGGAAACCAGGACCACAGCAGGATTCGAATCGCTGACCCGGTAACCTACTAACCAAGCTGCTGACCATATTTTTATTTCACTCCAGTCACTAAAAGGTTCGTCTGACAGCTATGTGAATTCGTGATGCGTTTCTACCACTTGATCGTACTAACATAGTTAAAATTTCTAGTTAGTATTCATCATAGACTAACATCAGTTGAAGAAACACTGAAAATCTGGGAGCACTGGACAGGTGCTTCGTCCTAGTATAGGAATCCTCAGAAATGTGCACCAGTGATCCTGCTAGGGAACGAACCCGGGACCTTCAGATCCCGCAGCCAGCACGTAACCGTTGAGTAACTGGGTCGGTATCCAATGGTTCATCTTTCCTATTCCTGTCAGTTCACGATACATCATGACCACCAGCCAATGTCATCGTTGAGTATTTGTCCTCACGTCCACCCGGTTTCCCCCACTGGTCACGACTTTTAATCGAAACTTCAGGAATCATCTCTCGGAGCTAGTCATCAGTTGATGATCTATATTAACTTGAAATCAATAAATACCCACAAACCCCCAAAATGAACAGGAAATACTGTCAGAGAAGCTGAAGGGATATTGGAGTAAGGTTAGCTGCTTAATACTGCATGAAAAAGGGTGACTGACATGGAAATCATACAACAGTAATACAATCCAGTAAAAGGAACATACGTGGCCACGTTTCCTACCTTCATAGAATCCTTGATTTCATCCCACTAACTTGTAACCTCTTAGGTACAGAGTTGCGCCAGAAATCCTGAGGTCACTGTTTCGAATCCTGTCGTGTTCTAGTATTCTTTTCACTTCTAGTCATTATCGCAACTTAAAAATGCTAGTATGATAGATGTAGCTACTTTAGACGGTCCCAACAATATTCAAGATTGCTTTCGTTGACTAGCAGTGTACGCATACAAAATCGATCACACCAGAATAGTTGCCCTCACTTTCTATCTTTTTCTACTGAGACTTCTGAACATTTTGTTGACTCGCATTGATGCATTTTCTCTCTCTGTTTATATTATTTTGTTTATTTCGTTATCCTTCCGTTTCTGTCCATCATCACCTTTTGTATTATTGCAAAGTGTAACAAACTAAACAACTCCACTTTCTTAGTAGGATCTATGTCCATTTCTGGAGGTTTGTGGGAATTTATTAACTACATAGTGGTATCCACCGTAAACTGACACTAGTTGAGGAACCACTAGTCACCTAACAGTACTGAACAGATATTTCAAACCAGAAACCGAACACAGGACTCTCCGGTTTCGTAGCCACCACGTTATCATTAAGCCATTGGGTTGGTACCCAATGGTTCACATTTTTCTGCTTTTGTCAGTTTGCGATATAGCATGACCTAAAACCAATGCAACCTCAGAGTAATTGTCCTCAAGTCACACTTGGTTTGCCCTACGGGTTGCGACTTCACAAAAACTCCTCTAGAAGCACTAGGAAGTTTGTGAGGATTTGTTGATCACAGGTCAATATTCACTTATGCCATAATGTCTACCTCTCTGCACTCTGTTATTGAAGACAGATAAGGGTAAATCATTTGAAACTTGAATGAATTCAGAACCCAGGGAATGTTTTTATAAAGTGAGCAGTGAAATTGGTTTCATGGATTAGTTACTACTAGGATAACTCAAGTACCTTCTAAATAAGTTAAGATCATAATAGTTATCTGAAATTTTCTAATATCGTACATCGTTCTAGTGCGTGTAAAAAGAAAATCTTGGAATGAAACTGCTTTTTATTATTTTTTATTATCTACCCTTAGGTTCCTAGTGGAACATAGGGATTCAGCAGCACGTCTCCATTTCACTCTCTTCTATCCAATCTTTTAAACCTCGCTCCACAACTACTCAGAAACTTTCATTTCTTCCTCATACAATCTCCTCCATGTCACCCTCACCTCGGACGACCAACTCGTCGTTTCCCACTTGGCTTCGACTCAAGGTTTGGTCTGACACACGATGTCCCAAAACCGTCTTCTCGGCGAATGTCCAATCCAATCCATCTCCACTTTCCTCTTCTGCATATTTGATGGGTGATAGGTTTTGGTTGTTTGGTTCGTTGCCAGCCAGCCAGGGTTCCTTGTTGCTTATTCTTGTTATTCTGGCCATATGATCTTGAGTATGAAGTAAACGCAGGCGGTAGATGTTTATGGATATTTGCAGTTTGTTGGAAATGCTTTCCATAATGCACCAACTCTCTCAACAGTCACACAGAAGCACTGACTTGACTAACTGAATTAGTGTTGAAAATCCGGATGTTGCTCACGCTTTATGCTGAGGCAGTGCAGTGCAGTGCAGTGGAGTCGAGTGCAGTAGATCTACGCACTGATTTCAGATTGATGAAGGAAGGCCTATCTTTCTGTCTTTCCGATCGTGGCTGGCTTTGACTTCCTTATCTATGCCCCGTCGCCTGTAGATGAAAGGATGCTGCCTAGGTATGAAGATAGGTAGGTAGGTAGGTAGTTGAAACAGACAACTTCTTTCGGATTTGTCCCGTTGATGGTGATTGGTACTTATTGCTGTTGGTGCGGCTTGGTATCTTCATCACCTCTGTCTTCTCTACATTCACCTGAAATCCTGTCTTCTCTGCCTTGCCTCTTTAACTAACTTGTTAGTTTTCACCTGTAGATCTTTGAGTTTGTGCAACAACACATTACACATAAATCATCATGGGCGAAATGTAAATCTCCTGGGGTCTTTTCATCAGTCAAATAGCGTATACCCATCTTCTCGCACCTCATAGTCTGTTGCATGATCCAGTCCAGTCGACAACAATCAGAAAGGTGATCGGTGATAGTTGGTGGAAACCTCGTCTTACTCCTGTCTTCACTTCAAAGGCGTCACTAAACTTTTCATTATGAATCACTTAGCATGTAGCATCATATAGCATATAGCTGCTGTTGAATGAGGTTGATAAAGGTTTGTGGCACTAAAACCGTAGTGCTGAAGCAGCTGCCAAATTACTTCTCGGTCGACGCTGTCTAAGGTCTTTTAAAGTCGATGAAGTTGAGGCAAATATCTAGTTGACTGCGATTCTAGGCTCTGTTCATTGATGACGATGCGTAGCGTAGCGTTGTATTTTGATCCACACATGAAGCCAATCAGGCTGTTCCGGTCGTAATTTCGAATCCAGTTTTGAAACTGGTTTCTAGTTGGCATGAATGAATTATAGACTATTGGAAGGTGAGTTATTTTACTGATCTTTAAATGTAGTAGTGGTATAAGAATTAGTGAAGTCTGTACTCATTTTTGATATCAGACAACAGCACACCGCAGCACGTTTTGTTTTATTGAAGCGGCTTAGCTAGTCCCAGTCTGCGTCAAAAGCAACCATGATCCCCATCACTGTTTCCTCTTAAACTAGTTTATAATCAGTCTCTATTAAGTCAGTATCAGTCTCATTTAAAAGTATAAAATATGAAAGGTGACATCAACTTTGTTTTACAAGAACAAACATCCTGGTTCAGATACTCCTAGGTGAAAGTTGTTTCGACCATCTCACATCAAAATCAGGAAAAAAAGGCTACTAAAGGCCAAAAGATACTATGAAACCGCTTTATCCCAAAGCACAAATCCTTGTCACACCACCCTTAAAACGCCATTCGATATATTCAAGGAAGGACCATTGGGCCTTGCTTTAACCACTTCACATCCAAGTCATCCAGTCACGGTTGTGTACTGTCATCATTCGATATTGTTTAGGGGTATCTAACCCTGAATGAGAAAGAGTTCAGAGTGAGCGAAAATAGGCTACCGAGTTTTTTCTTTCCTCCAACGTCATTTTCTATCCAGTGTAATTTGGTATGAAAAAGCATTTTAGCATTATAAAAAAAATATCATTTTACATCGATTCTGGCTCAGAAATACAAACACAGTGATATTGATTGACCTTGATCAGTGTAATCAGTTAAAATATTTTCAAGATAACAGAAAGGGGTGGAGAAGAGTAAGACGGAAATCAGTACATCAAAAGAAAAATGAGTGACATGCAAGTAATCCAACCGGTTTCATAATAATAGCTTCATTCAAGCAGTCTCTGAGTATATTCAACAGGTATGACATTTTTTAAACGAATAAATGAGCTATGTAGATAGTTAGTTAGAGTGGCAGTCGTATAAAACAAGCAGGTAAAGAAAGACAATAGGTGTCAGATAATGTCAGAAATAACTATCACTACCGCTGTGCACGTTATAACCACAACCAAAAAAACAGTAAATTCAATAATACTTGAAGAAATAAAGAATCTTAGTGTCATAATCATAAAATGGCCTTGGTCAACCTAGATTTTTGAAATATACGCAAAGAATTCATTGCTTTTGCTTCTAAATAATTAAACAAATGTAAATCAGTTAGATGATATGGTGTTACTTATTAGTACACCTTTGATCATGTGTATTGTCAGCTGCGGAAAAAAGATTAAATGCCCATTGCTTTATCAGCCTGCAGATAAAGAATTGTTTCTCTGTCTAGTGTCCATTTATAACGGAAACCCCTTTAAGATCCCCACAAACTTCCTATCCAATCAAAGATTAGCTTGAGAAATGTGTTTACAAGGCATCTTGTCTATTCATTTTAAGCCCTGTATTCTTGAAAGACAGCTGAAGAAAATAGTGATGTGTACGAAACATCAGTTTAAATAAAAGTGCACAAACACTGAGAAATACTAAGTATGGTCATATACACACACATACTAGTGCTGATGGAACATAAAAATTCCAATGAAAACGGGCGTCTCATTGCTTGTATTATACCGTCGTTGATTGGACCGAATTGATCGGTCTCTATTGGCATATGGGCTCCTGCGTGGATGCCTCGATATACCTGTGTTCTATTTACAGTAAAGATGGATAGCGGTTAGCAGTGGAAGCCAAGATGTGCATTTCGTCCTACTTGGGACTCGTCAGCTGGATGTACCTGCCTCCCAGTGAGTGATGTTGTTCCCACCGGGACTTGGACTCGTGGTCATAAAAGAGAAATGATGTAGTTAACTGATTGTTATAGAAGAAAGCTTTGATTAAATTTCAAGTAGTTATCATAGGGAGTTTTAAATTTAGCAGTTTAGTATTAGCGTGTCAAGGTTAAAAATAGGATTTAGTTAGACAGGCACAACCATCGTAAACGTTTACCTAGTAGTTCATGAATAGTTAGACTTGTTTTCTTTAATAGGGAATCAATCTTAACAAAAGCTATGCTATCATTGAGTGGTTTCTTAATTGACATAGCTTCGGCTCTGCTGAAGGTCATTGCTTAGGTATACTGTACTGAGTAACTTTCTCAATGTTGTAAACTGGAAGATAAGCAGGCTCTGATAAAAGGGGTTTTATTTCAAAGAGATCTCTTGTCTGATGTCTGTTCAAGTATTAGAAATAAACCCCATACTGTAGGTGTTATGAAGGAAAACTTTATCTCTCTATTCAAACTTACTGAATTCCAAGTTTAAGCCAACCGTAGATGCTAGCCTGACGATTTTCTGGACCCTCGTCCTTAGGTGGAAACTATAATCCAATAGAAAAATGCTATAAACAGAAGCGACAGTAAGACAAAGATTGACGGGTGACTGCTCACACTAAAAGACCCTTTAGTAAAGTCAATTCCTCTAGGCCTATCACATGACGATTTTGTAAATCTCTGCTAACTGAAAAGATCAGATATGAGGTAAGTGTCTCTAAGCCTTACATCTCATTTGGTACCTCGTTTCACTCAGTTCCAGCAGTTATTCCTAAAAGCTTCTGAAGTAGACTCTATCAGTTTTCTCTGACTAGCCCTGTTATGGATTTTACAAGTTTGATAGCCGTTACACGATAAGTTTCTATGCTCTAGTCAGAATATAATGAGATGGTGTGTGACTAAAAGTACCCGTAGTCCAGGTTTCTTGTACTCAAAGTGCACAGTCGGGAATTCACTGATTTGTTCTTTGTGAATACCAGATATTTATATTTTTCGATAAACTATTCATTGCCATTTTCTGACCACGTGTTTTCAATTCCAATTGATATGTTGACTTAGCAAGTGAGCTTACTTTTTGCGACTAGACGCACATTTTACGGGCCAGAATAGATTTTTCTTGAGATCCTGTGTGCAAAGGCCACTGGTACCAAAGTTAACATACAGCAAGGAACAACAAGGAGTACTTAATACTTAGCTTCTTACCCTTTTATGCTTCAGTAACACTTTTTAGCGATTACATATAACCACAGTCCACTCAGTTGATTACCTCTTGACTATTTGTACCCAACCAACAGTTTCTACTCTGAAAGGGTTTTCAAACCTATATATATGCCAAGGACACAATGGAATATACCGATTAAAATGGTTGTTTCATGAAGTCCTAGTATAACAAGAAATTCACTTGGATTGCGGTGAACAGAAAAACAACTATTATCATATTGACTTTATGGTCAGGCTGCAAACAAAACGGAAATATAACAGAAATATGATTTCCCCTCATGGGTCTACTATGCTATTCTACTTTGAAAAGGAGGATTTACAAGTTGATATTTAAGACTGTTCACATCACTCACATCTCTGTAGCGTTTAAAAATACTTCAAGAAAGCCGCATACCACCGATTTCAAGTAGATGCTTCTTTAGGCTTTATGATCACTTAGAAATAGTTCAATTTCTACATCAGATAGTTGGAGGGGACGTAAGCATTTTTATGGTCTAAACAGTCATTGCATATCAACTAACTACACACTTCCAAGAGGATATAAATACTCTTTCAGACTCCAATACAAACATATCTATCTTAGTTCAACAGAGTTATTTATTGTTTTTTTGTCAATAATTAATCAATTGAACAGTTTTGATAAATGTAAGTTATGCTTTAAAGTACAAAAATTATTCAAATTTCTTACGATAATCAATAAAACTTTTTTCTCTTTTTTTCCTTTCAAAAGACATTTAGGGTAGTCAGTAAAAGAGTAAAAGCTAACAATGAATAGTAAACTGATGAATATAGAAAATTCTCTCTTTTTGTCTTTATTCTACTCAGATAATTGACAATTTTTAGCAAGAATAAAATAAAAATCAAAGAAGGAAAATTAATCCAATTATGATTGTGCTTTTCTTCTTATTTATTTATTGTTATTATTATTATTATTATCATTATTAATAATCTTATAAGCTAATCTATATGTAGATAAACGAAGGATGAGGTAAAAGGTAGTAAGTGATATCTGTCTATTTTGATAACTTAATGCCTAATCCATTTGTCGACCCGTCGATCGATCAATCATTGATCAATAATCGACTCATCACTTTTTAAATAAATTACAATAAATAATATTCTTGACTAAAGGATTGCAGAGATTTTTAAAACTCAACATTCAGTATGTGTGTGAATGTATATGCATCATTTTATATTTATTTTGTACCTGTGCAACAATGCTTACTCAAAGAAAAAAAGGTAACCTGAAATGGAAATAAATGGACAAAGGATAATTTGATCTGATTAATCTGGTGGGTAAAATATCATTCACTGGAAGGCAAGTAAATCCAGCTGATGAGTCCTAAATAGGACGAAATGCGCATCTTGGATTCTACTGCTAGTCACTATCTATCATTACCATAGAAATTACGCTTAAGAACTCTTTTCTTCCAACCTAAATAACACTTAGCCAGATATGACCCGCTGAAACAATGATTAAGGTCAAATTATTGATACTCTTTCAAAGTCAGCGTCTTACCTCATGATATGACGATAGTACAGTCTCACTGGTCGGTATCTGTCTTGATTATGGGTTCAAAAGACTCATAATTCATCGTTTCCTATTTAAACGTCAGTAAAATCCCCCTTTACTAAGCACAGACTGTGAAATACTTTGCACAGTCATACTGAAGAGCAACAGTCAAACAAAGTCAGGAAGTACCCCAAAGCAAGTCCCTAAAATCAACTTAATTAGTGAGATCCATAAAAATTGAGATGTAAAGTTTTTATACCCAATACAAAATTAACCTACGAAAATCAAATGAAACCATAAAGTTCTGATCTACTTTTCCCTTGTAATTTGGAACTTTTCAACACTGATCACTTCTGAATACATCACTCAATGTAAGACTTATAACTCTTAAAGTTTGTGACCAGGAAACTAGTGTTTATCAAAAATGAAAAAAAGGTTACAGACGGTAACTTCAAAATAACCATTCCCCAAAAGTAACCCAGCCAACCAGTAGGTTACTGCTCATTGGTGAATCACTTAAAAATTAACTATCTGAAGTTCTTAAAGAAATCCTGTGACCCATAAAAAGAATTAAGTCAAGAGAGAGAATAAATACCAACGAGGAAAACCAGATTTTACTAGTAACTGAAGTTGGGAAATATCGATAAATTGGTTATTTCACGTAAATAACCCTGATAATAACTAGTTCACAACAAGGCTATACGTATACTGTTTCCCTGCTTTTTTATACAGTATTAATGATAAGAGCATACACTGATATTACAGTTTAACCTGATGATATAAGTTTGATCGTCTTTTTATCGTAGTGATTCAATAAATACTGAGTATGACCTTGTAACATTGCAAGTATATTCCCTGCTTGTTAACCATACTAATTTCGTAAACAGGAATATGTGATATGTGACAGTGATCGAAACTTGGGTTAGGATATAGTTTAAACTAGTGGTCAACAGATTATTGATTTGATGCTGTATATGACCGACCATTAACCACCAATGGCTTCGTCTAGTTGTCATGTGATTATGTGATAAGTAGGTGTTACCTCATCTTGACCTATTATCCCGAGATCTCTAATGGAATACAGCCGTGAAGCAGGTTTTTAGCTCACCCTCAATAATAACCTTCCAAGCCTGGGCTATCTCAGAAAATATCATCAGAAATCTGAGTAATTCACTGAGATAAATTAGTAGGTAATCATTATCAAACAAGTGACGGATATCAAACAGATAGGTCCTTGAGGTTGGAATATGTCTGAAACTAGATTTATATTAACCAAAATGAATCTATCATCAATCCTGAATTACTCCAGTGATCTTATTTATTCCCCTTTCATAAATTAGATTACACTATTCTCCTGTCATTGGATTTTCAGTTGACTTTGAACCCTAATCTCAATCAACTGAGTTCTACTGATTATGTTCAGTTACATTTTGTTTTCTGATTCATACTAAATTATCTACTTATTTCTTGTTCTAAATCATACAGTATTCGTCTTTCTGCTATGTATACATACACATACACACATAAATACGTATGCCACATCTGTATAGCTGACTATTTAGTCAATATGAGTGATTAGAACTGTGGAATATGATGATGAATTCCAAAACGTACGTGCAATGTTAATAAACATTAAAAATCAATCAAGGTTATTAGTAATGAATCAGCTGACAGAGGAGGCGGTATATCAGATTTCACTAAGTGTATGACAACATATGCCACTTAAAAGACCTATTGGATTGGTCTGAAAGTTTTACAGTTAGCCAAATGTTAAAATCTACACAGAGGTACATAAATCTCTCGCGGTTTATGCATTTCTTTTCTATCAGCAATTGAAAAGCTGACTACTTGACCCTCAAGTAAATGTAGACGCCGTGATAATGATAACAGTCAGCGCAATATGATCAGTTATCAAACCCACTTTCTTCTTAAGTCATACTTGAGAAATACTCAACACAAATATGAACATGATTGTAGAAAGTAGTACTTCTCCCAAAGTACAGCTGAAATAAAATGACTCTTCGGTTTACAGCAACCCACTGATTAGAACCTCCAGCTTAATTTTGAATCACCCCCCTCCGTACGTACTGTTCTATAGAACATTCCAGCCTCCAACAGACACATTAATTAATATTTATTTAGTAGGAATGTCTCATATGATGACTATGTCTATCAAACTGTGTGCACATTCCTTATCAAATTCTTATTTTTTTTTACTGATGTACTCATTTTGTTGATTAGCTACACTATGCATACTATTTCTCAACTGTAAGTTTAACGCCTTGTGTAAGCGTTAAGACTGTCAGTAGCACTAGCAACGGTAACGATAACGGTAGTATATTTACATTCGAATACACAAGCACACAAACACACACACACACTTGATATTTTGTAATTAAAGTGAACTGTTACATTTTGTAAAATAAATAAACTATGTATGACCTTGACTTACAATCTATCTTACCATTTTAATAATATTGCTACTAATTCAGTACTCTTATTTATAAGCAAGTGTGTCAGTGTTTGTGAGTGTATGTATGTTAGTGAGCAGGTGTGCTACACAAAATCCTCATACACACTGACTTATACCTCGTTCTGCACTTCGCTCATGCCATTCATCCAACATCCTTCATTCATTAGACATAGTTTGTGCTTGTGTATTTGAAAGGAAATAATCCCAACGTTTCGCATTGAAGTCTGGTCTGAAGTTCTTCAGGAAAGAATAAGCTGGAACCAGACTTTCTTTCATTCAGCTCCTAGTATTTTTCATACTGTCCGGTCAAATCCTTATCATGGTTCAAATAAACCTTTCATTAATATGACTGATGAAAAACATATGATTACGGGTGCATAACCTCGCCTGGTTAACTAGTTTACTAGTTACTAGCCGGTCCTAAGCCCGGGTAAAGAGGGAAGGTTGGGCATAGGCTAGCAACCCTACCCCAGAAAACAAATCTAACCGCTAAAGAAACTTCAAAGCACAAACAAAATATAAAAATGAAAACAAACTTATTCCCCGCTGGAATCGGAGAGGCGAAATGACGCCAGTTGGTGAAAGCCTGCCTTCGGGAAGCCAATTGGCCGATGTGTCTTCTCTCGATGAAAGCGAAAGTAAACGTGGGGACATGGAATGTCCGCACGATGTTTGAACCCAGTAAGGCAGCCCAGATTGCAAAAGAGATGAGAAGGTATCACATCGAAGTGCTTGGGATTTGCGAAAGCAGATGGAATGGGAGTGGACTCTCCAAACTGTCAACTGGAGAATCAATAATCTACTCCGTTTTTGTCACCCAGACGCCAACCACGTTTTTAGCACACTGAGTTTTGGAGTGGCTATCATGATGTCCCCAACAGCATCGAAGGCTCTCATGCAGTGGGAACCAATCTCCTCCAGGATCATGACAGCAAGATTCAACTCAAAAGGAAGAAAGGTCACAATCATACAATTTTTTGTTATGCACCTACAAATAATGCAGAGCAAGAGAAAAAGGAGGAATTCTACAGACAACTTCAATCAACACTGGACAAGACGTCAGTTGGTGATATCAAAATTCTGATGGACGACATGAATGCCAAACTGGGAGGGGACAACACAGGAAGAGAACTAACCATGGGTCGAGAGGCGCTAGGTGAAATGAATGAGAATGGAGAATTGTTTGCAGAATTCTGTGCATTCAACGATTTGGTGATTGGAGGCAGAGTGTTCAGGCACAAAGATATCCACAAAGCGACATGGATTTCACCAGAAGGACACACTAAAAATCAAATCGACTTTATCTCAATCTCAAGAAAATGGAGACGCAGTCTACTTAACACAAGGTCAAGAAGAGGAGCAGATGTAGGTTCAGACCACTATCTAGTGCAAGGAACCTTCGAAATCAAGTTAAAAGCCTTCAAGGAAGCTGGTGATAGACCTCAATTCAAGTACAACACTAGGAAACTGAAGGATGAAACTACAAAGGAGATCTTCACGGCAGCCATCAAGACAAAATGGGAGACATCGAGCAACATCCCTGAAGAAACCTGTGTGGAAGAACACTGGAAGTCTTTGAAAGCTATGTGGAAAGAAACCTGCACAACAGTATTAGGAAGGAAGAAGAAAGAAGACAAGGAATGGATCTCGACGGATACCTGGAAGCTGATAGAGGAGAGGAGGATGGTGAAACAGAAGATAAACCAGTGCAAGGATGCTCAACGACAAGAGGAACTGAGCACGATGTATAAAACACTGAACAAAGAAGTAAAGAAGAGTGCACGGAAAGACAAAAGACACTTCTACGAAACACTGGCAAGTGAAGCAGAACAAGCTGCAGGTAAGAGAGACCTGACGACATTGTATCAAATAACTAGGTTGCTATAAGGGAAGAGACCAACACAGATGAAACCAATAAAAGATGAAGAAGGAAATTTAATTACAAAAGAAGAGAAACAGAGGAAACAATGGGTCGACCACTTCAAGAAGCTCTTGAGCCGACCACCACCATAATACTCAACTCATCACCATTTTAGTCTACTTCAGTTCATCATCAAGTCTGTAATTTTCAAAGTCAAGTGAACTCCTAACGAAAGCTGACATAGAGATATTCGTCTTAGAGAGAAGTCAGATGGGTGTAAAAATGACTTGTTGAAGAGAAAATATTCACTGTTTGACTGGATTTATTCACTTCAGTTGATAGCATGTTAGCAATATCATTCAATTAGGCAGATACTTGGTTGTCTAGGAAGATGAAGAAAAATTCCATGATTAAGCCATCCATCTGAGAGAAAGTAGCTCAACTAAGATTGTACACATGAGCTTTAAATATTGTGCATCAGTTAGGCAGTTGTAGTATATGTAAATGGCTTTATGAATAATGATACTGATGAATCGTGACTAGCAGAGGAATCCAGGACATGCGCTTCGTGACTCAGCGGAAATAATATCACTCACTAGCAGGCAGGTACATCATCATCATCATCATTGTCAACACAGGACCAGGCATTACTGCTTAACGGTCCGAGTTGCCACACCTCATATCAGCACATCAAGTAAAAAGGTAGTGGGGCGAAGTATGAAGATAAGTGAATGCAGTCAAAAGAAATATAAAGTACGAGAAGAAAGGAAAGACGAGTGACAAAATGGTGAGATTCGGTATAGCGTTGTTAAGATGAGGATAATGTGTGTATACATCTGCGCCACTGACCGGTTCCCAGCCATATCACCTAGGGTCTCCAACCACTGGTTCCTCTTGTCCCGTGGACCCCAACCACTTAGTCTGCATCGTCCTACATGGCTTAAACCAACAGTCAGAGACTTCATACATTGTGCCATGTCTTAGTCTGGCCACCTCGGGCCTTTTTCCAGCCTGGACCCACCTCAGCCAACATTGTGTGATGAGGCAATCGGTGACTAGGCATACGTAGTACGTGTCCCAACCATCTCAGTCGATGAAGGTTCACAACCTCGTCAACTAATTTACCTCTTCTCCCCAAACTCGACACCTGACTTCTGCATTACTCATGTGGTGATACCACGGAATACGTCCTATTCTACGAAGGCAACGGTGGTCAAACACCTGAAGCCTTTTTGTATCCTCCACTTTCAGTGGCCATGTTTCACAGCCATACAGTAGAACAGAGCGGACTGCTGTGCAGTACACGCGACCCTTAATAGACAAACGAATATCACGGCGGCGCCATAGAGGTAGGTACATCCACCTGACGAGTCCTAAACAGAACGGAACGCAGGTCCTAGATTCCACTGCTAGCTACTATTCGTCAATACCATTATTCATAAAGCTAAAACTTAAGGAGGATATACCCATTAAGATCCTACTCCACAGGCATTCGAAGACTACCATGGAAGCATTTTGCATACAGCTGATCTCTATGTATCACTTTCTAGTCGGAGAATTGTTTCGATTCAAATGAAGGACAAGTTATCGATTTTACTAAATCAAGTCAGTTAACTGTTCTTTTGTATACACTATACAACTAGTACTTATTGATTATCGATTTTGTAGCAGTTCCAATTGCTCTTACTATAAAATTAAATTCATACAATGACTGACATAATTAATTACCAATTTATTAGTATTACCTACATCAGTGGAACTTCATTCTTAAAACTAGAAAGAATCTTTGACATTTATTTGCCTCAGAAGGCATCACATGCTTGAATTTTATGCCTACCGACAATCAAAATTTAGTACTAACATAAAACCTATAAATCTAGGCTAGTCTCAGGTGCTCAGTTTTCATATCAGTCAGATGCATCACTGATAATTAATTGGTAAACCTCGTAGAATATTAGGTGAATAACTAGTGTTATTCAATATACCAAATCTATATATCTCTGTATACATTCAGTTTAAATAAGAACACAATATAACTGTTGATGTGCTATCCATTCTAGGTTGCAGACCAGTATTCTCCTCGAGTGTAGATGACTAACATTTAAATCTATCCAAGTTGATTCGTTTCATTCCACTATGCGAAGACGGGACTTCAGGTGAACGTAGATAAGACAGAGGTGATGAAGATACCCAACCAACAATAACAACAACAACATCAAGCACTAATTACCAGCACGGGAGAAATCTGAAGGGAGAAGTCTCTTTCACCCACCTATCCATCTATCCACCTACCTATGCATTTACCCCCTTCATACCTAGGCAGTATCCCTTCATCTACAGGCGACGGTGGCATAGATAAGGATGTCAAAGCCAGCCACGATCGGAAAGACAGAAAGATAGGCCTTCCTTCATCAATCTGAAATCAGTGCGTAGATCTACTGCACTGTACTGCACTCAGCATAAAGCGTGAACAGGATCAGGATTTCGAACACTAATTAGGTCAAGTAAGCCAGTGCTTCTGTGTGACTGTTGAGAGACTTGGCGCGTTACGAAAAGCATTTCCAACAAAATACAGACATCACACATCATCGGCAGCTACCGCCTACGCTGGCTCGATACTGAAGATCAGTTGTGATGAGAAGGCCAGAATGATAAGAATAAGCAACAAGAGACTCTGGCTGGCTGGCTGGCTGGCTGGCTGGCTGGCTGGCTGGCTGGCTGGCTGGCTGGCTGGCTGGCTGGCTGGCTGGCTGGCTGGCTGGCTGGCTGGCTGGCTGGCTGGCTGGCTGGCTGGCTGGCTGGCTGGCTGGCTGGCTGGCTGGCTGGCTGGCTGGCTGGCTGGCTGGCTGGCTGGCTGGCTGGCTGGCTGGCTGGCTGGCTGGCTGGCTGGCTGGCTGGCTGGCTGGCTGGCTGGCTGGCTGGCTGGCTGGCTGGCTGGCTGGCTGGCTGGCTGGCTGGCTGGCTGGCTGGCAGTATAACAAACCAGTAAGCACACGCTGAATGACAACCCAAGGCTATTTATTGCACTCGTGATTAAATCGTACGTGCATGAGACCACAAGCTGTGACCATACACACATCTAACACTGCGTTTCCCATGCTTAAAGAATGTTCGTCTGTTATTCAAACTACTATAGATATACATATTAGACAAACGTTTATTTAGCAGTAGTTAGACTGGTGATCATACCACTTAGAAAGTATGCTTTGAAAACCATTTGGAAGACATCACCTGACAAGCTTCAGAAAGAAACTTCCAAGACAGAAGATGAGGAGTATCAAGGAATCTAAAGGGGAACATCAAGAAAGCGATGCCTACCAAAAGCCAGAAAAGACTGGAGAATGGAATAGTGATATATTCCGGGGAATTATATTTTGTAAAGCCTATAGACTGTATAAAAGTCTACAGCCAACCATTTAAGAAAAAAACTATGGTAATCGAATGATAATAAATGGTGCCGATGCATACGAACAAGTTTATTAATATGGTATACCTTAAATCAGTGTTGTCTTCTGTCCCCTATCTCCAGTGTGAAAATAAAAGCATCTTATCCACTATTAATGAAGTGGTCAAGTCAGTGATATGAATTTTTGAAAGTCGAGGAAACCAACAAACCGTCAATAGGCTAATCAAGAGGCAACAGATAAACCAGTCACACTATGGTTACTCAGTAAAATAAACCATGAAGAGTCTTCCATCTTCCCTTCCCAATGAAGCTGTATTAAAGGTAACATTTACTCTGATATCAATTTTTTTGTCCATTAAAAGTACAATTTACAGAACAATAAAACTACTGAAGTATCTAACATAAGAAGTAAATATTTAATGTCACATTAGCTTTTGATAAACTGATCTCAAGTCCATAACCGCTTAATCCTTCAGTCACTTTCTTCCTTATTTCCCTATTTCTTCTCTTGTTGCCGCCTACCTCGATATGCTGATATTGAACGTAGTGACTTGAACCGCTGGAAATTAATGCTAGATCCCTTGTTGACACTGGTCGACTGACTGAATGTATTCATATATAACCTGTACACCATCATCCACTGAAGGTCATTGTCTTGACTACATGACAAAAAAGCAACCTGCTGATTTCTACAATCAGTAATCTAACTCACTTGTTTTGGAAACATATCTCAAAATTACTGGATTTTCTAACTGAAACTGGATTCATCATTCTTCTAGGGACTTGAAAAAGAAGCTTGAAAAGATTACTTCACTCATTTAGCCATCCAAACACTGAGGGCTGAAGCGAAATCAATAAAAAATGGTACTATGTTGTCATTCTCCTTACATGATACAACAGGAATCGGTATTTCTAATCCCCCTTCAGTCTACTACATTATAAGTCTTATATTTGGAAGCGAAATGTGTTAAAATTATTGTAGAGGAGTCAGCTAGAAACACTGACCTTCCGCTAAGACTCAAGAAAGTTATGTCCTTGGTTAGCTGAGTCCCAAGTTGACAGATCGCAGATATCAAATGAGTCAAGCGATTGGGATTTCGATGAGTTAAGAGATGCCTACTAAATTCAGCTCTGCATGAATTTATATTAAAAATAATTGTTGGTTTGGCAATTTTAGATGGCAGTACTTCTCCATATTTTTTAAAAGTATTCGCCGTTTCCGCGGGCTCTTCTTTATTTATTTGAAATAAGTGAGAGTACTTGCTGTAACATATGAGAGTAACAGCCACTGTTTTGGGTTATCCAGTGTTTGGCTACGCTGTTCAAATACATGTCCGTATGCATTAACCAAAACCCGGAGGTGGTCCCCTCAGTATACTCAGACAACCTCAGGTTGACTGTTTATCCCATTTCAAAATAGTTGGCTCTTGTATCCAAATAGACGTTGGTTGGCAATTTTTCTTACTCCTTACTTAACAAGTAATATTACTGATGGGCTTTTTGAGAACTTTACACATCAGCTGATTATTCGGTTCTGAGTTATGATCTCTAGCCACAATTTCTCTCAGATCTGTCTATCACGAACATTGGAGATGAATTTCATACAGTTCATTTCCTAGAATAATGTCAAAAACGAATCCCGGTTATCTGACTTTCTTTATTCGATGATCAGCCTGTTAAAACCTGTTAGATGCGGTTGTGAAACAGATTTGCGACTAGTGATTACATGATAAGTTGATGAAACACTGGAGAGCAACCAATCTACTTTTTTCTAGTCTTGAATGCCGGCCTAATTCCATCAACCACTTTGTAATGTGGCTCACCATCGCGATGTACTTTGATGGATGTTAGCTGGCTAGAGGCAATCGGGAGAAAGCCCTAGACCTAAGTTTCATGCTTGCTGACACTCATCAGCAAGGTTTGTCTGTATGATTACACGATACTTCGCCAGAAATTGTTATTTAGACGTGACTCACAGCTAACAACAGATTCGAGATAATTATTTTCATGAATTGAATAGCCGCAGATAATTTGTCTTAGTTTTAAAAAAGATACTCCTGGTACGAACTTCGAAGGTATCAGATCCAGGGATTTGTGAGTTGTCGGTGAGATACTAGATTGCAGTTAAAATATTAATATTGCCCACTCCCTGTCAATTCGCGGACTGATAGTCATCCCGCCTCTGAACTCATTTGAACATCTTCGTTCCTCACTTTTATTATACGTACGCATAATGCATACAACATCAGCATAGGTTTGAACATGCTTACTCATCATTATCAGTTAAGCAAACAACTTCACTACTAACCTAGTATACAATTAGTTTGCTTGCAGAGTGATATATTCCCTTTTGAACTCATAGCTTTGTATTTTATTTTCATGAATATGAGAAACACTGTCAGTGCGACAGAAAAAAACTATTTGTTTCACATTTTTCTTTTGTTTTTCAAGGTGTTTACAAAAAGCATACAGAAAACTTTCAATGAATACTACGATTGAGTACCACTAACTGTGGAAGTAGGAACAGTAGTAGTAGTAACAGTAGTAGTAGTGAGTAGTAGCAGTAGTAGTGTGAGTAGTAGTAGTAGTAGTAGTGTGAATAGTAGTAGAACCTACAATAACATGCTGATTCACAGATTATAATGCCGAAATAGAACAACATAACGGGTAAAAGACTCATATAATGTATGACAAAGTAATTTTGAAAAGTCGTATGACACAAAGTAATAATGATGTGAATTTGACAAATTCGTTGGATACACCCTGATCTGATTTTAATCATGCAAAATATAAATCAATCTTTTGTACTAAAAAGACCACCTAGTTACATATATTTCTATAACTATTCAAAAATTAAATTGTTAAGTCATGTTATGTAAATTATGATATCTATTAGAAAGTTTACTAAATCGTTCAGAAAATGAATAGGGATGTGTTAGGCACTAATAATTCGAAAAACATGGTAAAGATGGTTTATCCTGCACAAACTGACAATCTCATGTTGGAAATATTTCTCTGTCACTTTCATTCAGACATTCACAGAAATCATGCCTTTGTGCAACCCCACAGAAATTCTTTTCTAAAACCAAATAGACTTAGTCTCGAAACCGTGAAAAAATAACATAAACCATCGAAACAGTTTCAGTTTCTCTTATTGCTTCTCGAGGTTTACATATCGCAAATGCACCCATTACACAAACGTCAGTTCAGTGGGTATGATTATGCAAATAAATCGTTCACTGGGCCAACATGAACAGCTATTTACTGCTGCAAAATGCACAGAACGCTTACTGGTTCAACTTTTCAATCTCTTAATGGCGGGGTGGTGAGTGCATACTGCGGAAGAGTCCCATCCTACAACGAAATAGATGTCAAGTCCTCCTAGGCTTTCAATACTTCTGGAGCCGACGTCAGTGTCTCTGATGAATATCTCCTTGAGAATAATAAATCCCCTCAAACAAACAAATTGAATTTTTTGTATCTGTCATTTAAATATACCGATAACCATAAAGAGGTAAGAGCGAACACAGACGAATAAATTTTTACCATTTCATGTAGCGTGTTAGGAACAGGATATTTTTGCTGAACCAACCTCAAAAACTTGTCAGCTTTCAATCTATTTTTTCGGAAATTATTTCCCAAATGAGTTAAAGATCTTATTTATTGGGATCAATCGAAAATCAGAGTTTAAGCAGGGAATTTAAACTCTCTTGTAACTACATATCGCTCCAGACAAATTGTTTACATTTGTTCAGATGTCTAACGAAGAATGATATCAAGTAGAAGGTTTTTATGTCAGTAGATCCTGATAGCTGTGTGATTGTCAGCATACCTCCATGACTTGTTTCAAACCACTTTCAGTTTAACGACAGAGAGTGAAGTGGTAGAGTGTGTTAACCACTTCAATTACTTGGGAAGTTGCATCAGCCTGCCAAACGGACTGGCTGCTGGCAAAATCTCGACTCCCGTACAGAAGGCTCTTTTGGCACTTGCCAACTCGGGTCACTTGTGGTCTCGACTGGTGAGATCACCGACCATATATCAAAGGACGAGTATACTAAGCTGCAGTCCGTTCTGTACTGTTGTACTACCGTGAGACATCGCCGTTAAAAGTAGGAGAAGCGAGGAGGTTGCGGGATTTTGTTCACAG
The DNA here is from genome assembly GCA_944470555.2 of Heterobilharzia americana. NCBI lineage: Eukaryota > Metazoa > Platyhelminthes > Trematoda > Strigeidida > Schistosomatidae > Heterobilharzia > Heterobilharzia americana. The sequence goes on along the minus strand of OX104132.1, from coordinate 11,727,222 downwards.
TTGCCTTCGTAGCATTGCTCACGTTTGGTGGAACCGCAGTGGGAGCATTGTTGGAGGCAGACGAAAGGTACTAGGCAAAAAAAGCTAGTCGGCCGATGAAGCTAGGAAGGTCAGTTGACTGAGATGGCGTGAACATGTACTGTGCATGTCCAGTCACTGCGTAACTCGACGTCCCATGCTAAGAGAAATTGGATTAGGTTGGGAGAGGGTTCAGCGTGTCCAGACCAAGACATGACATCAGTCGATGAAGTCTCTTGCTGTTTGATTGAGTCGTGTTTGGAGATGTAGACTCCTTGGCTAAGGTCTACAAGACGATAGGAATCAGTGCTTGAGGACCCTTGGTAACATGACTGAAAATCAATCACAATGGTGCAGATGTATTCACTCCTTGACGTCTCGTATAGCTTGAATATTTGCGGTAACCGTTATCTTCAGATTCTTTATTCGCTCTCACAAGTTTGTCTACTTTGTTATCACTCTTTTCCTATCGGCTTGTTCTTTGTTTACTACTGTGTACTATGGCAACGTGAGCTGATGCACTTGTGTACGAGGTTTCACGTTGTTTTTATCACTCAGCACCAGTGTACACCACAAATACACACTGATCATTTTCAACCCGTCTGAAATGAAGTGACCTATATATATATATATATATATATATATATATATATATATATATATATATATATATATATATATATATATATATATATATATATATATATATATATATATATATATATTCAAACCGCGTTTACGGAAAGTATTGTTTCTTTTCGAACCAGTAAGTCGAACGATTGGTCAGCTTTGATACATAAGACATTATATAAGGAAAAGTGGAGGCGAATCACCTCGATGTTATCCATAAAATGAAAACGAACTGGGCTATGCAACAGTAGAAAAGATTTATTCCCCAGAATACTCATGATCGGAAGCTATAGGCAAGAGAATATCAAACCAGATAGCCCTTGGTGGTGGTTCAATTTGAAAAAGGAATAAATCTTTTCCATTTTCGATTATTACAACAGGTTATAATAGCAAACTCCGTAGTAAATGTGACTTGACTCTAGTGAATAGGGGAGAAGATCATCTTTATCAACTACACACATATAATGTCCCATACGTCATATACAATCTTGGGATAGACTGTAAACAAAATTGCTGACTAACGGCTAACTCCAAAACAGATCAGTTTTAGTTCTAATACGATGCCCAAACTTGTTTAGTCAACAAGTTGTCTCATAAACCTCGACGACCATGGATGACAATGGGTGACCATAACACAGATTGACTGAACTCGAAAAATATGAAACATTCAGTTCCAACTCTGTGTGCTAACAATAAAGTGATCATCATTATGATTCATGATACTAGAGTTAATTCTGCAATGAAGTATAATGCTCTCACTCCCCTCTGACTTCTACCGCCTTCCGTTTTGTTATCTATCTGTGGTAAAATAAACTTGAAATCCATATGAGAGCAGTTGGTACTCACTAAAGTGAAATCCTCTAGTGTAACCCACATGAGAAATGAGACAAAAGTTCAGAGTGAACGAAACCAATAGAGCATACTCTAAAATCTTTATATATATATATATATATATATATATATATATATATATATATATATATATATATATATATATATATATATATATATTAAAGTTTCAGTTTAATCGGTCAATATGATAAATCAGTAGTATTCACATACTTATCTGTCACCGTACAACTAACTGGCTTATTGAACATCTTACCAGAACAGTGAGACATAAACAGAATGATTAGGTGTTCTTTCGCATATGATAATTCCTCAAAAATGTTTCGTCATAATGCTTGGCGGTGTTAGCTTGATAAGACTGTATCGATGATATCACCAAGCTCTAAGTGGAAAGCGTATAATACAATATTATATCTTAGAGAACAACAAGCAAGTGTCATTTTTATACTGAGCAGGGAGTCTTTTCTGTCATTTTTTTTAGTCAATTCTGTCATCCTTGGACTCTATATTTTATAAGTCGCATTCTTCGGCGATCCAGCAGTGATAAGGAATTACCACTGTTAAGGTAAACAGGGAAAAAAGGATTGGAAATACAAAATAACTTTCCCTTCAATATTTTTATAGCTTACTTTATCCAACTAGTTTCATGGATCCAACTTTGTAGGAGTTTATTATGGCTCACATACCACCCCGTAATGGCACAAATAATATCGACTGAGAGAATGAAGCCTCTGAAGGATAATGAATTGCCTTAGGGTTTCAGGCATACCTGTCAAATGAATGTATACTCCCCTACTAAGTGCTTCATGAATGTGATAGGATGTGTAAGCTTTTTACAAAGTTGAGTGGGTTTATTTCAAACCTACTCCAAACTACTTTAACTAAACAGAAGTCAAAATACTTTTCAGGGTTCTTGAAGAATGTTTAAAATGACTGATAAGTTGGTTGTTACAGTATCATTAGCAAATCACTCCTTACTAGACATAGACTGAATGAATGAACCTTCATAGTACCTACATGATGTGGCTAGAACAGTACTACAAAGAATTGCTTGTAAAAGTGGGTACGTTGTTGTATCAGAGCTCAGTAACTTAAACTCTACAAGTGTATGCTCTTCAATGAGCCTACAGGATAGATAAGCTATTTTGATATGCCTGTATGTAGACAACTCGACTACACAAAAACAATCTCCTTGTGAACAGGAACTCCAAAACTGAATGGTGTTCCTGATCACGTATAAAATTTTAGGCCTGCGAATCCTCCGAAATCGTTCCTTCACATTGTTGACATAACCGACAGCGATTCCAGTTTGAACAGGGATGTAAATTGGCAGTATGGTGAAAAACATAAAAAGCTCACGTATATCCAACAGGTATTAATTCACACAGGCACAGTGAAATAATCTCGAGAAAGTGGTTGTAAGGTGACGGCAAACGACCGAAAGACGTACATAATAAAGCCTCATAGAGTCAGTCACAGTAGAGTGCGGAAAAAACGATGTGCTATTCATACAGAAAGAAAATCACTTGTTTAAACACCATATATCTGAGATTCCGAATCTCAGATAGCAAAACTCATTTTATGGCAACAACACCAACAACAAATGTCACTGTGGTAATAAATTCAAATAAGTCAGCTTGACTCTGTTCAACTTACCCAAACCAATTAAACAACAGTATTTCCTCTTAATCTAAACAGCCTGATTACGGCCATAAAGTTGAATTATAAAAAAGCTGTTAGTCAGCTATGTATCAGTAATGCTTGTGAATTCATTGGTTAGTACGTGAATAAATGGTTATGGCCTCAAGGTCAATGCATGAACCAATCAGATCACTTTTCGTCATTTTAATCACTGCAATCCAAAACCAGTTTCATGCTTGAAGGTGTGTGAATACTTTTTGTCTGTTTCACTGAATTTATTATCACCAGCAATAAAATTGCCAGTATTATTTGATTGGAAGTTCTGAATTTCTTTTTAATTGAAAGAATTAATATTTCTCATTAATTTTAAGTTACGAGTAGTGACCTAGAGGAAATCCTATTTCACGTCCTGAAACAGATGAATGACCCAGCTTGTCCTTAAAAAACAGATTTTAGGTAATCCCTCTAATGAAAAATGCGTTGTATATGCCATTATCGTGGTTGAAACGTGCTGAAATATTTCAAGACGTTGAGGACGAACCCTTTCGGCTCGTCAGCGAAGCCTATATGCAATTGTTGAGGAAACCACATGCTCCCCTATAGTCGAAAACTGAATCTGTCACCGTTAAATTATAGACGGTACTAGGGGGTCAGTTGGGTGAATACTGACCTCTATGGAAGTGAATAGCGTACACAACCTGGAAACTAGAAGGTAGCTGACTCAGCTACCAAGTCCTATATACTGATCTTAGTTTATTAACCATTACGGTACTGTTCACCAAAATTTATATACATTTTTGCGGTTAAAGGATTTAGGGAACAGAACAATATGAATAAAAACTGGAAGCTTGAAGGCATTGTAGATAGGCAATCAAGTGAACCCAGTCAACCAATATACTTGGCATGACCACTGCACAAATTGCGAAACGAAAGCAAGAACCATCGATTTACATGAGGAACGTCTGTGGATGACCAGTCTGTCTTGTAGATTCATCGGAATTACACATAGATAATATACCAGAACAACTCAGGTCAAGGGAACCCGACCTAGCAGAACATCTAAGGTGAGATTATTTCATTATTTTGTTTTCTTGTAGATCATTTCAATGCTTATTTCCCGAAAATACTTTTAAACCTAAACGTGTGTAAAACGTTATGAAGGCCATATGCACATCAGGATTTCTATTCACAAAATGTGCAGGACAACTGGAGACTGATAAATTTTGACCCGTTGATCCGACAACTTCACTTCCCCTTGATTATGCAGGAAGGTATTCGCACCATTTAAAAATATTTTACCAGATAACACGAACAGTATCCTTAAATGAACAGAGCACTGAAGAGTGAAACTAGACTGAGTTTACAAATTAACCGAAAAGCTGCACAAAAATTAGTGGAAATGATAAAAGCCATAGCTCATGACTGAGAATAAATGACTGGCAGCAACCCTAGCAAATTCCTGATCTCGATGTGAAACAAGATTTCTGAGAGTCCAAATTCATGAAAAAGTCAAAAGAGGACATGAAGAATTTGGCAAATACTATTAAGTGGAAGAAAAAGAAGTGAAATCCAAAATTTTGGTGCATGTTAAGCTGTGAAGTTATGGGTTGAACCGGTTCAACAGTTAGTACAGAGAGGAATCCTAGTCTCTGACACAGCGGTCAGAAGTTACTTCAATTGCTCCTAGTCATAACTATCTATGATAAGGCTTGATCTCCTAGTTTTCTTTTATAATACATCCAGGAAATAGAAAACATAAATCATTCCGCCAACTTTTATACACCTTATCATACTACTTTATATTAGTAAGTAGTAAGCGCAATCTAGTTAGTTTTAGATCTGTCACCACTTGAGAAGACTGAAATTGTTCTCACAGTTTTCATCCACATAGGTAAATTATGTCATGAAGAGACACGATAGTGCTTTCGAAAACCATTGAGTACTCAAATGATTTCAATAAATATTATTTCACGGAATGAAAAGTAATTTTGGCAACGCATAGTTTTAACACTGCACTGGTTAAGACAACCCCAAAGGTTTATCGAATACTGATTCAAAGTGAAACTAATTCAAAAATCTATTCCTCATCTTGTCAAGTGTGCGTCAAGGTCAAAAATCACATAGCTGTACTCATTGGAATATACGATTTTGTGATATACCATTCAATTGCGCTCATTTTGATCTAGATGGCTATAGGGAGTTCTTGGAAAGATTAGAAAATAGAATGGTCAGTGGAACTTGTATGTATTCTTTAGACACAACAATTCATGTAGTGTTTTTCAGAAGGAAGTGTCTCTTTTGTATTCAGTAATGTTACAGAACTTGAACAATTCCAAATCATACCTCAAGACTGCAAAGTAGCATAATACTTTTAATTTGCTCCAAAATTATAAGTGAATACTTGAGGTAAATTCTCCGCTAATACAAACAAACTTGCAATACTTCCGAAAATCACTTATGACTGATATTTGCTACAGAATCCAATGGAGCTAACGACAAACTATCAGATACTACGATATGATTGGCTGGAAGCCAACCAATCACAAGCGAGAAGTCTTATTCTAGTGTTTGGGTTGTTTTCAGAATATTTTTCGATCAAAATGACCATCTGTTTCATACCAAAAAAAAGTTTCATTGAAGTATCGTCCAATAAGAACTTTGTGATTTGTTAAGGAATTTAAGTACCAGCAACTGAAGTAAGTCTCCACTGTAATCTCAACTACGTACGATCGTTCTTGAAGTCACCTAAGGCAAACGAAATTCTACTTCGTAGGTCTGTTTGTGTAATGGTTATCTAAACTATCGGTTTGCACTCAACCATCATCCAGGATTCTCGTTCTCGGGTACACACTACATATAAAGTATGGATTCTTCCGACAGGGCAGATTATCTGTTCACTTATATCAGTCAAGGAAGAGAGATCGATTTCCGGACTAGAAATACTAATGAAAACGTTTACTGAAATAGCATGATGTAGTGAAACTTACTGAGGAGAGACAGAAGTACCCAAGATCCTGTGATTTTTTACCCCAGTCGATTGCAAACATATTCACTGGGAATCTCTGATCATTCAAATTACCTAGAATTTTCAACTCCTTCACGAATTCGTCACAAAATGATAGTCATTGTGACTGTTAGGTTCTAAGTGACAAACGAAGTTTATCCATTGAAGGGAAATATAAACAGTGAACTGACTGATACAATATTGTAATGAACTTAATTTATTGTCACCTTTGTGGCTGGAGTCAGTCAATCGGTAGTCCTATTTAACAAAATGTTCAACCGACGACGCAAAATAATTGTATAATGACAAACTGCCTGAAATTATGAGCTTGAACAGCATTCTCAAATTAATAGTACAACTAAATGTGAAGAAGCTACAGGATTACCTATTGTCTTACAAGGCTGTTACAAAAGCTAAGATGCTTACTGAATCACTTGTCCACTGGTAAGTTGAATGTTTTGCTCCGAATTGACTATTCTACAAGCAATCCATGTCAGAGATCGGAACCCAAACTGGAGAACCAGTAGAAACTAAGTATAAAAAGACAGCTACGCCATATCTCCTTCAAACGTTTTGCATATATTTACCTACAGTGGTATGTGACAGGCTGGAAATTCATAACTCCACGCCACTGAATCTCAGTAATATGCTGGCCATGAGTGCTAAAATTCCGTATGACTGATTCCATCTGGGTTTGCAGGTCTGAACTGTTGAGAAGTCTAGAAATAGGATAATACAACTATCCATCACCTTCTGGTTTTTAGACCGACGTCAGCTGATGATGGAAAATATCCTGAAATGTATTTTGCCTAATAAAAATCTAGTATCTCACTATAAAATGTAGATTTCATTGATTTCCGATTTCCTAATCGATTTATCAAGTCGAGAATCTCAGCTGGAGTTCTCAAGCAAGACTGAACACGTATAACCTGAATGCAACAACTAATGGTTGTACATTTTGGATAAGTTAGTGCCAGAATTTATCAAAACAAATCACCTCAAGCTTAACCATGGTATCCTTTTTTTCCTTCTCTAAAGTCTCTCACCCTTCAGTTATTTACCTACTTTGAATAAACTTAATTGTAAAAATGTTCTGTCTAACTTTCAGGTATGAATATCAAAGGAGACAAGATAATTCAATGATAATTTCAAATCAACACGACCAGTAACTTAGTTTACTATAACTCAATCGATTATTGACAAAGTGGTGGTCTAGATAGTTACCAGAACATTGATATCAATATTGGTAAGGAGAATGAAGTTGAGTATTCTACTGAAGAAGCTGTGGTATGCACTGCGATACAAATAGATAAGTGTTGTTTTAATTTTCTAAATATGCTAAGATTATAATCGGAAACTTATCTTTCGCCGATTTTATTATTAAGGATGTATAATCATATCTAAAATCACTGGAAATATTTACCAGTCTGTTATCGATCAGTAAGGACATGCGGTTGCCAGGATTTTCGAGAGTAGAATGTAAAGTTTCCGAAGATAGCAGGAAATGACTACTTTGGAGCAACGTATATTTGCTATACGCAATATCAAGTTTGTAACCATATTTTAGAAAATTTTTCAGTTAAGGCATCCAGAGGAGATAAACATAAAATGCAGTTCTATTTCTGAACATCTTTTCATCTCCAAGCGTCTGGTTCCTCCAAGTAGTTCCTTTAAAGTAATTCACAAACTATTTCCCACAATTCAAAAGGCCTTCGACTATATCATCTACATATGACAGAATCACTGACAATTCACCATGTTAAACCTGACCTTTACGTTAAAAAATACTAAGTGGATTTGTAATCCTTACAATGGCCAAGGTAGTAATTTTCTTCTACCTTTGGAAAATGCATATTCTACTCTTGAACGTTACAGCAGTCGATTTCCTTGCTGACTGACAGAAGACTGTTAATTATTTCAAATGACTTTAAATCAGTAATCTGATTGTGGTGGCCAGCAGTGGAATCCAAGATGCACGTTTCGTCCTGTTTGGGACTCGTCAGTTGGATGCACTTGGGTAATGCTGTTCTCACTAAGACCGAGCCGGGTAACGATAGCTTCAACTTCAAAGTACCATCCAGTCGGCCTCTGGGGCATGAAAGCCGTCAGTAATATAATCAATAATCAGGCAATCCTTAGTCAGCTACATAAAAGCCCATCGTCAGCAAAGGTTGATCATTTCGGTCTACTATAACAGGTATCAGTAAGTGGAGATTTTAAATACGATTTGACAGCTTTGTAAAGGAAACCATGGGAAAGAGAATTTTGTTTACTGTTACTTTTTTTTTTTAAATACTTAATATGAGAATTTTCCCTTAGTTAAAATTTGATTTTTTTAATGGGATTCAATTTCGCTCTATCCTCATCAATAAACAGAACAGTTAGTTGATGAAAATATAAAGCTTCTTCGTCATGTATAGAGTAAGTGATCGTCTGATGAAAGCCGTACGAATGAAACCTCTTCAAACTGAGAAAACCATAGGCAGCTGTTAGACTCACAATGTACTTAACCTGTGTAAACAGTTACAACCCTATCACATCCTCTGTCTTCATAATCTATCCCTTGACCTTACCAGGCTTATTTTCAAATGTTGGACAGTAGTCAATTTTTGCTTCCATACTAACTACATCGTTTAACACCGTTACTTCATCTTACTTCAGCTTTTAACAAATTTTTGTCTCACCAGTACCTTTTTTTAACACTGCATAGCTTTAATAAAAAAGTTGAATACGCAAAACTGGAGGGTCATGAATCAAAACGAACAAGCTATCTATCGTACCACTCCTAGTTTACGGTGCTTCTCTAGGTTATGAAAGTCTCCAAGTGAAGAAATGTGAGTACCCCATGAACCATTGAACTGAATAATCATTCATTAACATTAAGTTTGGCTCCATAAAACATAAAATATGACCATCCGCACCACAAGCACCAAATAAGACTTTCTTCCGTATTCAATATGAAGAAAGGATCCAAACACTGACATTTGAATTCTACTGCAATTCATTAGGAGATCACGGAATCATACAGCCTAATTTTGGTTGATAATTTGAATAATAATAATAATAATATTATCATGTATCAGTTTTAAAAATACCACATGAATTGGATCGATAAAAATAATCATTATTTAATATTGCCTACAACTATGTTAATGTCGTATCGATTTTAAGTGACAATAGAAATTAACTGGTATCCAACCTGAAATATTCACTTATTGGAAGAGTTACGTCACCTTTCTAAAATTATTTACTTATTTATCTGGAAGTAAGACTGTCAAACGAAAAATGAAAAGGCACCAACAACCGTTGAACAATTCTGTCTGGAGGTTTGTAGACACTTATTAGTTGATTTAAGGTTGGAATTCATCATGGATTGACATCATCAGGAGGAACACTGAAAACCTGAGAGCACTGGACAACTGTTTGGTCTTAGTACGGGACTCCTCAGCAGGGTCTCCCAAACCTCCAGATAGAATTAATTTGTCTCTCATTGGTGACTAGTTTCAAGAGGTGATTCCCGAAGTTCCAATGAGAAGTCGTGACCAGCGAATCAACCAAGTCGAATATGAGGAAAGTTACTCAACAACGGGATTGGATATAGGTTGCGCTATCTTGTGAAGTGACAGAAATGGGAAATATGGACCATTGGGTTCCAACCTAGTGACTCGATGGTAATGTGCTGGCAACGGAACCTGAAGGTTCTGGGTGGTGGATGTGCATTACTGAGGAGTCCTATACTAAAACGAAACTGCCGTCCAGTGCTCCTACGTTTTCAATGTTTCCCAACTGATGTCAGTCCATGATGAATTCCAACCTAAAATCAATTCTATGTTTCGTTAATGCCTCTTGACTATGCAGCACAGCATACGCATTCAAATGCTTGTGAGACGAGTATCCCATGTTAAACTAATGTGGAAGTCAATAGCGAAGTTAACTGAGCTGCCTGGAATGGGCTGACTGAGTTATTTTCAATGCACACTTAGTACTCACCGATTACTGATAGTGTTATGAAGGGTACATGTTTAAGTCATCTTAAACTTGTTTGTGATTACGTCTGGCGATCTGGATATTCTCTGCATTCCTGGATATATCATGCATATTACAGTGGCGATTTAAGTTATCTTTCAAAAGAACCTCCTAAGTAAAGCAACTAATCAGTTACACATCATCTTTGCCGATTCCCTGACAGGTTATTGATCAATCCTGAACATCTTTCCTCCCTTCATTGTGACATAGATGTTTTGCAGTGCACTTATTCAGTATTGTGACGCACATTACTCAGTCGTATGGGTTTGAAACTACTAAAACAAAACCATTCTTTAGAGTATCACTAATGAATTGATTTTCGATTAAAAAACTTTGAGACGAGTGCTTGCATACTAAGGTAAAACTTTTTTTAGTTTCGGCAGTATTAGAAACAAAATTACACCCTATGACCACAGAGATAGTTGGAATTTTATTCACACACCAAAGCATGCCAAACTATCATCAAGACAAGGATGAAAGAAACAACGAAGAAACTGCGGTAAATTAAACCGAAAATCACTAAGTATAAATGGATCGAAATTAAGCTGAAGAAATTCACTTTTGATGTTAAATGTTCGTATTTAGTCAGTAAGAAACTCCGAGTCCGAATTTCGTGCTTTCTGGCGCTCATCAGCAGTCAGAATTCGAATCTATGGTCATCAAACCCACATCACTTACTCCTAAAGTCTGTGGAGTTACTATGATGCTATTTAGGCCATAAATACTCCCACCCTCCCCCGCCTTGTAGGACTGGATAAAGTTCACGCATGGCTCACCAATGGATAGCCAGTGTAGTTGTCTTGTTGTCATAAGTGCTTAACACCGGTCAGTTTATCGAAAAGGTTTCCAGAATATGATACACCGCAGTGTTGCTTCACTCACATTACGATCACACTTCAAACTTCACGGATAACTTTAATCACTGATGAGTACTAAGTAGAAAACTCCTGCATCGATTACCTAGTGGTGACCCATTTGTGCATACGTAACTTACCTAAGAATTACGGTACTCTGAGATTACATGGAAAAAGGTATCCAGCAAAGCTTTCCATCGACTTAAGCATCACACCAAAGTCGATAATCTCTCAAGTTTTCGAGCCAATATCATAAAACCAAGTACATACACTTCGTGATCAATTTAAGCTGACTCATTTGAGGTAGTAAAGAAGACAAGCAACCAAAGATACCAAGGATGAGATGGTGGTCATTTATGAAGTTACTAGTAGAGTAAAAATAACAATATCTGTGGATGCACTGAAAGAAGTTTGAACAATGAATAGTACAAATGTAAAGGATTCGACAGCTGTCGGAGGTAGAACTATGCTTTACGAAGATTGATCTCTCGCTCAATGAAAGGTTATGTAGGAAGTAATTCAAAGAATTCGGTCAGTAGTCAAGACCAACCTCATATGTGACACTGGTTACTTCTCAGCCCCTAATTAATGTGTACTACTTATATTACTACTAATAACTATAATAGCCAAATTCTAGACGATATTTCGGGTTGCGGTATAGGATTCTTAGGAAGTATTATCGTAATAGTAAACAGCAACTAACCAATCACAACAACTAGCTGTGTGTACAGCTCTTACAAATCAAAAAATAGTGGCTTCCAGGGGAATTTAGGATCCGCGTCTCGTTCCTTTTGTGATTCATCAGCTAGGTATACCTGCTTCCTAGTGAGCGGTATTGTTCCGACTAAGACTTAACACCTGGGACCGATTGCCTTAAATCCCAGAGTGTTATTCACTAGACCACTGAATCGATATAACCTCCCCTTGTGAACCAGGTATAGTACAATGAAGTGGCTATCGTGACTCAATGAGTTAATGGATAACACTCTGACGTTTGAGGCAATCAGTTCCGGATTCGAGTCTTAGTGGGAACCATATCGCTCACTAGGAAGTGGATACATCCGTCTGGAGAGTCACAAATGGGACGAAATGTGCGTCTTGGACCCATTGCTAGCCACTGTTCACCATTATCATAAAAAACTGAAATGTCAGGCAATATCGAGGTATCTGCACAGCTGCCTATATGCCAATATGGACCGATCAATTAGGTCAAATCGATGACGGGATAATACAAGTAACATCATAAAATATTGTTGACACTCCATACTAGACTGTTTATTATGATTATTATTGTTATCTTATTATCATTACTTATTACTATCATTATTACGTTAATCTACCACAGTGCCCAGATTTCACCTTTACATTGTTGATAATCAACTTGATAGACTGAAAACTCAATGCAGCATAACGAAGGTCAATATGGACAGTAGGGTTTGTGAATACTTTTCACAATGTTCATCACATTTTTGAACTGCTCCAAATTTCAACTGGAGCTCACTTTTTAATAGTCACTGCCATATCGTCTTGTGACACTTTGAAATGACTACACCGAAAATTGTTACATCCTATTAAGGACTTGGCAACAACTGGATTTTTCTGTCTAATAGTGATGAGAGTTTTTCTTCACTGGAACTCAAAACTATAAACCTAACTGATCAGTAGCTCATGGAAAGTCAAATGCACAAAGCTGATAAGGGTCAAATAGGACGAAAACATGTACTGGATTTTACTCCTACCCGGACACAGTAAAAAATTAATCATCATCGATAGTTTACATTAGTAATTATGTAACAGTTTGACCATCTGAGTAAGATAGCCGTGGTTTATTAGACTTGTATTGATACTGGGTGATGACTGAAGATGGAAATGAAAATTTGATCTTAGTAGGCAGCCAGTGTGAGTACGATCCAGAGGCAGTAACACGTCATGAATTCACATGTAGTAGGATAAAATTCAGGTGACTGAAGTGAAATAAAAATCTGGTCAGCAGTCGGGTATTGTAGCTCAGTTGGTGGAGTACTTGGGCAGTAATTCAATGGTCACTGGTTCGGATCCCACTGCAGTCCAAATTTTCATTTCACCTTCAATCATCATCCAGTATCGGTAATTACATACTCAATAAATAGGTGATAAGAAGTCCAGTCATCAACTCGTATACTAGGGCAAATTTATTTGATAACTTCGTTTCTTACACATTCTTCAAATAATATACCAGCTGAATAAGGTAGATAAGACTTTCCAATTCACTCTAATGTAGACAAAATCTTATTCACAGACTCCTTAGGACAAGGAGGATACTCATCATCAAGTAGAACAACTTCTTCAGTGGCTTGGATGAATTAAGACGTCTGTTCACAACAGTGTAAATGAGAAGAGTTAGGGGCTAACTACTGATCTCTTTAACAGTCTTCAAATTTCACCAAAATAGTTCACAGTCTTTTCTTAAGAGCTCAGAAAGGAATGAGGAGGGGAATTTGGAGGTGGCTAGGCGAAATGTAGGATAAAATGCAAAAGTAGAGGAGAGGCTTGACAAGAAACTCGAAACTCCCGTATATAATAAAGAGTCATAGAACTGGAGCAGTTTTATCATGTCCTGTTCATATCTGAAGCCAAAATAACTATAATCTGACACTTTCAAGAACTAACCAGTAAAGTTCACAGAGTAGCTAGTTATTGATGAGTTATTAGTTAAGCTTTATAGATTTTCTTGAGGTTGTTTGATAGGTAGAAACGGACAACATAAAACAAGACATCATGCTATCTACATTGACTGCAATCAGGTCGTATGATACTCCATTTTCAAAGGAAAGGGAAATCATTAAGGGTCAGAAAACACTGGACAAGTGTTCCTCTCTGGTCAGAGACTCTTCACAAGTGCACATCCACAACTACTTATGAGACCGATAGCAGTGGTTTCATGTCTCATTCAACTAAGGAATCAGAATCCAAAAGTCCTCATTTTTCAACTCCTTTCATTTCACTATGCACATTGACCATCATTCAATGAAGTTAAACAGTAAACATTCCTACTACACAATTAATTAGTAGACTTAATAGACCTCAGATTCTCATCACAACTTCAAGAAAGCCATTTCGACGTAACTTATTATAGAGCAGTGGGTTTCTGCAAAATCGACTACTTTCGAAAACTTTTTATGCCTGGTAAATATCAACTAGGTCAGCGACGTAAACTCTGTTACATTGAATAGCCATGACCTCCAAGCAGTGGGTCCTAGATTCGAACCCGGCCCTCCCTACTTTGACCTGGACAACTGAATAACACACAAGTGTACATAGACTTATGCCAAGTAGATGAATGACATTATCTGGAAGTTTGGCTTACAATCTTTGGGACGCAATCCATTAGCAAAATCACTTGACTTTTAACCAGTAGGTTTTGGATTCAAACCCCAGGTAGCGTTGAAGTTTTACAACCAAGGTTGACAAACTTTCAAAAAGCAATAGTGGGTTAGCAAATAAGCAGCATTCTGCATAAGACATAGCCTTGAACTTGAGACCGATAAGATAACTTATCAGTATGAATTAAGCAAGTACATGAACGGAAATGCAAAGCAGAAAACAATCCCCCAAAATGCATAGATTAGGGAACCAGATTGCACTCAAGGTCACAAACAGCCAATCACATACTTCTGCTTGTAAACCAATTAAATTCAGTCATCGAAACGTCAACAGTGTCAAGCTCTAAAAAAACCTACCCCAATTTGGAGAACCAGATAGGATAACAATCCCCACAGACGCACACCAGTCTGTCTTTCAATATTTATTCAACTGCCGTTATAGAAAATTATCATTTGGTTGATCGTATAGGTTTGACCGTTTGAAGTTCTGAATTATTGTAGCCATTTAAGTAACCTACTTACCCGTGTGAACAGTTAACAAAATATTATAACAACCATTCCCACCTACGTAAAAGGTACAGACAGAAGGCCCAAGCATGAAAATAAATTACTGTTCAAAAAAATAGTTGGTTGTCAGTTCTAAATTGCCTTTAAGAGGGAAACTCAGAAGTTGGAAACATGGATCACTGGATTCCGACCTAGAGGCTCAATGGTAACGTGGTGACCACGAAACCTGAAGGTCTTGAGTCCGATCCCCAATGGGGTCATGGGTGCTCACTACCGAGGAGTCCAATACTAGGACAAAACGACTGTCCAGTGCTCCCAGATTTCCAGTGTTCCTCCAGCTGATGCCAGTCCATGTGAATACCAAACTGAAAAATTACTGAATCCCCACAAACCCAAATTAAATTCAAAACAAGTTTTAGCCCCCTTTAAATTACTTAAATGTTACTTTACAGACAGTGGTAATAAAACTCACCAAATAGAATACCATTTAGTGACGTGGGACATGTACAGTTACAAAAATGCATATTTTTCATTCTTTATTGTGTCTTCGGAGAAGATTACGATCCACTGATTAAGTTTTAAATGTGCAAGTTAAACTAGATGGCTTAAAACTTGCAAAATCATTCAGCAAGAAGTCCTGTTCTATCCACATTTCATGCTAAGTGGTGTTTAGCGAAGCTCGCCTGTAAGCTTTAAGAAGCTGAGACTTCTGTGATGAATCGAACCCACGTCATTCAGTGCAGAAGCTCAAGGCTTAACCAAATAGATGTCTTTGCTACTACTGACCCTGTGTAGGAATGGTTGATGTAGACGAATGAGCCTCCGAACTTTAGCAGATATGCATATCTAATCCTATTTGGTGACTGATATCCACTGGTTCCATTAAATGGACTGATATGATACGGTTGCGTAGTTCCTTAAATTAAGATGCTTGGAGTTCACCAGAGAAAACCCCTAAACTAAGGCTGAGGTTAGGAGAAAACTAGGTGCATTTGATCAGTATACCTTGATTCCTACCGAAAACTTGAAGCTTGCGCTAGAGAAAGCCATTACATGATCAATTTGAGTATATAATTCAGTCATACAGAGTACTGATTGTGTCAAGTTGCTTTAGTGGTAGGTTCTATGACTTCAATAACAACCGATACAGGTTCAAATCTCCGACAGAAGCATGAACATTCCAAGTTGGGGATATACGCTCTATCCTATCGACTGAACCTCAAAAAAGTGCAAATAATATTTCTGAATAATTTTACATTGATAATGTGGATCAATAATTTGAGTCACTGATACGTGACACATATGCCATTTCCTGCCAATTACTTTAGTGAATCAAAATAAATAGAATGAGAATGAAGTAAATATCAACATGAAGTGATTTGTATCACAAGTTCGTAAACACACAGAAAACGATCGCTCTGATTCAGCCAGCTGAGCAGTGGAGGTTAACATGCCTAACCAACAACAAATAGAGATTGACGTCAAAACCTAATAACCTAGTGGATAACTCTATAACATTTGCATTGGCTGGAGCTGAGTTCGAGTATCTCCCGAAATAAGATGTAACATTCTCCCTGTTGTGAAATTTAATAATAGACCATTCCTGACCACAAGATCTTTTCGGCAGTGCACAACCACGATCCAATGGTAGATCGAGTTCAACACTATCAGATAGAACAGCTATCACGTTACTTTTCAACAAATGGATTTGAATCCAATGGTCTAAACTTTTTCGTTTTTGTAGATTCACAATATAGCGCAAGCTTCGCCTTCAGCTTGAACTTCTATGGAGTTGTGGGTGCGCATGTCTGTGGAGTTGGAAACTGGGATGAAACACCTACCGAATAACTCTCAATGTCAAACACAGTGTGTCACAATGTTGCATCACTTACCACAGTGACTGAGTTACAAACTTTGATCGATGAACTTCGATCGGTGTTAAACATGAAGATTTAGACACCTACCTACCCATTGGTAACAAATTCACGTTGGATGGGAAGTGTGAACATTTCAAAACAATGATGCTCTGCACATACATATACACCCAATAAAGGCATCAACAAACATTAATTCTTCATCACCCAGCGATACAGCATGCAAAGATAAGAGTGAACGAACAACTTACCATCAGAGCTCGAATCCATGTACATTAGATAATTATTTACGAATGTTTTTACAGATATTTTTTATGTCAAAATAATAATAACAATGATAATAACAATAGTTAGTCGCTTTAAGTGATATCTTTAATCGAAATCGCAGTGTTTTCTCATTTGTCTATCGTAGAAATGAATGGAAAGTTGTAGTGATCTGTTCAAAAAACTGATCTCTCCATATAATCAAATCATTGAAAATAGTTTCACTAGCCAAACGCACTTATTATACGTGCACACATATACAAACAGACAAATGTGAACCGAAACAACCGCTGCACAATCATTCATGGTTTACACAGACAGAGTGAACAATCAGTTCACACACAAAGAAAAAACATACACAGGCACACTCATCCAGCTGTATGTTTTTCACACCTCCACAATCATCCGTTCGCCCTCACTTTGAGCATATTAGATAAGACTGACAATGATGATGGTGGTGATAATACAGACGGTGATGTAAAGACCACCAAGGCGAAACTAGCATAAATGAATCAGATATCATCGTATATACTCACTTCATCTATTGACGACTCTGAAGCCGGTAATGTGTAATGAGACTTTGTATTTGCAAGTGTATGTTTCTGTATGTCTGTGTGCACACGTGCGTATGTATCAATGGATAGATGAATTCATAGACGGGTATGAATTCTGGTAGCCCCCACTGAAACAATAGTTCACATTTCTCAAACTATATTTGTAGAGTAGTGAAAAATATTTTCAACCTTTATAGTTTTGCATTTTTTTTACTCTACTGTCACGTCATTTTTAAAAGAGAAACAAGGGCCTAAACACTTATATGAAGGCGCTCACTTACACACATACAAACACATCCCCTATTATCACAAACCACATAAAAAGGAGTTTAGTGATTACCTTCAGTGAAAAAGAAACAATCAAGCCTTTTTCATCACACTGTTTGACAATGCTCAACATTATTATAATGGTAAAACATCACAAAGGAAAACAATGTAAATATTCACTTAAACAAAAACACCTTTGTTTGTTTCATTCAATAAATTCTGTGAATAATTTTTATTTGAACATACTTTCTAGTAGACACAAAATGGTATGGTGTGATGATAAATCACCAAAATAGTATCATGTGACCAGATTCTAATATTCTAATCATAAAGTCCGCATTTAAAGGCCTGATAGTAGCATATTTATTTACTCTCATGATGACGAATCCAATGATTCAAAATATCCATAATTTTATTGATCCTAATTATTGATTAGAGTTTAGTCATGTTTGTTGGATAGAAAAAATCGGCAGAAAGCCTTGGACCCTTTTGGCACTCGTTAGCAAGGCGTTTATGCAGCCTTCAGGGGACTGAGATTCCATTCCACGTCACCTAGTACTGCATTCACAGACATCACCAGTAAGCTAATCTGAACTTGATTGACCTTATGTAAGATTGGGTTAGGTGAATTGGTTGGTTACCGGAGGGCAAAAAAAACTTTATAAAGTCTAATCCTAAAGGGCTGATCAAATACTATCATTTTGCTTATTCACTCACGCATAGCTTGTAATTTCCCGTACTTAGATTCTAGTCCTAGTCACTATCTATCATCAGTACTCACTTATACTTATAAAATTGTAAATGAATGTGCGTGCGTCATGCGAGAATTGGCTAACAAGATAACTCTCTGACATTCGAAGTGGTCGGTTCTTGGTTCGAGCCCTAATGGAGACAACATCATCCAATCAGCTTACGAATTTCAAACAGAACAAAATATCCATCCTGAATTCCACTTCCAGCCGCTAGCTAATATAAGTAGGCAGTTATACTCTTAAAATCGTGTTTGAGTGTCTTTGTGTTTAGGCGTTTGAAGCCCATGAGACAGTTTTACTACAAAACGCTTTGATGCTAAGGTGCGAAACAATCAAATTAGATTTTGAATATTTTCATCTAACTTTGGCATTCTCTGAAGAGTAAACGTTGATGGGACTGCTGTCACTTCGCTATCCATGAAATCTTTACTTGTTCTAGATCGTCATGCTGTTGTGGTATACATAATCTAACAGAATAAATGTTCCGTTTGAAGAACAGATTAGTCTGAATGACCATATTCTAACTCACAAGTATTTGCTTGAAACTTAATTCTTTGCTGAAAAAATATGCTTATTTAGAGTCAGTGAGTTCAAAAGACGTTTCTGCTGAACACATCTTACCCAAATCAATACCCCCTTCTCTTCAGGCAACTTAGAATTATATGTCTGACTGATGGATTAAAAAATAACTATTTATTATGAAACAATGAGTTCGATACGAAATTGAAATTGGCCCTAAAAATGACTAGGTGGATAGTACTCAAACGAGTAGCGGAGTTATAAATGTCATACTGTGAGTCCAGCTTTACTCCTGGACTGAAGACTAAGTGATTCTCAATTGCCTATTATTATCATTATGTGTCCCTTGGGCTCCTGGTCGAACATAGGGCTTCAGTAACAGGTAGCCATATCACTCTCTTCTCTACAGTCTTTCCAATCTGGCTCCACGACTGCTTAGAACCTCTCCTTTCTTCCTCACGCGATCTCCACGCCTAGTTTACTAGTTCACCAGTTTACCAGACGGTCCTAAGCCTGGATAAAGAGAAAAGGTTGGGTGTGGGGCAAGCTACCCTACCCTGAAAAATCAATCCAATCGCTAAAGAAACTTCAAAGCACAGACGAAATATAAAAAATAAAAATAAACTTATTCCATGCTGGAATCGGGGAGACGAAGTCACACAGGTTGGTGAAAGCCTTCGGGAAGCCGATTAGCTGACGTGTCCTCTCTTGATGAAAGCAAGTGTGGATGGGAGAACATGTACCTAAATAGCTGCAAAACCAGATGGAATGTAAAACTTTGGTAAGTACAGATGGGAGATATCCATCTTCATACGTAGAAACGCGTCATAAAAATGATATTCAAACAGCTTTGGAAGTAATATATAGAAACAGTCAGAGAAGCATACTGAGACTTCTAGAGGTGATAGCCATACACATATTAATGCCATCTTTGTATGTTCAAAACAATTTGTTCTTCACCGTCAGTCATCACTCAGTATCAATACAAGTCTGCCAAACAATGGCTATCTTAGATAATTAAACTAATAATTTGTTCTTACACCACATCCAACTTGATAAACTTTGTTTTCTTACCAATATTAGGACCCATTATATCACTCTTCCTTTCTGTGTTCATCTTTCTTAATTTTAATCTCCTATTATCTAAACTGTTCCAATTGTCCCCTATTTTTCGGTTTTATTTAAACTCAATCACATCGGTATTCACCACTGACTTACACCAGTTAGAAGAACATTGGAAGCCTGGGAGCACTGAGCAGCTGTTTCGTCCCAGAATGAGAATCGTCAGCAGTGCTTACCAGTGAATCCGTCAGGGAAGGAACCCAGAACCCTCAAGTGCCGTGGCCAGCAAGATACCATTGGACCGTCGCATTGGAACCCAATAATCAACATTTCCTACTCATGATATAAACAATATAAAGTGAGTTGACAAGTGAATGTGTGATCAAACTGTTCAAAATATATTGCACAAATGTAACATATTGTTTAGATAAACTTCGACCTCCAATTGTACTATGTAAGTTTATAAAAGGTACTAACTGTTCCAAAAGATAATTTCAAGGTTTCTGAGAGAAATGGGGAGCGCTTATGTATACTTCCGTGCAATCCCTTTCAAATTACCTCATATTACACCTAGGGAATCCTAAGTAGTCAAAATGTAGCCGCAGGAAATGAACTAAATCAGCATCAAACAGCATTTGCGATTAGTGCATGGCCTTGGTAAGGACCACATATAACCTTCTTTAAGCATAATTCTGCTGAAGCTAGTACTACGAGTCGAGATAATAAGCAGCTTGGCATTTATAACATGTCAACAAGAAGATATTCAACATAGACTTACTTCATTTCCTTTCCCGGAATCATTTGCTTAACTTGGGGACTGTACAGTGTATGGTTCCACTGCATGTGACCAATGATGCAAAGATACTTATGATCTAATACTTTTAAGTTTGTTCATTTCATCAGCCGTCAACGGCCATCTCAAACATTAGTACATTATGATATATCAGACTGCTCAGAAAAATAGTGACATTCTGATCGACATTCGGATATTGAGTACTTCGACATGAATTTCCTGAAGTCTTAGTCAAAAGCCATGATCTGTGAGGCGAACTAGGTTGGACGTGAGGATGAGTAATAGCATGGGATGATGGTCGTGAGATATAGTGAAGTGAAGTTCATGTTGAACAAAAGTCTAAATATTTCCTGAAGTCCGTTTACTGGGAAGAAAAATGATGGTGTGCAAAGGTTGCTTTCTTTCTTTCAGCTCTTATCAGTAAAGTGTATCAGTAAACCTGTAAGAAATCAAGCTCCTTATGTAGTAACTACTAATGAAGTCACTTAGTCGGATGGTGAGACTTTCAGAAGTAAACCTCAAAGGTTGGAAGACACAAAGGAGTTTTCACTTGGTATATCACTTCATGAAACGAAATAACATCACCCAAGGTTGCAATCAAAAACATTACCACTGAACTATTCCAGCTAAAAAATGATCTCTTATGTAACTGAATAAACTCCGTCCATCTCTTAGAACTGGATAACTTGGTATTGATAACTTTACAGTAACCGATTAGTGTATTTACTCCAATCTGGCAGGAGACCAGTTATGGCCTAACTACTTCATCGAAAACCGCATCACTTAAAAAGTGTCTGAATCTCTGAAATGGTATCAGTTATTGTGAGGTTGTAGATAAAATTTACTAACAAATGCTAAATAGTACAAACCACGGAATGGACGGTGTATCCTAGCTACTTTCTTTAAACACACTATATCAGTCTATAACATGTAATTTGCTCATCTTACATCAAAGTGGTGACTCATCATTCTGAACATTTATTTTCAAAGTTTAACAACCACCTTACTACAATGAAGTCAGCTCAACCCGAATACTTGAGTTACGTATAAATATCAGAAAATAGTTTATCGCTTTTGACTGATTGACTGACTGAGCAACTCTGATTTCAATAAATAAACAGTCTCAGATGTGTCGACAACAAGAACTACAAATCTTATATACTATTCCAGGAAAATATAAACTATGTTTGTCCCACAAAAAGTGTCTGCCAATGCTCAGTAACCTAGTGGATTACGCTCAGATGTATCAAAGGATTGGTGATGTGCTGGATAGTCAACAAGAATAATAACGCATTATGGAGTGCAGGAACATCTAAATGACGAGTCTCACATGGAGTGAAATCAGCATCCTGGATTTCTCATCTAGTCGCTATTGATCAGTACAATCTCAAACGCTTAATTTGTAAAGTAAAACGTGATTACACGATTTATGAGCGAAAGATTTGACAATCTGTCATAAATTAGAATATTATTTCACTACAATACTGAAGTACTTTCAGTTTCAAATTATGTTAGCTGGTTAGAGGTAATCAACAGGAAGTCCTACTTCACTTAGGTTCTGTGCTTGCTGGTACTCATCACTAAGGCATATCTGCAACCTCACCAGAGATTCAAATTGCGTAACCAAGTGTAGTATTTGGCAATGTCACCACTGAGCTATTACAGCCGCAAAGGTGAGCCTCCTAGGTTGGTGGCCATATTGTAGAAATGATCGATGGAATTCGGTCAGTACTCAGGACTAGATAACATGAGATTGGTTACCTTTTAAGGACCAATCAATATAATTTTTAATTGTTTCACCATCACCATCACTGTGTTCAGTTAAAGGATTCTGTGAACCTCAGCTGGTGATTACCGGTGACTACTATGGTTATCAATGTGATTTTCTCTGCCTACCACAGTTGTATGTTAATATTCACATACGTTACCTTTGAATATGTCAATGAATGACATTTCTTATAAGTCTAATCCCATTCACCGCATTTGAAGCTATTGACTGAACTCAAACGACATTTATAATTGTACTACAGTAACTCACAAGTGGATACTTAACGGTATAACCTTCATAATAATAACAAGCGATGGAACCGGTCTTTCTCATGGTCTAGCTGCATGTCTCTTCACCTCTTATCTTTACCTTATTTTTAAGCAATAAAATCCAAGCACTAGTGTTGGCTTGACTAACTTATTGAACTTCACTGCATTTTTGACGCTCAATTCTTGAATAAGTAAAATGAAAATTGAGATGGGAATGACTGTTTCACCTCAAAATCAGTAGCATCCATAAAGTATGAGGTATATTTATATGGTTAAAGAGGACGCCGAGATTGAAGAATAATGTGAAAATGTAACGGAATTTCAGTCACCAGTCAGTCGGTCTACGAACTAACATATGCATGGTACATTGATAAAGGTTTTGAAATCTACCAAGTATTCCAGAAGTAATAGGTAGTTCAGGATTTCTAGGGCATCAGTCACAGAACCATTGAAAACCTGAGAGCATTGAGCATTTCTTCCATAGAACTTTGGGATTCCTCATCGGTGCACGTTCATGACCCTATGTCAAGTCGAGCACAAGGCTGTCAGTTCTCATAGTGAGCTACTGGTTTGAAATCCAGTCGTCTAATAACTCCTACTTCTTCCAATCCGCGATGAACCGTAACATCGTTAAGTGCCACTGATAGGTATCCACTTCAGTAACACTTTGAGGAGTTCTTCTCGAACCAAGTCATAGTGGTTTATTTGCAGGGGTTTATTGATTTGAAAGTAGTTTAGATCACCGGTCAACAAAAGCTGAAGCTGTTGCCTTAACTGTAGTGGAGCTAGCTGACATTCCGTACTCATTTTGAGGTTCTAAGTGTTCCTACATCCTTCAACTGGATCTTCTGTTATTAACAAGTACTCAGTAAGTGTTTCTGTTTAATGAAAATACTTAAGCAGTAGAGACATTTTCATTTTAGCGACCTATGTAGCCAGTAATAGCTGCTTCATTTCACGTTCACTTCACTTTAGTGTAATAAACGAAGTCGTCAATAAAATGTGAACAAACTGGTGCAAAGTATGCGACTAAACTGGATGACTGGAATGATGTTTTCACTACGGCCTAGACATTATTGATTCATTGTAGTTTGAGTGACAGCTGTACCCAAATATTTTGCAGATGTTTACCAAACTACTGGTGCGTACAGTGTTCTTTGTGAAGTGAAATGGTCACTTAAATACACAAGTTGTGAATCAGACAGAAATAAATATGGTCCAACCATCACATAATAAACAGTCAAGGACAGTCTGAAGGTCAAAAGGTGGCCAATAATATTTCTACTAGATAGATATAAAGCTGTGGTCCTACCTGAAGACCAACCAACTGCCATCAGCTAACATCAAATACAATGCACCGTAGTGTTGTGTAGCTTAAGACTTTCTCAAACAATTCCTGTTCGGTTGTATCTTTCATGATAGTGAAGTCATTCCAAAGTATAGATCCAGAGATAAATAATAGTGGTGCACCTTGATAGACAATAAAATTCAATGTGATGGGATATGTTAACGGGAATGTACTGGTAGAAGTATTTAATGCCTCCTAGTCTTTTCCTTTGAATAAAGACCATATATATAGGGTTCTTGAACTAACAGACAACTGAAGCAACTATAAAATGCTAAACCGATGTCTACATTTAAAACAGTCCAGCTAGCAAAAATGAACACCAATCATATAAGCTTAAAAATATTTCGATACTTAACGCTGGTGAACTAAGGAAAAATTTCGGAAATCAATATGTTATAGAATATAAATCTACAAACCTGAGTCATAGTAGAAAGAACCACGCCGAATTTTGCAGTCTGATATGCAGATATAACCACTTCGCTTTAAGAAAGCGTCTATTACCACCTAAATTCTCGTACTAATCCGTAGTGCTTTTAATAGTTTCAGATGCTGGTGAATACCTAGATTCTAGACATAGATGATAGTGTAATATCCCCATTTGGTACAGAATGAGGGTAAGCAATACAATATAAGTATTTTACAATCTACTAGCAGACATAGCTGATGTTTGTCCACGGCCTGTAGGATATCTTCAGTTACCTTGCTCGGATAAAATAAAAATTCCTGTTGACACAATTTATTATGGGTGCGCACTGCTGAGGAGTTCCATACTAGGACGAAACAGCTGTCCAGTGCTCCCAGGTTTCCTTTGTTCCTCCAACTGATGTCAGTCTTCGATGAATAACAACTTAAAACAATTTATTATCACAATTTTCGCTCTACCATTCTCTAAGAGTTGAAGGTAGCATTCTGTGGGCCAAGACTGACAGCTTTTAAATGCTTAATCATCTAGAATAATCATATTTTCTAGTTCTACTCATTTGGAAGCTAGTAACAAGAGGTTCTGCTCAAATATTTAGTGGCCATTCTGAAAAAGTAAGCGCATTAACATTACTTGAAAGCCTCTGAGAAACTTGGAAGGGTTGATGGACTGTTTTTCAATAGCTTAACTGACAGACCAAATGTTTCAAAGATGTATGTTTTTTTATGATAAACTCTATGACCTCCTGAGTCAACAAACTTGATGTAGAAATGCATATTCCCTAGCGATATTTCAGTAACTAACACAGGGAAATATCAAACGGTGGGTTTCCACTCACTGACTGAAGCCTTTAACGCATTCTATCGATTGATACTAACTTGTAAAGAAAATCTACACTTCTCTGACGGTCATCGTGAAAATGACGCATGTATTTTGTGATTTGATCATGAAATCTTTTCTACAACCAGTCCAAAAGTCAGATGAAGAATTAATCAAGAGAAGACTTATTGAACACAATCGACTAAGAATACTGCAGTCTCGATAATACACGCTAATGAAAATGGAAATAGTGTTTGTTTATCCCTGAGCATTATGAAAATGCTTTCAAAAATGATAGATTGCCTTCTGTCAGATATATTGCGTGAACTCAAATATGAATCTGTGTACAGACTGTAATGTAGCATTTTTATTGACATGGTACACAAGCACACACAGATATATGCTACACTAACTAACTTACACGACTGTACCAGGTACATCTAAGTTTTCGCTTTTCATTCTCCTAGATTCTGTCTACGAAAGTGAACAGTTTCACATTTACATGAAAAATTATGGTATGTAATAATGCTCTTGGTAATTTAGCCTCCCGTTTACCAAACGGATCTTGATTCTTCTTCTTGGACAACTTTCTAGATGTAAGTGTGCAATGCATGTATTTAATGTTGCCAAAATGACATAATTGACTTATTCGGCGGAAATTCGAAGCTTTCAGGGACTCTTAATCTCTATTCAGCTTAGTAGAGTAGCCAACTATCAGCCTTGACTCTAAGTGAAAAGACATTGTAAAGAGAGGATTTTGTTAGCGAATGTGACAAGTTGCATTAGGCGGAAATGCTCTGTAGAAGCAGATCCGTTATACCTTTGTCAAGGTTTTCCACCTACTGATTGGTAATCCGCTTACAGTGTACGATCACTTCAACAGCACCCGTTCAATTAGATTAGAGAGTCAGGCAACCTTGAAAAGTACTTAACTTTTGACAGAATTAAGTCCTAGAAGTAATGTGATTTGTTGGGTTGCTTAGTCTCATGGCAGCTGTGTAGTAATTGTCCGCCAGCCAATTTTTGTTCCGGTCGAAAACGTTTATCGATGTGAAACTTTCAGAGAACAAGTTTTCAGTTATAACATCTGATTTCCCTTGATATGAGCTCCCCGGAATTCCAGGACTTCTTATTGTTGAAGAATCATGTAAAAGGAAGAAATCGACATCACTGACGGGGAATAAAAACTTGCTGACTGATGCGAAACTCTCAGTTGGTTGTTTTATCTTTCTGTGAATTATTCTTACTGATTTCCCTCTATTAATTACATTAGTGTTGTTAGGCATCGAGTTTAGAACCTCATGACAGCTGCACTTGAGTAGGATATTTAATGTACACTTCCAGTTTAGCAACCATGTTTTCATTCAGACGGAAGACGTGGTAATTAGGTCCCCAATGTAATTTATTGGATTAGGCAGGCTTGTGACGATGTCAGCAGTGTTTATTTGATTAATAACACACAATCACCTAGTATTGTTTACTTGATGACGTTTCCAGCAAACATTATTGCGCATAATCATATCAATGTAATCAGACTACTTTCAACATCTGATTTTTATTGTCATATCACCTCTTATGCTCTGTTTTTATCGGTAGTAAAATTTCCCATATCTGTAGTATAGGTGTTGCGTCATTCTATTACATGTGTTGGGTATTGATTCGATGAAAAAAGGTTCAGTAACTAATCTCTCCACCTAATTACATTGAACTTAAGTACAATAATTTTTATCCCACACCATGGTATATGGTTGTGTGTTGATGTATGCATTGCAATAGCTGGGTTTCTTTCTAGATTATTGATCTTATTTGGGTGCCATTCTGTAATTAGCTAAATTCCTATGTTTTGCTATTCTAACTAATCGCGGCCAGGTAGTTTGATCTATGTACTTGATCTCACAATCATTGCATGGAATCTGATAGATTAAATCATTTCGCTGAGTCGGATCTATCGGATCTTTAAGTGAACAAAGCTGATCTTTGAGTGGCGATGTTAGAGCGCGGATCATTGCACAGTACAATAAGCGGTTTGTTAGATAAATGTCATTAGTTACACGTGACTATCTCGTTAAATCAAATATACTGCCTCACATACTTCACGATAAACCCCCAGAAGTGAAATTTACTTATGAAAAAAGTGAAGAATGTATGCTTGTTATTTTTTTTGGATTTAGCTACCAAGAAAAATATTTTTCCACAAGAAGCTACTAACGAGTAAGCATATAAGTATATTCAGTCACATCTGTTTATCTTACATGAAGAAGGATTCTGATTTGTTCTGGAGTGTTTCCATTGAGAAGTGTGCGCATGAATGAAACTCTCGTTGACAAAATAAGAAAAACATTAATTCTTTTTCTGAGTAAATGGTTATCCAGAGAATGGAGCAGTGAACTCTGAAATTCACGAAGTTATTTATAAGCTGATAGTAATGACAGATAGAGGCTGCTTGTGAAATCTAGGATTGACGTTTCGTCCTATTTAGAGCTCATCAGTTGGATGTAAGTGATATTGTTTCTAGTGACAGTCAAACCCAGACGTTTTCGCTTCAAACACCGTAACCTTATCGACTAGGTTAGTGATTTACAACAGCCACACTTCGTCTGAGGAGTATAGTTTAGTGTAACATCTTTCAGTTTCCCGTTTTTGATCCGATCGAATCTATTCAATGGATCACATTTCTCACCTATTGTATGTTGTTCGCCCTAGTAGATGACAAGCCATCAAGTCTGACTCACCGTCGATTTTTTGAACACTATCCAACCGGATCATGTAATAGGGTAGGTAGTAAGACCTGTCAATGGACGCACAACTCAAAAAGGATAAACATTTTACCTGTGTAAATCCCCGAGATTCCTAATTTTTCAACAATTATGCATAGTAGTGACTTTTCGAGTCTTTCTCTCGCTCTCACTCCGTCTCATTGGTATCGTGTGTCAAACAAACTGTAATGCAGTGCAAACATCACAACGAGTAGTTTAAACTCAGCATATATTTCATAAATGACTATCGTTATTCTAATCCACTTCTAGTGTTTGCTTACAGACAAGGAAAACCATATTTATCGACATCACAGAACTTCTTATTACGTTCGATTTTATTCCAACTACGTTGCTGATCTGGGAATCGAAGCAATCAATCTTCTTAGTTCGGACATATTTCAAGCTTCGTATTCACTTCTGACGCTAATTAGACTTCATTTATTACACAAACTATATACAGAATTCATTAAGTAAACTCGGAATTACTTTGTAGCAAGCTAACCTATGCTGCAAAAGCCTATGTCCTACTTTTTATTTGTTTCTAATAAGCTTAGTCGAATACATTTTGAATCACTGCTAAATAAAACGTAGTTCTGGAGTAGATAAAATGCCACCAGATCACTAATTATTGTATATCCTAAGCCATTACTGATATACGAGTTTGGTTCAAACTACATCTCATAATGCCCTACTGCAAGAATGCTAGATGACAAATGCAAGTGATAATACGTGGTTACCAAGGTTGAAGCGAAACGAGTGAAACTGTACTCATGACCCTGAGATTTCCAGTTAAGTGTATATACCACTGACCACCTCCTTAGTATCTGCTACTGACTGTTTGAGTGGTTTGTATGAAGTCAAATAACATGACAGGGAGTTTTATCGCAGATTAACGTCAAAAGTTAGACATCATTAGTAACTTCAGCTAGATGCTGCACAGCTATAATGTGATCTTTGATAACGATGCTACACTCCCTATCCTAGTCACCAAGATTAATGATTAGGACATAAGATCTACGAACCATGGAGTTTGTTGTTCGCTAGGGTGATCAACAAAAGATATTATACTCATAATAATCTTTATAGTACCAGTGAAATGGTTATCGAGATGAAATAACGTACGATGACTAATAGAAATTCGATTTTGCGAGTTAACCATTCATCCTTAATAAATCTAATTATGGGCAAAGATAAAACAATCTTCATACCAAAAATACGGCCAGTAAATAAATAGTAAGTTTTCTGAGAAATAGCTGCATTACCCAACAACGTCGCCTTCTGATGACCTTTTTACCTTTTCCATGTGTAGCTCAGAATTTGGGGACTCAAAGTGAATTGTTATCTGAGCATTTGCTTCGACTGAAACTACTGGGGTTCGGGAACTACGAGAGTCATATTAACGAGTTACTAACTGACAATTCCTTCCTTTCTGAGCATCTTCAGCAGATGGGCTTCTAATCCATTTTATCTGAGACTGGTAGTCAGAGACTTCGTGGTCTGGTTCCATGACTTAGTCTCATCAAACTGATCCTCCTTCCAGCTTAATCCTACTCCAGCTGATGATAAGCACTAGGTTAGATGGTTGAAGATGGAGTAGCTATAAAAGCCAGTCCAGCAACTGCTAAAATGTTTTAGCTGGAAGGGCATTTTCCGTAAAGCCAACCTAATTGGTTATTTCAGTAGTCGTTAGGGTGGCTTTTAAAGTCACTCCGAAGTTCACAACTTTGCCTCATGATCAAAACCATGAATCCACTTTCAACGCTGTTCACTTCTTCTTTCATACACTATAATAGTCTTTTTATAAAACAAACCATAATTGATCCGAACTCATACAGCCGTGTAAGGGCTTATGTAGACTTGTCATGTGAACTGATGAAAACTAGTGGTGTTCGCCAGGGATGTCCACTGTCAAACTGACTATCCAACTTCGACATAGGCGTACTAACAGACATAATCTTAGGTACCTTGGACTTCATAGGGATTGACCTACTCCCTAGAGGTAATCTCTTTGACTTGGAGTATGCATATGATATTGTTCTGCTAGGTGAAGATGCTGACAAGACACAGGGTCTTCTGAACGCCTTCAGCAGAAATCTGTGTATGTTTGGCATGCGTTTGACACTTGTCAAATGTAAGATAATGCTCTAGGACTGGCACGCAACGAGTCCCAGTAGAATGATAGGGAGTGAAGTATTGCAATGTCCCGACCACTTCACTTACTTGGGAAGCTGTGTCAGCCCAAACAGGTTGGTTGCTGATGAGATCTCAGCTCCCGTACAAAAGGCTGGTTTGGCATTTGCCAACTTGCGTTACTTATGACGTCGGCGAGATATCCGGCTATCAATCAAAGGACAAGTATACTGCACTGCAGACAGTTCTGTCTTGTTATACGGCTGTGAGATATGGTCGTTAAAAGTAGAAGACATGAAACAGTTACAATTTTCCCACCAAAGGTGTCTTCGTAGCATTGCTCACGTGTGATAGGATCACGCAGTGGGCAATGTTGAGGTCAGATCAAAAGTACTAGGCAAGACAGGCAAGTCACTTGATGAGGTTGTGAACGTTAATCAACTTAGACGACTTGGACATACACTGCGCATGCCGAGCCACCGTCTACCTCGACGAAGTTGGATTAAGATGGGAAACAGTTCAGGGTGGCCAAACGAAAGATTGGCACTAGTCCATGAAGTCTCTAACTTTTGTCTTCAGCCGTGTGGAGAGATGTATACTGCCTGGCTGCCTGGGTTCGCCGAGACGAGAGGAATCAGGGGTCGAAGACACTTGGTGAAATGGCTGAAAATCGGTCACAGTGGAACAGATGTATTCACTCCTTGTGATCTCAGAAAGCTTGAATATTAACACTAATCTTTATCTTCATATTGTTTATCATCTAACACAACTTTATCTACTGTGATGTCACGCCTTTTCTATCCACCTATTTTTGCGTACTGCTGTGAACTGTGGCAACTTGAACTGATCCACTTATATGAGAAGTTCTATGTTGATTTCATCAGTCAGTCAGACTGGCATTTAAGAACTATGGCTTGGTATGGCAAAACACTCCCATTCATTCTTTTTTCCCTACTTTCTAATTAATGAATTATGAAATTATGAAATTGGTAGGTAGTAATCAGCATCATTATTTATTAATCGCAATTGAATTGACCATTCAAACAAAATAATGATCGATAAAAGTTTTAAATGAAGTTGAAAAATCAATCAATATTTTTTTGAAGTAATTAGGTCATATCAAAGTATTTCTTTCTTAAAATCTTTTTCTATTATATTCTTATCATAACACTGACGAACATTGACAGCAAACGATGACCTAACTAGTCAAAGAAAACCCGACTCAGACAATATTAAAAAAGATACTGAGAGGTGTTTTTTTAGACTGTCTATACTATATGGCTCAAATAAAACTTTTATTTATTTGTTGATCTGATTTCGTTGAGAAACTGACCATTTTTCATAGCAGTCAGATTTGTATATAGTCCATTAGACAGTCAGGTAGACCACTGTTGTAACGTCTACATAACCACAAACTGGCTTTCAAGTTTCATTATATGAGGTGTTTCACCCCAACATATTGTGACAACTACAACCACAAGTTCGACTACAACAACTTTAAAATACCTGAATGTGCAAAACTCAAAGGCGTCCTAAGAAATCTTGAAGGCATAGGACTGAAGCAAATTGATAATAAATTGCCACCTACTTAGACGCAATATAAGAGCTTATTTGAAACAAATCCGTTACAGTAATCAGTCGATCAAAAAAATTAGATTAAAATCACTCATATAGAACTCACTAAGCTCTTCTACTTAAGTAATTAATACAAAAACAACTCCCCTTCTTCAGTAAAATCCTACCGGCAAGCAGTAGATAAGGACACTCATCCAGCTGAAGTAAACCAACCAATCAGAGTAAAGGATCCCACTTCAGTACATATAAGTTAACCGATCAGAACAAGTTGACCTTTATCAATTCATTCATACAAGAACAGTGAACCAATCACATAGAAGCGGTCCCAGCGTACTATAAACAAATAAAAAATATCAACCTGTCACAACCCTCTGAGAAAACTGACTAATCAGTTTCAGTATACGCTCATGCAGTCATCAAACGATCATCAAATTACACCCACACAATATAACATGGTATAAATAACCATACAAAACCAACAACTTAACTTCTTTGTGAAGCTATGATGCACTGATGACGACTTCTAGCACAACACTGAACCGCTTCCCAACAAAAACCTAAGCTCAAAGAATAACTCAATCTGGACAAAGAAAACATATCTCGGACAAGATGATATGAAGTGGTTTTTTGAGATCATCAGTACTGAATGTATAGATTAGAACTTTGATTTTGTTTTTTGTTAAACTGAATTCGTCGAAGAACTGACTGTTTTTCGTTCACAGAAAGCATATTTTCCTATAACAGACTGTTAACTTCACTGTGATTACTTAATAATAACCAAGCTAATTGATCTCAAGACCCAAAGCGCCATTAGAGGTCGTTCAATATGGAGCATTAATTC
Organism: Heterobilharzia americana; assembly: GCA_944470555.2. Taxonomy (NCBI): domain Eukaryota; kingdom Metazoa; phylum Platyhelminthes; class Trematoda; order Strigeidida; family Schistosomatidae; genus Heterobilharzia; species Heterobilharzia americana. Next base: position 11,694,319 of record OX104132.1, on the reverse strand, counting down.
CACAAAAAATTCCTAGTGAGCTGTAATAATGGGTTATTCTCTTATTTGACGCATTTATCAGTGATGAAAGTGTTAGAATGGTTAATGAATTACTTTTGATACCAGTTTAAAGTTGATATACCAATGGTTGAAAGTACCGACTATCAATCCTTTCGCCCCTGAGTTGTTTAGTTGCAGGTGATCATCAACAGAAGGAGAATAAGAGAGTGAATGGAGTACTGACTGTAACCAAGTTCATGATTTATGCGTCATTAACAACCGCAGTTATTTCGGAGTTGATATGATGTAATTAAGGAGGAATCTATAATTGTACCCTATAGGCAAGGTGTAATCTTATCGGCTAGTTGGTGACAGGAGACGCATTCTGCATGTGATTTTTAAGAGTTTTACCCATTAAAACTAGGGAATCAGGGATAACTTGTCTTCTTAAATGCAAATTGTACGACAGAAGAGGTTTATCACTACTCAGAAGACTAGTATAGATTCTAGAGCAAATACAGTGAATCAATACTTCCAAACAACCAGAAATTTTCGCATTATTCAAGAAGAGGGTCGGTCTCAAAAAATTATGCAAGTCAGTTTTCATCACTGACTTGCACTAGACATTGACTTCTAGTAAACTAAAGAACCCTGGAAATATATTATGGTACTCTTCTCGGCTGTAGATTCACTGGTCCTCAGATGATGAAGCTCAGTACTACCAGGTTTCATGCAAGTCCATTAATCCTTATCTAATAAGTTAAAGTCTCGTTATTTTGTTTTAACATGTTCTAGAGATAAGTCATAATCTGCAACAAAGCACATTTCCAATGCTTCGCCCACTATTTCCGACTGATTCACTCACAGTATGCTAGTGATATTGAACTCTACATAAGAATACTGGTCATATTTTCAAATAAGTACAGATAATAAATACGTAGTAAGTGGTTTATAAACACATTCAGCATGGATAGAAGTGTTTGCTTCATAACTTCAATAAAAGAACAAAGTAGTTGATTCATTATTGATTCGCCAACTAGGAATTTGAAGAAAGATGAACTAATGTTTTGAATAACAGTTTTTAGTCAAGACTGAATAAAGATTGTCGAGGTTTGTACGACATGATATTGATTACTGTCCAGTGAATAATGAGTCCACGTAAGCCTTAGGCAACTTACTATCAGAATAGTTTACTAGTAATGTTTCTAACTGTAGTAGTGAAGGTGAAAAAATTCATTCAGATTACTTAATTTTTTGGTCACAGACTTATATTACTAACGTATTTCAGTAGGAATAAAACCTAAACCAAGCAGGCCTGACTATCAGTTGTTCTCTTATCATCCAACTCTAAAGGCAACCGAATAGCCAAAATTGTTCATGTATTCAAAGTGTAATTGAAATCTGTGCCTTATTAAACACTCTGTCTGTCTTCATCTTATTCCTCAGATGTCCAGTTTTCATTGTCCACACCAAGAGTGGTTAATTCAGTTTGAAGTTCTGAGGGGATTTATATATGGATTTCAAATTGGTATTTATCATAGACTGACGAACCTCCAAAATGAATTAATCTAGTGCTCGTTGGTGGCTAACTTCAAGGGTGACCCCGAAGTTTCAATGAGAAGTTACGACCAGTTGGCCAACCAAGTCGAATATGAGGACAGTTACTCAACGATGGCATTGGGGGGTCACACTATATCATGAACTGACAGAAGTAGGAATGTGAACCCTTTGACTCTGACTCAGTGCTTTGTGGTAAGTACCTGAAGGTTTTGGGTTAGATCCCCGGCGGGGTCATGAGTACACACTGCTGAGGAGTTCTATACTACGACAAGACAGATGTTCAATGTTCTCAGGCTTCCAGTGTAACTCCAAATGATGTCAGTCCATGACAAATACCAACCCGAAATCATGGCTATTACTTTGAGATAGTGGTTCACCTCACCAGTCACGATAACCCAACGAGTGAGTTGTGGAGACGTAATGTCAGGTCCATTGATAACATTGACTAGCTGTCCGAATGAGTTCTTCCTTGTGAATGATTGACATCATCTTGAAACCAAAATAGATAGGGATTACTAAGTGTACCTTTGGTTTCAGATTGCTGTGGCTATTTAACAGAACACGACGTAGAAGAGTGCAAGGAAAGAAAAAGAATCGCTAATACAAACGTTGCTGTGATGCTGAAAGTCTGTGGAAGAAGTAGACGACAAAAAATGAACGATAAACAATCTGAAGACTTTGGAAACCTCAAGAGAGGAAAGGGCAGTAAACGTTTACATTAGCGAAACACAACAACTCTTAGAAGTATCCTAACTAGTCTACACTAATTACCATAGAATTTTTGGATAGCCGGTCTTGTGCTCACCAGCCTGGCATTCATTCCAACTTATTCCTACATTCACCAGTATACATCCTCAAAATAGCTAGTGACTTGGTAAGTACGATACACACCATAACTTTCTCAGTAGATAAAGTTCAAAGTCGTTCCCAAACACTTCATCCCTAGCTGTAACACTCTTTATCTAACCTCTATATGGCTCACTCCATGTTTTCAGTTACTTCAGTGACAAAATAGGCTAACCCATGTGTATTCACCGGCTACAGTGATCGTGTTTCATATTCATAGATCCCTTTAGTGTAACACATAACATTGACCGCAACCTTTCATTTGACTTGTGTAGGGAATACAGGGGTCACTTATAAACTACACGACTCCAAGTCTAACAGTCAACCACGAGGCGTTTCTTAAATATTTCTTCCTGATTTAATCAAAATTTGAAAAGCATCCTTTACACACGCTGAACTATAAGTAGGTTTATACCAGGAAAGAATAAAGGTGACCTTATCAACCAACACGCAGTACTAATCCATGGAGCTACTGATCTTTATCCTCAGCCGTGCAGAAAGATCTAGGCTGTGACTGGAACATATTGTTCTTCAACATCGTATGCATTCTAAGACTCTTTACTTGAATATTTTCACACCATCATTTGGTTTGTTCACGCATCTTTCCTTACTTATCTTAGTATTAAGCATGGCAACTTTTCTCTCCTTATAAGCGTCCCCGAAAACATCAGTCATTCAGTAATCAACTACAGAGTATAGGAAACCTGATATCAAAATGTATTACACCGTAGACCTATGTCACAGAGAGCAGTGGATCGACTGAGAACATGATAAAAAGACTTCACCAATTCCTGAGTCCCACAGATTTGGTATTTAAAGCGATTACCAACCAGTGACAAGCTTGGTGAAGCAGTCTCTAAATTTAGTATTAAAGATTGTAGGTTTAGGTCTTCGGAAAAACATAAGTTTCTTAAATCTTGTATGCATGCACTGTTGAAACCTAGGATTAAAGATTCCTGTTGGTTGACCCCTATTATTTTATATGTGAATCAAACTATAATACTTGCTAATCTGTTGCCATAACAACATGAGTGTGCATTTTAAGGGATATTTTAGTCAAGGCATTGCGTTTTCTACGAGACTACTGACAGCTCACCGATCAGTAAATGATTTATCACCATTTAAAAGTATATTGATTACAATTTATCAATAGCAAAACAATCATACAGACGTACACATGTAATCAACATGTACACAAACATTTTTGTTGAGCACTAAGCGAATACAATGTTTGAATGAAATTATTCTATGCATACATTGAAAGACTTCTCATATTATTATAAAACAATTTTCAACATTGTAAACAATTCATCTGATTTCAGTATAAAATAAATCAGACAGACAAATATATTTCAATCATTTATCCGTTCATTTGAATACAATTTTATTTTGTTACAAACTTATGGTTTTATTATTCATTAAAATTCTAAATCGATTTGAGAAACATTTTTAAAAAAGCTGTTGGTACTAAGAAGATATTTCCTTCTAGTTAGGAACTCCACAGAAATACGCACTGATTACTCTATGAGGCATTGAACTCAGAACTATCACAGTGAGCTCATTACTCTAACCATTTGAGCTGAAATTCAGTCGTTCTAGTTTCTATAGCATAACCGTCATCTCATGTCATCAATAAATGGCTGGCTTTAGGCACATCTAGGTTGACTCGACATGCAATATTATCTCACTAGAAATTTTGAAAATTAATCTAGTGAGCACTGAATTGCTTATCGTTAAAATGAATGCCAAATAAACCCTGGCCATCATACATCAGGAATTGAAGAGCCTATCCTCCTCCCTATCCCTGCGCTAACCTTTTCAAATATGACTTCGATGATCTATGTGGTTAAATTTCACCGACAGTACTAACTGACAACAGTACCCCTTATATAACTCACTGAAGTTCTGTGTTTGCAATGAAGGATACATAAATCTGACTTAAAACTCCTATCATCAACTGGGAAACCATCTGACACCTCTTTAGAAAACCTTCCAGTGTCTCAAATACACAATCTGTTGAGGATTATCATAATTTCTAGGAGGGGGGGGTTAACCAGAAAAAGATTACAGTTGTAAATAATGATTTTATTCACATGAGGGTAGTCTTAATTACTCACTGATATCAGTTGTGGAATAAGTGAAAACCTGGGAACAGTGGAAAGGTGTTTCGACATAGTATGGATCTCCTCAGCAGTGTTCACCCATAACTGTGCCAGAGGATAGTGACACAGCGGATATCAACTAAGTGGTTGGATGCCAACGCGCTCGCCACAAGACTTGGCTTTCTTGGATTCCAACCCCCATGTGGTTGTGGGAATGCAGAAACGGCTGTCTAGTGGCCTCAGGATTTCATTTGTCCTCCAGCTGGTGCTTATCCATGTTTAAGACTACTTTCGGAGAGAGAATTTCCAAAAAGTTGATTATTCAACACAATTTTATAATTTCCTAAAGCCAATAGTTGAAGTTCAAATCTAACTAAATGAAGCCTGAATAACCAATGGCTTATCATCAAGGTCACGTCAAACAACTCCGCAAGTGAACATTTAGTTTCAATTACAATGACATGCGATGATTTCGCTCTGATCTGACGGTGTTACCATCTGCTAGCAGCTGCAGTATGAAAGTATACTGATGCATGACGGGCGTTTAAAGTGAGGATTTCATATGTCACTGTGAAGTGTTCACTTCCTCATTACAGAATTTGTTGTTGTATCAAAGTTGTCCAACATAAGTGAGTATATTATAGACTGTACGATAAGGATAACCAAACTGCCGTGACAAACATTCGGTCACTTAACCTGATAAAAAAAGAAGAAATTTATTAGTTGGATGGGGGCAATCGATAGGAAGTCCTACACCTAGGTTTCGTGCTTTATGGCACTTGTCAGCAAGATATTTCTACGAGACTGGTGTACTGCCTGAGATTTGAGCCACGACACACAGTGCTGCAGTCAGAGACATTACCACTAAGCAAACCAGAACTATACTGACCTTCTTTAGGATTGAGCTAGGTACATTGACTGATCACCAAAGAGTAACCAACTTCATCTCGTCTGGTTCTATTTGATGGCCGAATTCTAACGATAATTTTACAATCTGCCCACAAGGCTAAAAGACTCACGATCCCGCTAAACTTTGACAGATGTTAGCTGGATGGAGACAACCGCCAGGAAACCCTGTTCTTCCACCTATCATCAAAACCAGAGACAAAATCAAGCAATAGCATAAAAGATACCCAGCCATCAACGTATACGAATGAATTTCCGTGAAACATTTCATTTCCCCTAGGATCTACATTTCACTACTGGAAATTTGTAGTTAACTTTTTACAGTTGAAACACTATCTAAAAACCTGGGCGGTTTGCAGTTATATTCCCAGTATATGTATGTGGCTTTTCCAAGTATCTAGTAATGCTATCACGACGATTATCACTAAATACTACAGAAAAGCTGGGATTTTTCAAACAACATCAACCTGGTTGGCTATCTGGTTCTGATAGATCGGCATACCATAGAATGGTTAATGTATTTAAAAGAAAACCTATACACCACTACTCATAAAACAGTTTATCCACTGTACAGCCACAGTCTCAACACCACCTCAGTAGTCGGCTATCTAGATGAAAAGTAGATTATAATTTCTGACAAAGAACTGTAGCAATCTCTTGGACGTTTCGGTTTTCTACTTTAGTTTATGAATCATGATAGATATCCATTTTCAATCATAATTATTTCATCTTCTAAGAAGATAGAACTGCAAATTATTCGGAAGCACATTCCAAGAGATAGGATTTATTTTCTCTTCCAACCGATAAGCACCCAACTGTAGAAACCTGTCACATGACCATTACGTGTAAGCTCCCTTTAAACTAACTTCATCAGAGCTCCAGTCAGTCTTCCTCGTAGGTTGTACGTTATGGAGGAGGACTCGAGATCCACTTTCCGAGTTGCAGATACGCCTTGCTGACGAGTGCCAAAAAGCACGAAACCTAGGTCCAGGGCTTCCTGACGATTACCTCCAACCAACTAACTTTCAAGGGAATCACGTCACTGGATAGCAGCTAATAAATGGCCCCCTAAAATCAATAGTCGATAATTTCTAAACGCAAGTTGATGATACTTTCATTATCTTGAATAATGAATGAATGTGACTTGTATCATGTATTGAATTTATTCAATAGTCTCATTACACCATGGAAAGCTAACAAGAAACAATTCAACAAAGGAAATCTGCTATTCGACAAATCACTTTCCCTAGTTAACGACTGGTTCGAGGGTGTTTATAAGATAAACTACCGCTATGAGCTACTTTCATATATGTCTATTAATTCACCTGGTCTTGTGGAGCTGGTAACATAGGCTACATCAAGCAAGCTCTATTCAAAAGTATTTCCGAACACTATCCTGCTCGATTCTCGACCACATAGTTATCTCTGGTTGCCCTACTCCACCAGAATCTTTCTTCAAAGTCATTTATAAGATCAAGGCAAACATTTCTAAGAGAGTTCGTATTCGTCATCTGTGAACAGCAGAAGCCCTGACAATTTATCAGTTCAAGCCTGATCTTTAAAAACATAGAAACATACACTCAGTCTCTAATTTTACATTGGGTGTAATCTATCCAAGACACTATTCATTTTTTCATTGATTATCTGCTTCTTCATCATACTCATATAAGGAATTTTGGATGTACATGAGCTGACCTTATGGCTGTTATCACCTTGTGATTTTATTGGCCGTTCTTGGTGAGTTTGTATTGATCCATTAACTTTTGATGGATATGTATTCTGTTGTAACTATAAATACGATTGTACATCTTTCGAAGGTGATTTGTTGAAAAGAAGATTTTCTTCGTTGAATTGTCTCTTGTTTTAATTTTTCATTATATAATAGGACTATTAAGTAAACCTAATACATGACTGAAAATGGACAACTATTATATTTCGCATGATTTCTCGCTCAGAAGTATTATAAGCTGACTAGTTATTTTTTGTCAAGCGTGTATGTTCGTGAATAATAATTTATGGATTGTTCTTTCCCTTTTAATGGTCGATCGTTCCATTCAAATCAATTAGACAGAAGCGACGCGTACCGAGTCTCAATGGGAACAACATCATTCACTGGGATGCATGTACATCCAGCTGAGGAGTCCGAAAAAAGACAGATCACATGTCCTGGATTCCACTTGTAGACGTCAACTAGACTGCGACATAATGAATATCTAGAAGGTATCGAAGCATTCACATATGAGCCCATCTGTCAACGGAGGTCGAGCAATTCGACCCAATGTGGCAACTGGGAATTACAAGTATCAATTAACAATAAACAGAACAAACGTTTTTGAGTGATCGATCAAAGTGAAAGTGATTAGTCTGAGTGCATTTCTCAGTCATTAAGTGCACTAAGTAACTAGACAATCACTTCAAACTGACCACTGAAATGTGATAACCATTATAAATGAACTTAAGAAACAAGCGCACAATGTTCAGTTTTATGGCTTTCACAAAGTGATTAGTGCTCATTTATAAACTGATGGGGACAATATATGCTTGTTGATTAGGGACCAGGTGGTGTCAAGTATCCCGTAGTTTTTTCAACAATATCAGTTTGCATTGAGGCCATTTTTAAAGTGACTTCTCATTGATTTGAAAAGATGAATTTAAAACATTTATCACTTAGACACACTTCTAAACTGGATTGATCATAAGACGTAAGAGCCCTTAACAAAAGTATGGTTCATGGGGTACTGACTTATTCCGGAATACTGTTCACCATTAGCCGATATAATTTGAAACTTTGTTGAAAACTAAGGGCCGATGTACAGCTGTCTCACAAATCCACTCGAGGTCGACTTTAAGACTCATAGAAAGTGAGTTAACATCAAATCATAGGCATTTTATTCAATGTTATTGACAAACAGTGACTAGCAGCTGAACCTAGGACACATGTTCTGTCCTAGTTGGAATTCGTCAGCTCGGTGTACTTGCCTCCCAATAAGCGATGTTGTCCCCACCAAAATTCAAACCTGGGACCGATCTCTCTAAACGTCAAATCTTGTGCGACGGGTGTAGTTTCAATGTTGTTACCTGTATTATACCATCGTTGATTGGACGGAATTTGATTGGTCTGTAATGGTATAATACAGGCAACATCATTCAATTCAACAGAACTTACATTTTCTGACTTCTCCCAGCCATCGACATAGCATGGCTCTCATCCTTTGTCATTCATAGGTATCCATCATCATGCTAAAAAACGATTACTGCATCATAGTGAGCGGATAGACGTTCAAAATATGTTTTGTTGCACTCTAAATCATAAACTGAAACGTGATGTGATAACCATTACATTTAACGGTACTGGGTTCAGTTTCATATAACACGAGATCGAAAAATTAGAAGCTTACACTTGATGCTACCTAGTTCCATTGAATTCGTGAGTTAATATCAGTTCGTGATATGAGGTTTGTCTTATCATTCTTCCTAAGTGTGTCATCTGACATGTTATCATAGCGATGTGACTGTGTAACCTATGGGGCAACTTTAAAGGCTGCCCTTACAACTGCCAAAATAGAGAAACATGTTGTGGTGTTTTGGCTGGGCAGACATTTTTTGCAGAAAAGAGTACCATGATTGGTCGTTCCATTAGTTGCTAGGGTGACCTTTAAATTCACCCAAACTATAGTTCTTTATTCTGAAAACACCATGTGTTCAAAGGTGTAGATAAATGAAGAGAATAGGTCTGCTGACTTATTCATTTTGTCAAGCCCATAGGACGACACCAACCTGTGAGTAAGAAGTAATACAATCCATGCTGTGATAAAATTTGCCGGTTAACTAAGAAAGAAATCTTAACCACCTTGTTATACATAAAGGACATCAAACTTCTTAAGTACTTCAGTGAAACCACACTTGCATAAAAGATAAGCCAGATAAGAAGAACAAAGGAGGCTGTTAAGCTTTTAAAGAAACCACAGTACACCTGAACTATTCATCTGAGGATAATTTGCAGTCAAGTGTAAGGTCAGCATTTCGTACCTCTGTGACTCTTCAAGTGGAACCGATGTTCTCACTGACAACTGATTCTAAACAGATAAAATCAGTATGAAAATGGTAGCTACAACCGCACAAATAGTCTGTGACAAGACAGACTGATCAGTTTATTTTAGGAAAGTGAACAATGATGAATTACAAGCTCCATAGAACTCCCACTCCGGAGTTCAGTCTTATATCTTATTTCTTCTAACTGTCTCAACAGATGTATCTTTCAGTGGGCATAGGTTACTTTGCCCCCACAGACCTTCATAGCATGCTCTGATATCATTCGGTTGAAGTAAATAAGACAATCATATAAATTTATAGGTTCCATATCAACTTGATTGGGAAACAAATATTGAGAGAAAAAAACTGCAAACTCCACTTGACGATGTCGAAAAACGGGAGTGTTTCAAGCATCCAAAGTAACCTGGTCATCATGGCACGTGGCTGGGTAACTCCCCACTATGAGAGAACACTAACTTCACACTGAATTACTGAAACGACTAGATGAATAAATGTGCTTGAAATAAACGACTTCCTACCTGAGTCACATTCACCATTAAAATTTGATTGTGCCAGAATTCATTTGTCAGTTCTCACCGAGGTCAAATCCTTCCAACCTTAGAAGATGATCTTTAAAGTGGTAGTGCTTAATCTTTTCCTCATTGAAGTACTACCAACATCTGTGGGTGAGATACACTATTCATGGGCAGTATCACGAGTAACTCGAAAACATACAGTTTAGAAAGGACGTAGTGCCGAAAGTGTATGAGAATGCTTCGTGAATTTTATTTCAAATCCTTAAATTATTCCTCATTTTCAAAATACTGAAGTCTTCCTCTATGGGACGTTCGTAAAGTCATTCAACCTATGAAATGCTGACTTCAAATTTTGTCGTAGTAAGCATTTAGCTACTGGTTGTTTTACAAGTAGTTGCGGACTATAAAGTTAAAAGTGACGTGATCATCTGCACAGTTAAAATCAACCTTGAAAATCTTAAGAGAAATACCGATTTCAAATCAGTGAAATTTCATATTCTGTCATGGTGATAGGATCTCTTATGTATGACTTTAGTGGGCAACGATGAAGTCTGAGATGTGACCAGTATTCAGGTGAAATCTGATCATTTTAGGATGTAGCCGAAAGCATATGCTTAGTCAAAGCGTATGAAACTTTATCATCTCAGAAATAAGCTTTGTGACTTCCAGAATGAGGAGTACAGGTTTACGGGGTCGTGTATATCTCTTAAGGATTTCCGGTGAACATCAGAAATCATAGAAGTTTCCTGCTAACAAACTTCTAACATCCAGCTACCATTGTAGGGCGTTGTAGCGTCGCGTTACACAGATTCGTAACCACATTTCACGCTTGATTATAGAATTCACTTATCAATTGAAAGTCAGAAACCAAATCCGTTACCATCAAACAGTCAACCCTTGCTTGTTTGCTTCGGTTTATTTGCACTTAGTTTCAAGTGTGCTTTTAGATAAATCCCATAAGTCTGAAAACATGATATACGGACATTTTGTGAGACATGAAACAGCAATTCAAAGCAGTGACTTGATATCAGTTACTTCATGCCTAAGTGGTACTTACTTGTGAACTACGTACTTCATCAACTTAGCTTAGAGTTGAAAATTTTACAAAATAGTGATTAAGCCATCATATTTAAGCTTGACAATGGTTTTAGCGCTATTAGGATGAAAAAAGATGAATAACTGCTTATGTTCGTCGCAGACTTAATAACAATTCAAGCTGATTGATTGGACAGGGATACAAATTTTCCAGTGAAAAATACAGTAAACAAAAACCCTAATGACTTCTTGATGAGGAAATTAATCGGGAATTCTGCGTACAGCAACCTCAAGTCAAGAGATTTTGATCAATCATTCATGTTTTATCTCACCGAAATTTATCAATAAAAGGTGCTCTTTAAGACACATAATACTTAAGATTCTTTGCAGTGACTAGTCCGTTGGATGATCTGAAAATCGAAGCCTATCAGGATGAAGTTAACAATTTACAGTTTGACTGATCCCCACTAGTTTTATTGCTAACTGTGTAATCTGAATGTATTTAATGGAATCATGGTGTTATATAGTTTCACTTAACTAATCACAAGCATATAGCTGGATGTATCAGTCACTATGATAAACAACTGTTGTTTCATCACACGATAGGTATGCAATTGCAGTTCAATGATCAATAGTTAATGGTTGGTAGAGACTTGAAAGATGTGCTTGAACTTTGGGCCACCTCATTTTAGCACGGAACATACTGGATTAAATTTCCCCTTTCGATATTGTTTTAATCATTAAGTTATGTTATCTCATCATATCATACACTCATATGCGTTTTTAAAATCACTACAAGCTGATGGGCAAATTTTAAAAAACGCTATAGTGGATGGCAGCGGGCTCTGAAGCTTATGACCATAGATTAAATGACTTCCAGAAATACTTGGCACAAACTTTAGGTCGTTACCGAAGAAAACTGATTACCTGCAGTCTCTCTTATCTACAAATGTTAGTCAAAATCAGGGTGTAATAATGCTACAAGAAACATGGCTTCCTAACCTGTATGATAATGATGATGATTTAGTCTGCTTAGATAGTTTCAAATTATTTCTACAAGATGGACGTTTTTCCAAGAAGAAATGTGGTGGGGGTGTAGTAATATTTTTATCAATACAAAATGGCCCAGCTACAACTATGTATGCTTCTGCTTCTCTAAAGGAAAGATAGAGTGCACTATCTTCAAATGTCGTCCTAAACATTTGAATAATTACAAACACATACACGTCGTAAACATATTATACCACACCTGGCTATAGTTTTCCAGATTTATGAACTTTTGCAGATGAATTCACCTAATTTTATGCCCCAATTCTGGGTAACTCTTTGCCTATAGTCTGTGGAGATTTTAATTTATGTTACTGCTGTTTCTTTGTATCATTGATTCATGAAAATGTGGTGAAATTTTCTACTGATCTTGACAACACCCTAGATTTAGTATTTACCAACCACTCTGGCATAAATGAAGCGCGTAAACGAGCTCCAGTGCTGGATTCTGACCACTATATTGTATATGTTTTGCCTAAAGTATACGGCAAATTACACAAGAAGGCTTTCGGATATCTTTCAAAGTCCAGTGTAGATGTTATTCACAGAAGAGTATATTAAGTTTGAGAAGCATGCTCAAAGAAACAGAGTACGATGTGTTTGCTGATGAGGTTCTAGGCAACACTATCACAGACATCACATTACATTCTGTCTCGATATTTGCCACCCTGTTGAAACAATCTACATGAGATTTGACAGACTTTCCTCTCCTCATCTCAAGAGGCTCCGGAGAGGAAAGGAAAAGTTGTATAAGGCAAGAGATCACCCTGGCGCTAAAAGACTTAACTGGCTAATTAAGTCTGAAATACAACGTCTAAATACTGTATACAACCAGAAGTTTCTATCATGTAAGAACGTTTCCAATTTATGGAAATTATTTAAAGATCTAACTGGTAGAAAACAGATAACAAAATAAGCTCGTTTGGATGCTTGCGTGTTAAACAAGTTATCTATACGTCGGCAAGCTGATTTCATCCTTCTGAATGTCCACAGTCAACTGCATAGCTGATTTCCGAGTCTGATTACAAGTTACGTATTTAAATGTCTTAAATCCTTGATGGTGTTTCGAGTATTACATTAGGAAATTGTGCAGATATTTTATGTCATTCCCTTACAGATATCTTCAATGCAACGTTATCTAAAAACACAATACCTGCTGGTGGAAAGGTCAAAGTTGCACCTATGCTTGAGTCATCTTCTGGATCAGATGTTAAGTTCTGACCCACTGCTGTAACTTCCCCTTTCAGAAGACAATGTAGAAATCACTCCTCCTTGTGAGTCAACCTTTATTGAAGGTTTTCACAGATCAAAAACAATTTGCCGACAAACACAGGGAAAGTAATATAGATGGTGTCACTGTCTTGCATCATAATATTGTTTCTGGTCTAGACAAAGTTGTTAAGTATGTTCGTTTTGTCTCCTTGGACTACTGATCAGCCTTTGGCTCTGTCCCTAGACTACTCTTGTTATATAAGCTTGCCATTGCTCATACTAGGTTACAAAGTGGCTGCACTTGTATTTTTCCGAAAGGAAGCAGTACGAAGAGAAGTGATCCACTCCATTGCTTACTGAAGCTAGTGTACCTCAAGGTTCAGTACATTCACCGTTTCTGTTCTCATTCTTTTAGCATGATTTACCTTGTTCTGTTGAAACTAATTTTATCAAGTATGCTGATGACCTGATGGTGTCTATTCTAGTCAACTCTCACTTAGATTCCACTCTATTAAATGGATTCTTGCGTGTATTTGGCCAATGGTCTCTCTCAAATGGTCTCAAGTTAAACCCTTCTAAATGTCAGACTGTTAATTTTAGCCTCATGCGTAAACAAAACTTGTGTGAGCTGCTTAAGTTTCATGACGCCTGTTGCATTGATGGTATTTGTGCAGAAGGTAAATGGAATGTTAACTATCTTGAATTGAGTTTTACTTCCGAGACTTGTTGGTCGTCTCATATCTTGTTGACTTGTAAAAAGGTCTTTAGTTTGAAGAATTACATAAGGAAACTGAGGCCTTCTGGTATAACTCAACCTCTACTTTTATAATTTAGTAACTCCTGCATTTCACTTAATCTTCCATATTGTTCCCCACCCATCTTTCCTAGTCTTCCAAAAAAGAACTATGTTATGTTGCACAGGGCTTTGAAAGCCGTCAGTAGAGTGAATGATGTGCCTCTGACCAGAGTGATTAACACTGTAGTCGACAGACATTTAAATTCTAGCAAGCAACTTGCCACAGTAATTTTAATTGACACTGAGCATCCACTTCATTCACAGCTCTCTCCTTGTATCTCATCAGGCAGAACAAGAAGAAATCACATCAAACTGTATGTTCGTATAGCTAAGTATCAGAATTTGATTGTACTTTACCTAGCACGCATATTATGAGCAAAAAAGGGTGTTAGAGCAGAACTCATATATCAACTTTGTAACAGTTAACAATCTCATTTCAATAATTTAATTGACAGTGTAAAATGTTCTCATTATTAATATTCTTTGTGTTACATAAATGTGTACAGTGACACAATTCGAGATGTTGTAAAGGAGTGTATACCTCCATCCATATATTTTGTTACTGTTGCGATATATCATGCTGAGAATTCCAAATTGCACCACAAATTGTTTGGAATAAAGTGATTATTGTTATTGTTATGATTATTATTACTGACTTCAAAATAAACTTTATCACCGACTGACATGAGCTATAGAATCATTGAAAATGCGTGAACAATGGACTGTTGTTTTATACTAGCCTGGAACTCCTCAGAATCCTTCACTCTTAACCACACGAAGGATCAAACCCAGTACTGTTAGGTCGAGTGGCGAGTAGGTTGGCATTCAGTCAGTTGCTTGAACTCCAGCAGCTCACATTTTCCCTTTTCTGTAAGTCTTCGGTATTGTATAGTCATCACCCAATACCAGTGGCTAATACATCCCCTGATACTATACCTGGTTGACGTCGTAGGTTATACTTCGCATTTAAAACTTTAGGTGTTCTGTTTTGAAGCAAGTCATTAATGAGCACTGAGGTTAATGGTTGCTCTATACCGAGAACTGTCAGCAACGGAAGTTAATGCACCGTTGAATTCTTCTCATGGTGTCTCCCGAGCACTTGACTAAGCAGTTCGAAACTATGATAAAACAGCTACCTAGTGATTTTTCATCTCAAATTTTTGAAGACACTTCTTCTTAGACGATCCCTCGGACGAAACAGAACTGTGCAACCAATTTCTAGTAGACACAGAATCAGTTCAGTGCATTGAACGAATACCTTGAAATGTTTGAGATTTTTTGGACTCTATGTGCCATATAGTGATGATGAGGTCAACTTTGATGACGATGACCATGAACAGTGAAGTAATTTCATTCAATTCACTTTTTTAAGACCTCCCACATCCTTGTATACGTCTATTCGTGTATACGTATGTGCGTATGACGACGTCTGGTGAAGACCAGGAACTTATTTCAAAGGGTTCACTACTACGCAGTGTAGTGTTGAGTTCAAAACGTGTTCTGATAGAAAACGTTTCAGCCGAATTCATTAAAAGTCCCTAAAGTAGAAAATATTTACTGAATGAACACGGCTTGTTATAAGACATAAGGAATGATTACATTTCGATTTCCTGTGAACTTTGTCACACTTAATCCACAGTATCATTCATGAAAATTCTTACAAGTGTCTTATTTTCAATTCTCTAAGAGTTTATTTCTATCTACAAGTAATAAAATAAAACATGGGATATCAGTGAAGGAATATTATTATATTATTATTTGTACCTTGGGTTTCTAATGGAAAATAGGGCTTCACTAGCATATCTCCACTTCATTCTCTTCTCTGCAAAATTTTGAACCTGGCTCCACCACTCCCCACAACCTCTCATCTCTTCCTCCCTCACACAATCTCCTCCACATCACCCTCACCTCGGATGACCAACTCGTCGTTTCCCATCTGAGTTCCACTCGACGGCCTGACGCGTGATGTCCCCAGTCGGCCCTGTCGGTGTATGCCCAATCCACTCCCACTTCCTTCTACATATTTGTTGAGTGATAGGTTCTTAGTTGGTTCGTTGTCGGAGTCAGTTCCTTGTTGCTTATTCTTTCTGGCCTTAAGATCTGAGCTTCAGTAATGAGTCAGCATAGGCAGCTGTAAATGAATGTCTGTAGTTTGTTAGAAATGCCTTTCGTAACGCCCCAAGTCTCTGAACTATACAACAGCACTGACTTGACGTTGACGAGGTTCAGTGAGGGAATAGCCATACATTATGTGTTAGTTCGTAGAAGAGAATCGCTCTTCTTGCTTAGGGAAAGGGATACCTGAAAGTTGATAGCTGATAACAAAATGAAATCAGTTTACATAGCAAAATTCTATACAAGACAATAATCTGAAAGAAGAATATTCTTTTCAATAAATTCCCATCATGTTCTAAAATTATAAAATGCATTTGTACAGAGTAAAACCAAGCCAAGTTGGGAGGAGGTATACTTTCAAAATGGAGTGAGATTTACGGACGACATATACACTGATGAATAATGTGACGTTAAACAAAAAGATAAATTAAGAACATAAGAATGACCTTTGGTTTACTCAAGGTCAAGGGAGAAATAACGTTTGAATTTGATGTTTTTGAATGCAAAGTTTAGGTTTCATAATTCTAATTATGACAGCCTCAACTTTACTGAGAAGGCGTTAGTGAGCTGCACATAGTACTGTATTTGGTCCATGATACATGACACTGAAAGCTTTATCAGAATCTGTGAGATGGACTAGGACGGGATTTTTCAGCAGTATCACTTCATCTTTTCAAACCAAGCTGGTAAACCCTCTCGTATTCAAAGACCCTCTGTGTAACTTATCCCATATTCAGGATGATAAGCTGAGATAAATGGGCTATTCTTTAGCCTTGGAGTCAGCATTGACCGATTACTGAAAGATAACCAAAGACCACCTGCATAAAACGTTCTATTGACTGCTCTCGATACAAATGGTCATGGGATGTCACTTGGAACATCTCCCTTGAACTGTAATCGCAGAAACAAAGGCTTCTTCTCTGCTGTCATCAATTCTTGTTTAGGACCACTGTAATTGGTGTTAGCTTTAATCAAATATTCCGGCTATCCGTTTTCATTTGAAATATCAGAGATACAGAACAGTTCTTTCTCTACACACACTTCTTGAAACAAATCGATCTTACTCTAAATGCCAGGTACCTCATTATATTACGTTTTTACTTCATCGGCATAAAACTGTGCATAATATCCCTTACACACTAGTTTTCTACTTATACTTCTCCGTGTAAACCCATCTTCATTTTTTGCCATCAGCACTGTCGAAACAGTTCAGAATAAAACAGTAACACCCATGTATTGACAGTACAACTCCATATTGACAATTTAATCTTTAAAGGCAACAAATGTGTTTCCGTTTATTGGGCCCAATGGAGATCCTATAGCCAATCTGTCAATTTGTTTGTACACATTGCTATTGAAGATAAGCTGGACATTCATAGTACAATTTGGCAATAGTCCCTTCAAATTCATAACAAGAATGGCAGTTTCTCATTTTCTTTGTAATAACTGTTTGCAAATATAATCCTTAGTTTCTATTAGAGGGACATCAGGGAACAAATATCAGACATTTATTTATTAAAAAGCGCGCAGTTTCCAAACGTGTCTTCAAACACCATCCTGAATGGTTCAATTCTTGAATATTTGGTCAATATTTGGACGTATAGATTGACCACAGTCCTCTTTCAATGTCATTTATAGAGTCAAATGGAATAGTTCAAAACGACTATGCCTTCGACAGTTGTGCACAACAGAAGCATTGGCAATCCAACAACTCAAACCTGATCTCTTATCTTATCATGGTCTTAACACTTTCACAATTTTTCGACTTTATTATATATAAGTTGTTTATTCATTATCACTTTCATTTTATCCTTGTCTCATTTTTCACTTTCATTACATCTATCTATCAAGTGGACACTCGATATCCACATTTCTCATCTACCAATAATTTTCACCTTGTTAAACTCTTTGCCTTCTTCGTTATTTCTACTATCTAGAAGATTATTACGCAACTACTTTCCACTGTTATATGTTTATGACATATATATATATATATATATATATATATATATATATATATATATATATATATATATATATAAGATTGTACAGCTTTGGAAAATGATACCGTCGAAAAGGAAAATCTTCTTGGCTAAATTATCTCTTCTTTTCTCTAAAACTGGAAGGTGTTTTCAACGCCGTAATTTGCTAACTGGTCATGCAAAGGTTGAAGTAACGGTACTAACTATTTGGCTATTACACGGTAAGTTGAGTTAGTCATGTCTGGGGATAGGGCGAAGAGACACCTATGATTTGTGCATTTTTGGTGGGCCATACCTCTATGGAATCATGCTGTCTATAGGTTCCAATTAAGGCTGACAAAGTGCTTGAATCACTGTTCAGTCTCTTTAGTGAGACAATTATTTCCTTTCCTGCTTTTCGGTTACAACTTTCGTTGGTTCTAATTTCTGAAATTTACTTTTGCCTTACAATATTAAATCCACTTTCTTTACATAATCAACTTTGTTGATAATTACGATCCCAGCTCCTTTATTAGGTCTTTTGATGGTAATGTTCTGATCCTTTCTGATCCCTCATGTGCATATGATTTCAGACAACCCATAAGAACTCCATGATCCATCGACCCCAACAGATGACTTCATATTCTCGTCTACAAAAAGGAGTGCCACTTTTGAGTTACAATTCAAAATGTTTGAAAATTCGTTTCAAATGAAACGTTACACTTTGGATAGTTCTGCTGGTATGCTAAAATTCCAGCGAACATGATTTCATCCCCATTTTTGAGAGACCTCCTGAGGAATAGAAGAACCATGCTTCTTCTGCTATTGACTTTATATGACTTTCTGACTAATTCACTAGTGTGGTGAACGGAATTTCGCAGTTAAATATTCTAGAAACTGGATTTAGGTGTGATTACAGTTTACAAAGCTCACAAGTCAGCAACATCGAAAGGCGACGGAATTCAAAATGTAGCCGATGTGTTTATTACAGTAAACTACTGGCTGACAGCATACTCTGTCTCTCCCTGTTTACCTAACTACTTCATTGCAGAGAGAAGCTGATGGTGCTACGCATATTTCACCAGATAGGAATTTTTAAATAAGACCACTCTTCATTATACTTGAATTGAAACCCCTTTAAATTCTTATCTTCTCACTGATTTCGGAATACTAAATTTTTAGCGTCACCCTAGAGAGAAAAAACCTATAGATTGGCTGAGATGCAGAATGCGTATGTCTCCATAGAATCTTTAAGGGATTAACTCACTCAAAAGCAGAATTCATTCTCTTGGCAATCAGTCAAATGCTGCAATAATGTAATTCATGAGTTGTGGTGGCACGTGATACTTAGATTTTTATATCACAATAAAAAGCACAAAATAAATATTGAAACAATTTAAGTGAATGACACAATATTTTGATATTAGTTTGTACTACTTACAAGTAGCATAAAAGATTTAACAAAAATTGTTTAATGTTAGCCATGCTCCAGAAATTTTTCTGTATCAATTCAAAATATTGCTTGAAAATTCCTCAGTATTTAATTGAGTACTAATTAATCACTTCAGTGTGTAAGTTTGTAACAGTTAACTTCACAGAATAATTACTAAAATTTTTGTTCCATCGCTTTCTTTGTAAGCAAAAATGTAGTTTTCTGCAAATTATTATTCAATGATTAATAATCATCGAATTATATGCATGTTTATGTATAAAATACTTATATTCCATTATTGTTTGATCACTAGACCTGTCTACCTCCCTTCTACCTTCAACTTATCTTGATACAAGTATTTCAAAAGTTAAAGAGGGGGAGTGTATAGTAAAACAAATGAAACAGTACTGGAACATACTGAAAAAATATTTAAAAATTGAGTAGTAGCTAACCTACCAAAAGGGTAGAGAGCTCTAAGCGTTTTTCCACTTTGATGTTAAAACATTTAAAAGTTTGTTTTTTTTGTTCTGTCGAAAACTTAAATTGTTTTTGAATAAAAAAAAGCGAAAACTGTTTTGTTCATTTCCTGTATAATAATAATAATAATAATTCTTTGAAGCATGAATGAGATCGAGTTTCCGGTTGATTTATATAAACTTGTATGTATAATTTATCATCAAATAATAGTTATTTTTGTCAATTGATAAACGAAAAATTTACACAGCAATAATGTAGTACATAGTGACTAGTTTGAAAAGTAATTTTAATTTATGGAAACAAATGTACAACATGTACCATGCTACAAACTGAGATGTGATAATACCTATATAGGTGAAGGTGAAAATGTAAATCGCGAAACTGTTAGCATGCTTTAATTCGCTGACGACCATCTGGAAACTCATTGAAATTCCTTATCTAATGATATATTATTTGATAATAACTTAAGATAAAAGAGAAAATCAACTAGAAACTGTCAGACAGATATGAAGTGGTACCAACTAGCAATTAGTACTCCTTTCCAAGCTTATATGTCCATTATCTCAAGAGTTCCTAGGGAAAGATTTATTTCTGCACGGGTCTTCACCATGGTTTAATACCAGTCAGCAAGCCTTGAGACACTGGAAATCTCTTTCCTCCTCGTCCGTAACTCTTCAACAGAGCACACACACCTCCAAATTAAAGTCCCCTTTCACCCCAAAATACATTACTGTATAGTATTCATTATTGACATGCCTCCAAATGGATACCACCAAGTTCTAATGAGAAGCTGTGACCGATATGGTCAGCCAGTCGTAATAGCAGTGGATAGTGGCTGAATGGTTAACGCTTTCGCTATGAAAAATGAAGGTCCCGAGTTCCATCCCTAGCATGGTCATGGGTGTGTATTGCTGAGGTAACCATACTAGGACGAAGCAATATCTAGTGCTCCAAAAATTTCAGTGGTTCTCTAACTGATGTCAGTCTATGATGAATACTGCCTGAGAAACGAGGGACTTTGTTTATTTAAGCAATAATTTCGATTTTGAAAGTGGGCGCATTTCGGTATGATATTAGACCCTACCTCCTATTGTATCGACTCGGTCTTTGTAACTTGCTTACAGATGATAAGAGGAAGACTTCAGAAATATCACAGATGTTTGCTATCATTATTATCTTTATTTGTCCCTCGGGTTCCTAATAGAAAATAGGGCTTCACTAGCACGTCTCTACTGCACTCTGTTCTCTGCTGTCTTTCTAACCTGGCTCCACCACTCCCCACAACCTCTCATCTCTTTCTCCCTCACACCATCTCCTCCATACCACCCTCACCTCGGACGCCAAACTCATCGTTTCCCAACTGTCTTCTAATCAGTGGACTCGTTGTTGATTATCTATGTCTGCAGTTTGTTGGGAATGCTTTCCGTAAGGTGCCAAGTCTCTCAACCATCACATAGAAGGAAGCACTGACTTGACGTTGGTGTTAAAAATCCGAATCTCCTTTTTATGCTGAATGCAGTGCAGTGCAGTGCAGTACAGTAGATCTCCATACTGATTTCACGTTAATGCAGGAAGGCCTGTCTTGCTTTTCCGGTCGTGGCTGCTGTGACGTCCTCATCTGTGCCTGTGCCACCGGTGGTTGAAACGATGCTGCCTGGATAGGTGAAAGAGGCTACTTTCTTTAGGTTTCTCCCGTTGATGCTGATTGGTACTTTCTGTTGTTGTTGATGGTGGTGGTGGTGGTTGGGTATCTATCTCCATCACCTCTGTCTTCTCTATATTCACTTGAAGTCCCGTCTTCGCTCCCTTACGTCTTCTGCCAACTTGTTAGTTTCCGCCTGTAGATCTTCCAGTTTGTGCGACAACACACTACACATAAATCACCATCACCGGCGAAATTCAAATCTTCCGGGGTTTTTCATCATTCGAACAGCTTATGCCTATCCTCCCACGCCTCACAGTTCGTTGCATGATCCAGTCCACTGCAGTCCAGTTGATCACAATCAGGAAGATCAATGTTGATAGTAGATGGCAGCCTTGTCTTACTGCTGTCTCCTGTCTTCACTTCAAAGGCATCACTGAGCTTTCCATTGTGAATCACTTGCATGTGGCGTTGTTTATTATACTTCAGTTTATTGAAATTAAGTCATTCAACAAGACCAGATTTAGTGTAGTGGGATTTTCAGGAGTTTAAGCGACACAGACTTCCATCTTCTGTTAAACTGATTAAAAAAAGGACTGCGTAAGTAGACTATTGGATCCAGAATATGATAATAGTGATAATGGTGATTGTGAAATGATTCTTTTTCGATTACAATGAAGCAGAATCAGTTGATTAAAATCTATATAACTATTGAAGAGGAACCCTTTAACCCTGAACTAGGAAGGCAAAATAATGCTGGTAATCACTTCTTTCTGAAGACGTAAATTTGGCTTCGAATGTTTGTCTATTATGACTTCATCAAACCTGGGTTAATTTCGGGTATCCCGTGGATTAATTAGTTTCCGAGTGAATAAAATACAAAAATTACTGATTTCTCCCGATTTTTTAGTTTTTATGGTATGTTCTAAAAAGCTAGAGTAGACTCATCTTTCTTTTCTTGATCGATGTTTTTAGTTTGGTGTATGTACATTCATAAAAGTATTTCGATGGAACTTTGAAGGGGTTTCTAATAGCGTTATTTAAAAGGTAACTCAACTTAGCCCATAGAAAACCTGTTGATCAGCGTTTTTCATCGCATTCTGTGAACTATCCTTATAATATCACTACTTTTAAAATTGAGTTGAATCAAAATGCATCTTATGTCATTCCTTATTATATTGCCATCATCATACACAAAGGTATTTACAACTCTTAGCAGCTTTCTCCCAACTTACAGCTTGAATACGCTTCTTATTGGAAATAGTAATGATATGACCAGTACATGCTCTATAGATAGCTGGACGAAAGGTGCATAGTGCCATACAGGTACTTTTCTGATGCATAAAACTGTGAAATGTATCATCTTAATTAGGCTGTATCGTAAGGTCTTAGAAGAAGAAAGTATCATTAATTTCGTGTTTTATCATCACTGAAACTGATAATAAATGTGAAACATGATGTTTGTCATTTTGATCTTGATGACTAGCAGAGGAATCCGCGACGCACGCTTCGTTCTGTTTGAGACTCATCAGCTGGATGCACCTACATCTCAGTGTTTGCCCCAGTGGTTTAGTGAATAATGCTCTGGCGTTCGAAGCGAAGGCTACCGCATTTAAGCCTCAGTGGGAACAATGTCACTCACTGGAGTGCAGGTACATCCAGATGACGAGTCACAAACAGAACAAAACGTGCATCCTAGATTCCTTTGCTAGTCACCAAGATCAATATAACATCATAAATGTTCAGCAGTATTGAGACATCCGCATAACAGCTTATCTGACAACAGTCGTCAAGAAATTCAGCCCTGTATAGCAACGGGAAATTACAAGTATCATAGCGATAAGATGTTTGTCAGTCAACATAATAAGGGTATCGCTTAGATATCTGGAATAATATTTCATTCCTTCAACAACAAATCCAAAGTTTAACCTACCAATATTAGCTCTGAATATATCTGGAAATATAGGAATGATTTTTAGTCAGTCTGTTAGCATATTTCCTTTCTGAATAGAAATTAAATATGTTCGGAAGTGATCAGAAAAATAGTAGGAATGCCGGAAAGTGATATTTGTGTTTCGATAAAGCTTTACCCTTAAGTGGGAGGATATCAAGAACATTTCACAGAAACCAAAACTCATTGACAATTTCAGTAAACTGAAACAAATTTGTCACATTGCATGAAGGTAGTAATTAACAGGAAGTTCCTTCACACATCGACAAGCAACTTCTTGGTAAGATGTTTATGTGGCGACACATTCTTCTGGGTAAAAATTATGTGTAACTTATGTGAATGGACACTATTCTGTACACCAACCCACTAGTTCACTTCGGTATGTTTTGAATGTAGCAGGTAATACGGCTTATGTATCATTTGACAATATCCTATCTTTGTGACTGGGTGACGATTCAAAGTAATAGGAAAATTTGAATTTCAGCCGCATTCGTACCGGCTACCACCAAGTATTCAACCCGATGCTCTACCAACTGACCTACGAGATCCGACTGCTAACCAAGTTCCTATTTTACTTCAGTCACCAAAAGTTTTGCCTGACTATCATGTGAATTTGTCATGCGTTACTACCGCTTGATAGTACATACACTGGCTGCCTAGTCTGAGCTGCTCATACAAATCCAAATCTAACTGAAATAGAAAGGAGAAACATCACACTGATTATCATTCCTGACTATCTGAGATACCTGTGGTTTGACAGATTAGTATTTATACTAGGTGATGATTGAAGATGAGATGAAGATTTGAACCGCGGCCGGGTTCGAACCAGCGACTACTGCGGTTCATATATATATATATATATATATATATATATATATATATATATATATATATCCTATATATTTCATGGCGACATGATTTGCTTACTGAACTTTACAGCATCTTAAATTTACTATATTTTACCAATTTTGTGAACTGCATACTTTGTTTCAAGTGATACACAAATTTGAATACCAAACACGTTCAAACCATCATTAAATCAAACTTATTCAATAAAATATCCTTTAAAACAAGATCCGAGTTAATTTTCGTATGTTTAAAGACCGATGACCGGTGAATAGTTAACCTACCCAGCACTATACTACAATCTCAGAATTATTTACCCTTCAATTCATTTTAAATCCAAAGGAAACAGAATGCCCACACTAATTGGTTACTGGGAAGCAATAAATTTCATGCTTTCTAGTTCTGAGTCCTGACCGAGTCCTATCGATCACTCTGAAATGCAGTCAGCAAGCTGGGAGGTTCACCATAGTGGTGCAATTTGATGGATGTTAGTTGGTTGAAGGTAATCGGCAGAGGACCCTGCACCCAGGTTTTTGGCATACTGGCACTCATAAACATGCTGTACCTTGAACCTCAAAGGAACTGATGTTCCCTTTGAGACTGTAACACGTATTACGCAATGTAGCGGTCAGCTATTCAAGTGTCCAGCAAGCCGGGTCTCTTAGTAATTACAAAATCATCCGCTGAACTTTTCAGTTAACAGCTTCACCCTTCTCGATATGAATTTTCTCAGTATAATCATGTCTACTTCCCAAAAAAACATACTTGGTTAAATAGCTTGAAATCCGTCATATTAACATAGATGCATCCACACATGATATTCATCTTAACCGTCGTGTCATATTTCACCATTTGTTTTGCCCTCTCTAGCGATGGCTTTCTATGATTTTAACAACGTTATTTTCAGTGTTTTTCTGTCTTTCATCCTGTTGCTTTATGTCTTACTGTACTGATGTGAGGTGTGTTACATCCTCGACTGTTACGCAGTACTGTCAATTTCTATGTTGATATTGACTTGGTAAGCTGAATAACTGTAGAGGAAAATAGATCACACCTAATAATTCGTAATTCATTTCTTAAAATTTTACCGTTTGTTTACCTTGAACACGACTAAGAGAAGAAACATTACCTCTCAAAAACCGGCACATTTCACTAGGTATATATACTGAAACTTCATATTATCTATTCTTAATGGCTTGACAAAAAGTTCGCATTAACTTAGAAAGGCAGAAACTTTCAAATGGTTAAGTAAACAATGGCCAAACGCTTCCAATCTCTAGTTTCTTCAGTGAATCAGCGGAAGACACTAACTGTCTTGATATTTGGTCATCTGTTGCAATTCAGTTTGAGCATACAAAGGCCATTGAAGCAACGATCGAAATAACCAACTAGGTTTCTTCATTTCTGTCGGAAAGGTAGGTTTTCACAAAATATAGAAGTCTGATTGGCTATTTCAGTTATTACAAGGGCGACCCTTAAAATCACCCGTAAAAAGTGACCTTAGCAACTGCTGAGATAACTAATTACGTTTCTTTATTCCATAAAAAACGGCTGGAATACCAAAACTTGACTAGTCATTTCACTAGTTGCTATGGCAACCTTTGAAGTCAGACTTAAAGTCACTCTATTTTTCAGTTGCATCTTGACTTATAAAAATGGACTATGAAGACTAACTTTCATTTTTAAATAGATTCTGATAATTATGAAACAATTTGCTGACTATAGCTGAGACAAGAACAATGAGTGATGAATAGTGACTGACCACAAATATATCATGATATTAGAAAAATAAATATGTGCACTAATGAACTGAATTAGTGCATAAATACTGGGAATTTCTGTAGTCTATGATTCGGTTTACACATAGATGAAGAACTCAGACAGATGAAAACAATATGGTTTACAATAAAGTCGCCTCCTGTAACGCACTCACACTAAACCTTCAGTATCAATATTGCGTTGTTTCACCGCAAATAACTAATAACTAATGTTGTCAGTGCGTATGAAACACATGTGTGATTACAGAGATCAATGAACCTTTGCTTGAGAGAGAAGCCAAACATTAGATCCATAATCAACTATGAACTAGTGGGACGTTACCACTAATACTGGAACTGTGTAAGGTGTAGTTTGTCATTCTGGGGTTAATCTTTTATAAGACGACCCTTCAAAACTTAAGAGTTGTTGTCGAGGATCTTTATCTTCCATGGGCTATCATTCATTGCCGTTAAACACCGACTTATCTGAAAGCACAGCACTGTCCGGAAAATTAAAAGTGTAATATGACTTTTTCTTTTAGTTTCATATTAACTCCCTTTGGTTGAATTAGTTTCCAGACCAAGTGAGATTCGTCAGCTGGATGTACCCGCACACCACTGAATGACAGTATCCTAGCTGGGACTCGAACCTCGTGCCCACAACTTCAAATCTCAATGTGTTACTGACTAGGTCACTGAGACCAGCGGTTGAACTCCTTTCTGAACAACCGTAATTGTATAGCTCCTTCCTTCCAACCAACAACAGTGTAAAACACATATTCAATTCTCGAACTACCTGTTTAGAGGTGACTCAAAGAATCAAGTGTTTATCAAAAACAATTACCTGAACGGAAAATATTATATAATTGATGCATTTCGGTAAGTAGATGACAAAGCAAGGGATTAGAGGTATTTTGGGATGAAGCAAATAATAATACAACGATAGAAATTGTTTACAATATCACAGCTCGTCTTTAGTATGCTTTTTTAGTCACATGTCAATAACATCAGCAACTGACCATATTTTTGATATGCCACAATTAATGTTCATTTGTGATTTTCTACCAGAGGTATTTTCAAATGAAGGTGAAGAAGATAATGAAGAGTGATGAACTTTTCCATTGTCTGGCTGATTAGTATGAATCTTTGGTTTCCCGTTGACAGTACTACTGTCATTCAGTAAAATATGATCGTCATTATTGTTACTATCGTCAGTGACATCAATCATAGTTTCGTTATCACCAGCGTCATCAATCTTATTGTGTGTATTTTCATTATTGTCCCCTACACCAATGGATATAACACTCATCACTGATGCGATGTCAGGAAAGTCAGAGTTAGTTGAAAACACATTCGAAAATCCTTTCAACTTATCTCTAAATTGTGAATAGTGTTCATCTTTACGTAGAAAGTAATTTAGAACCAGTTGACTGCTTAAGAGTCTTGTATTGTCATTATTTAATTCACATGGATTAGTAGAACGTCGTTGGTTCACTGGAAAAGCTGAAGGCATTGTGGATTTGTAATTACACACTTTATTATTAACTTTATCTGAATCATAATTATGATTACCATGTCTATGACAACTTTGATTACTGTTGATGTTGTTATTACTGCTCAATGAATGTGTAGATATTCTATGATGACGTATTTTAGGTGTCCATGTCATTTGATTCTCCTTCTTCAATCGTCTTCTAGCATTTGCAAACCATGTGGAAATTTGTGTCAAACTCATCTTGGTAATCAATGCCAGCATTACTTTTTCATTTTTTGTTGGATATGGATTATGTCTGTGATCATTTAGCCAAGATTTTAAAAAGTTTGTAGTTTCACGAGCCGTAAATTTTTTCGTCAGAAAACTATTCATCTCTTTATTGGCTAACATTCTGAAAAAGAAAAAATTAGATTTGATGAAGTGTAAGGGATTGTAAAAAAAGACCTCTTGTTAATTATTGCCGTAATAGATGGTTCTTGTTTACAAAAGGTCTCAAACAACCAGTGTTCAAGTTGAAAGCTTAGTACTATATTGACTGATCTGACGACTAACCAGCTCTTTTTCATCGTTTGTGTGAATACCAGATACTCATCTCTGTTTTCTATGTAATACCGGATGCTAAATCAGTTTTGTTCATTCCAACTTAAGTCAAACTAAAGTAAACTCCAAAGAGGATTCGAGGCTCATGGTTACTTAGATCCTTTGACTGATATTTGAATACAATGGCACTGATTAAAAATAAAATTCGGTTTTTTAACTTAGTCCTGATTTAGGTTGATTTAAAGTAGGACATGAGAACATAACCATGTAGTCAATGTGTTGATAAACTGACAGTTACATATCAGTTATTCATAAAGCACCTGATGTTTTGTGTAAACCTGAAATCTACTCAAAAGTTGAATCCCGTAGCCCATTATTATTATTAATATTTGTTCCTTGGGTTTCTAATGGAAAATAGGGCTTCACTAGCATGTCTCCACTTCATTCTCTTCTCTGCAAAATTTTGAACCTGGCTCCACCACTCCCCACAACCTCTCATCTCTTCCTCCCTCACACAATCTCCTCCATGTCACCCTCACCTCAGATGACCAACTCGTCGTTTCCCATCTGAGTTCCACTCGACGGCCTGACGCGTGATGTCCCCAGTCGGCCCTGTCGGTGTATGCCCAGTCCACCCCCACTTCCTTCTACATATTTGTTGAGTGATAGGTTCTTAGTTGGTTCGTTGTCGGAGTCAGTTCCTTGTTGCTTATTCTTTCTGGCCTTAAGATCTGAGCTTCAGTAACGAGCCAGCATAGGCAGCTGTTAATGAATGTCTGTAGTTTGTTGGAAGTGTCTTTCGTAACGCCCCAAGTCTCTGAACCATACAGGAGCACTGACTTGACGTTGGTGTTGAAAATCTGGATCTTGTTCTAAATGCTGAGTGCAGAAGATCTCCCGTAGCATAGATGGAAAAAAAAATGCCAAGTTGATAACTCCAAAGTCATTGACCTAAATTCAGTAATCACTTAGGTCCTCAGTGGAGCTAACCCTTGGCCATTTAAAAGATAGAATACAGGATTTTCACTTCTACCAGCGATTTTACAACCGTTTAGTTCCTAATTTCAACTTGAACAGGTAGCTTTTGCAATGAAATTAAACTAAATATGTGACGTTTTCTAACTTCTCTCGATGTATGATACATAGTGACCAATTGTCCGATTTTTTCGGTACGTATTACTAATAAGTCATAAACAGCACTGTTAATATGCAATAAAATACTGGAAAAATACCAGTGAATTAAGACAGTGTTCTTGACAAAAATGAGAAGTACTGGCTACTACTTACGATGTTTTGCGACCTTTGAACACGTTTTCTGTTACTGACTGATCTGCCTCTTCGTTGATGTGTTCATTCTGTAAAAATAAGTTAGCAAGAATACTTATCATGGATTTTTGCAGCTCATTGCAATGAAGATAATAGTAATAATATCATCCACTTTTTCCCAGCCTTATATAAACCCTGGACACTTGAACACTCACTGATGCACATTTGAAATTCTGAGTACATACGAGTTTCTTCATTGTCTAAGTATGCTAGGGCTTCCAGTCAACTGAACCCAAGCATTCGAAGTTCTAGAAATCAACCTGTTTGACTTTATAACTCAAGTTGTAAAACCGGTGATATTATGAAAATTCATACACTAAATAAGAAGAGCAGGACAGTGATTTGTTCGTTCTTTGAAAACTGACTCAAAAATAATACAAAGACATGTTACCAAGCTACCCAGCTTCCTCATAGCTAAAACTTACAGTACTTTGGGGTTCATGAGGGAGCTATGTTTATTTCTGGGTGGCATTCGTCACTGACCGACACCATTTGGAGGACTAACGAAAACCTTGGAGCATCGGACGGAAGCTTCGCCCTTGTATGGGACTCTTCAGCAGCACGCACCCATAACCTCACCAGGGATCTAGCTCAGGATTTCAAGTCTCGCAGCGGTCCCTGTCGGATTTGTGATTGCGTACTGCTGAGGGGACCCACGTTGGGACGAAACCGCTCTCCGATGCTGTCGCGTCTTCAATGGTCCTCTAAATGATATCAGTCGGTAGAGGTTAGTAATTCACACACCAATTTATTCGTACCAAAAACTTTGCTTGTCTCCTGTTCACATACATATATTCCATCTCTCCTTAGATGTCGACATAAGAGTTGGGGTGTCCAGCATTCAACAGATCATATAAGGCAACAGTCATCAGTTTCATTCTGATGCAGAAGAAAGCTGTTTCATACTTGATTAGAACCTTAAGATTTGGGGGTTTATGGGTTAGTCCGTATAAAGTAGAACAATTCAATTTACCATACTGGGTAAGGTAAACTGTTTCATTAGTATCACAAAGAGTACTAGAGACTCCTAATAGCCGGTAAGCAGGCTGACTTCCTGCTGTTTAGTTTTACAGTAATACGACAGACTGAAGTGACGGCTTCTTCAGTACCTCTGTTTCTATCTACTTTAATAACAAACGTAGCCGTAATTTTCACCATTTGGTTAAATATCAGCCAAGTAGTCCTTGTCTGCCCCGGGAAGCAATTTGTTCCAGACCCATAGTCTACTTACTCAATCACAATAAAATCTTTGCGTTCAGATTTTTCGTATTAAACCTTAATTCCCATGAAGTAGCCATTTAAATGCAAATTTTTTTCAGGCTGGTATTCATCATGGACTGACATCATTCGGAGGAACATTGGAAACCCAAGACTACTGGGCAGCTGTTTCACCCTAGTATGGGACTCCTCGGCAGTGTGTACCTACGACCCCGCCCAACCAGAGATTGAACCCAAGACCTTCAGGCTCCGCGGTCAGCACGCGGGTTCGAACTCAGGAGGTTATGGAGGAGTAGACCAGTCAGAAGTCATAAAGGTAAAACATATTTTCAGGGTTCATTGATTGGCTATCCTTCTTGAACAGAAAACAGAAAACTGAATTTTTACCTCCAAACAAAGTAAACATGACAGCTTAACTTACAGAAAGACACTTGTGCAACACATTATTGGAATCTGTTTCACTGGCCACATTTCCCTCTATGTAATAATCGTAATCTGAGCTGACTTCCTTTGCTGTGGAACTTGATTCACAAATTTCGGAATCCAACATCCCATTAGATTGATTCAATGTTGGTGTAGAATTCGAATTCGGACAAAATAATGGGTAACGTTTCAGTAAATCTAGTTGCAAAGAAGACCAGTTGGTGGCGAATACACATGGATGTGGTAGGGGAAGCCATGGATTTACAGCTGGTTCACTTGAAAGGGAATCATATTTCTTTTTACTGTCTTCGCTAGTAACAATAATGTTTGGAGAACAGTGATTATTTCGTAAAGTTCTATCAGTATTAATTAACAGCGAACACTTATCACGGAGATTTTGATCACTACCACTGAAATCATGACCTGATTGATTCATTTTTGAACTGAAGTAATTCATATTGTTCGGATAGAGGAAGGTAGATTTGACAATGTTAAAAATTTGACCTCTAGTTGCATTTCAGTCGTTGTCAGAAGTTACTAAAACAAATCAATTTAAAAGTAACATACTTCCATATAATTCTGTAAAATTTTTCAGTTAGCTTGAAACTTGATGAGATTTTTAGGCTGTTGCGATCACCAGAACACTGAATCCTCTGGTAGTTTAGCTTGTACTATGCTAGATGTATGGAAGTAGACAGATCGATTGTCTTCTATTAGTACCAAGCGCTGGGGACTAGATAGCTACATAAGCTACTTGCTTACGGTTGACTAATTCGTGTAGAAAATCCAGTCCTACAGATAGTCATCCACCATCTGAATGACTTAGGGGTGAAGTTGCTAATCTCAACACTGAAGGGCACAGGTTCGAAACATCTAAAGAACATGGTTTTCCTCATGTTTGCTAATATCCTGAGAAGCATGAAACTTAGTTAAAGAATTCTTCCCAATTGCCTCCCATTATCTAACAGCAAAATACAGTAGATGAGTTTACTTACCTATTCGTGAAGTGACAGTGACGTGATACAAAAACTAACTGGATCACCTATTTACTTTCTTCATATCTCTTTAGATAAACACCTTAGGTACACCATATTAGGGGTCCACATTGGTAGCTGACAGCCTCCTCAGCATCATCACGTAAGAGTTCATTACTAGTAATTGTCAGAAACAATATGATCACTGAACGGTGAAAACCCATCTAAACTCAAAATGTACTCAGAATACAATCTAACAATGGACTTACTGGTTAAGTTGCAACTTTCTTCTAACCTTACCATTTTCACCTGGTAAAATCATTAATTAAGCTTACAGAAAATTAATGTTCAATATACTCAAAGTGTCTGTTCACTGAAAACAAGCAGCAGAGTGACATAAAGAACAAATAAAGTAGCCTAAGTTCAGTTAATTTGTGTCATCTAACTTATGATCTTATTCCAAAGGAACACTAACGAAGATGTTTAAAGAAAAACTGTCGAACTTTAAAGTTTGTCGGCAGACTAGTATGATATTTTAAATCATTCCTTGTATATGTTGTCTGATATACTGGACACTCTTACATCCAAATGGTCCAAGCTAAATAAAGCCCCACAATCTGCCTCACAATCCTTGTCCACCTCCGTTTTATCAAACTGGATGAACTAAGTATGTAGCCGAGTTTTCGTCTCTTTCTAGTGAACCTAACCCAAGGAATTCACAGTTCTGGATGACTTCTGACTTAGAAGAACCCGCATGAATGAACAACCAGGAGTCATTTCTACAGACTTATAATCACCTCGGAGTGAATGTGTTGACAAGAGATAAGTAACAATCTGAAGAAAGGTAAATGATAGTCAGTTTGAAACACGTCTTAGCTTGAGACCAGATATTTAGAGATACCGTAACTTGTGGTAAATAATTTATTTACATTGGTTTTGTCAAATAAACTACCTGATAAGATCCTATCTTCAAAACCTGATCCGACTATAAAAGAACGATAGCTAAATTAGAAAGGTGCCCAGCATCCAATGAGCTAAAATATGGGGCTAGAAAAAACTTCGAATACGGACTTAAAATTATAACAAGTGAATAGGCTACATTCAAAATGGAATACTTGGAAGCTAAATTACCAAAACCATTACTCTTACCAATAGTAAAGGCTGACTTATTAAACAACTGAAATAATAATACCCTGGATAACTGTGCTTAAGTCAAACCGTTTCCAGTGGTATACAGCGTCCATACTTTCTGAGGCAGAACAGAGCATCTTATGTGACGAATAGGATGCTGAGTAAGTGAGTGAGTGAATTGTAACACATTTTCAAATCAGAACACCTAACTAGCCAATCTACATCATGTTACAGATTAAGCATGCCACAAAAACTGCTCTTTGGCGGTCAACTCTTTACTTTAACTTCATTGACTTTAAAAAGGCCTTCGACAGAGTCAACGCAGAAGTAATTTGACAGCTACTTCAACACTACGGTTTTAGAGTTACAAACTTTTATCAACCTTATTCAACA
Organism: Heterobilharzia americana; assembly: GCA_944470555.2. Classification (NCBI taxonomy): domain Eukaryota; kingdom Metazoa; phylum Platyhelminthes; class Trematoda; order Strigeidida; family Schistosomatidae; genus Heterobilharzia; species Heterobilharzia americana. The sequence goes on along the minus strand of OX104132.1, from coordinate 11,660,587 downwards.
GCAGCTATATACTATATGATGCTACATCCCCAGTGATTCAAAATGGAAAGCTCAGTGATGCCTTTGAAGTGAAGACAGGAGACAGCAGTAAGACAAGGCTGCCAACTACTATCAACATTGATCTTCCTGATTGTGATTAACTGGACTGCAGTGAACTGGATCATGCAACGAACTGTGAGGAGTGGGAGGATAGGCATAAGCTGTTCGAATGATGAAAAACTCCAGAAGATTTGAATTTCGCCGGTGATGGTGATTTATGTGTATTGTGTTGTCGCACAAACTGGAAGATCTACAGGCGGAAACTAACAAGTTGGCAGAAGACGTAAGGGAGCGAAGACGGGACTTCAAGTGAACGTAGAGAAGACAGAGGTGATGGAGATAGATACACTGCACTGCATTCAGCATAAAGAAGGAGATTCGGATTTTTGACACCAACGTCAAGTCAGTGCTTCCTTCTATGTGATGGTTGAGAGACTTGGCGCCTTACGGAAAGCATTCCCAACAAACTGCAGACATAGATAATCAACAGCTGCCTCCTACACTCACTACATACTGACACTGAAGATCAGATGAGAAGGGCAGAGTGACAAGAATAAGCAACAAGGAACTCTGGCTGACTGGCTGACTGACTAACTGACTGGCTGACTGGCAACGAACCAACCAACCAAGAATCTGTCACCCAACAAATATGCAGAAGAAGAAAGTGGAGATGGATTGGATTGGATTGGGGATACACTGAGAAGACCGATTAGGGACATCACGCGTCAGGCCAGGTGAGGCGGGGTGAGGCGAGGCGAGGTGAGTCCATCAAGTGGAAGACAATTGGGAAACGACGAGTTTGGCGTCCTAGGTTAGGGTGATATGGAGGAGATGGTGTGAGGGAGGAAGAGATGAGAGGTTGTGGGGAGTGGTGGAGCCAGGTTAGACAGGCAGCAGAGAACAGAGTGGAGTAGAGACGTGCTAGTGAAGCCCTATGTTCCACTAGGAACCCAAGGGACAAGCAATAATGGAAAAGTAATAAAAGCTGCTCTTACGATTTACTCACTAATCTGTTCAGCACTACATAGATCATCAAAACAAGTAAAGACGAATATGTAATACATGTTAAAATATCAAGTTACCTAACACTCAAGTAAGTTAACATTTTCGACTTCACATCCTAGCTTCCTCACGAAACTTGCATCCAGGTACACAGTTAAGTCAAATGTAGAAGAACTTTCGCCACCCCTTTTACAATAGTCTATCTGTCTCTAAACGAAGGGTGAAAGTCATGAACTAACAAATTTATGTTTGTTTTTAGTTTGAGTTTAAAAAGTGATTACAGCGGTGAACCCACTGAACTCCATATTTAGCGGTTATTCATAAAACAACCGCCTTCTCTCAAGTCTCAGCTAGCCTACGGTTATTTCAAACATTCAGCCATATGAGTCACAGGGCTGTGCCATATAACATACTGACTGACTCATGTTAGCCAAAGAAACATTAGAAAATGAAAGTAAATTGAACCAATTATTATTAAACCATTTGATCAACTAATTCCATTGTAGAATGTTTCTATGGATTACGTCAACCAAATTAAGACTGAAAAAATATGTCCACAGATTTTATTGGTTGATGATTGTTCTACGTGGAGTATTTTGAATCAATAGATCCTTTGCCAATATCTGAATAGTGCCAAGCTTCAGGTGAGACATAATGGTTTCGTAAAGGATCATCTGTTGGCAGTGGATACTTCTGAGAAATCCTAGACTAAAAAACAGCTGTTCATTACACTTTTAGTTTAAAAGTGATTCCTCAGCTGGTTGACATCAGCTTACAATTAAATTTATTTTTAAACTACTCAGTCTATCATTATTATACACATATCAGCCTATTCATTGATGGAAATAACAAAGGCAGCCTTAAAAACACGAAAGTGTGTTACATAGACAAAGGAGAAAAAAGTTTCACTGGTGAGTGATAACACTACTTAAATAACTGGCTAATTAGTAAAAGGTGAGAAATTCTCTTAAAATATTCCCACTTAACTAAAAACCACTATCCTATGTTTTCTATATCGATGCTCGCATAATGCAAACAAACGAATATGAGTTGATTATTCCATTTACCAGATAGTCAGGGATGGATGGATAGATGCTTTTAGATGCATAACACATACACCTTGACATACACACAAAAAGTAGATCGAGACAATAGCTGTGATTTTTAACACTGGTTATGGTAAGAAAGTAAATAATTTGCCATTAAATCGTTTGTATGCAGATTTTATTTATAACATTACAGTGTATGCTGGATAATAGTATCATAACTACGACGTGATGAGAACAAAAACATCTGGAAGAAATGTGATACTGTGGTCATCCTCTTCACCTGTATCGTAAAATCAATAATAACTAAGCTTTCTACAACAAACCTTCGTCCACACTACATCATCAGATTTGTTTTGATTCTTTTTCTAAGAGAATAATATTTTTCTTTTGCTTGTCAAAAATGGAAGGCCATTTTCCATTTTTATTTTTCTTTCTTCCTTTTCTACATAGGTTGATTAATTGTGACTGAAAGTATGTTTCAGCATATCTATTCTGTTGAAGTATGGAATTCAACTACTGTTTGTAGATATACTTATAATTCTCCGTTGTCTTATTTGATAGAATTGTTCCACCTCTATTGGCATGTGGGCTCCTGTACGGATGCCTTGATATTGTTTGAATGTTAATCACGATAATTTGATTGGCTGTGGCTGGCAGGAAGACCTAGGACGCGCATTTCGTCCTATCCGGGACTCGTTAGCTGGATGTACCTGCACCCCAGTACGGAATGACGTAGTACTAACTAATACCCGTTGTACAAGAAGTAGCCATCGTGCCTCCATGGTATAGAGGGTGATGCCTTGACATTTGAAGCTATGGTCATGCGGTCCGAATCCCGGTGCGGACAACACTTACTGGGGCGCAGGTACGTCCAGCTGACGAATCCAAAATAGGACGAAACGTGCGTCCTGGATATTTCTCGTAGCCACAACCAACCAAATTATGGAATTCAATGTCGGGGGGGGGGGTAGTCTCTTTACACAGAAGATCTTAATGTGGATCTGATATGGTCTAGTTAGTTGTGGAGTCCTTCAAACTGAATATTGGAGAACAGAGTATGAAAACTTAAGGGAGTTAAGTTGAAAATCATCAGCTGTTTAGTTTTAGATCCCTATTTGCAGGGTTGTGCACTCCACAGGAAGATTAGAGGGCTAAATACAGTCGATGATACTTACCACTAGATGATCTCAGAATATAAAAGAAAAATTATTTATGCTTCCCGATCTTCAGTGGCTGTCTAGTGATGTTTACGCTAATATATTCCTTTTCATATTTTGACCAGGTTTATATTTAACTAGATAAAATTGTTGCATGCTGGAAAAAGAGAAAATTTCGTAAGTGGAAGAAATTAAACTTCCCCACTTCGTCCAGAAATACCACCTGCAGCCCAGACCAAACTACTAGTGAACATAAATCATCCAACAAAGGTCGAAGTCCTGAACACCACGAGGCTACTGAAATGCGGGAAAGCAGCAAGACCAGATGGAACCTCACCAGAAGCACTGAGAACAGATGCAGAAACAACAGCAGGCATTCTCACACCACTATTGCAGAAGGTCTTTAAGGAAGGAAAGGTGCCTGTAGATTGACTGGGAGAAGGGCTACTCTGTCAAACTACCGAAGAAGGGAGACCTCAGTGTTTGCAAGAACTAGTGAGGAATTATGCTCCCGTCCACCACAAGCAAAATATTAAGCAGGATCATCCTGGAGAGACTAAAGGATGCTCTGGATTCAAAACTACGACCGGAACAGGCTGACTGGTTTGAGGGAAAACAAATCATGTTCATACCAAATTGCAACGCTGCACTACGCATCATCATAGAACAGAGTAGAGAATGGCAGTCAACTCAACTGTCTACCTGAACTTGATCGACTTTGAAAAGGCCGGCCGGCTGACCTTCGACAGCGTCGACCGAGAAGTAATTTGGCAGCCAACTGCTTCAACACTACGGAATACCATAAACATTTATCAGCCTCATTCAACAACTATATGAAGACGCCTCATGCCAAATGATTCACAATGGGAAGCTCAGTGATGCCTTTGAAGTGAAGACAGGAGACAGGTGTGAAACAAGGCTGCCGTCTTCTATCACCAATGATCTTCCTGAATGAAGTGGACTGTATCATGCAGCAGACAGTGAGGAGTGAGAAGATGGGCATACGCTGTTTGACCGATGAAAAGACAAAGACCTTAGAATATTTGAATTTCGCCGGCGATGATGATTCATGTCTAATGTCACACAAAGTCGAAGATCTACAGGGGGAAAGCAACAATTTGACAGAAGATGGGACTTCAAGTGAACGTGGAGAAGACAGAGGTGATGAAGATACCCAACCAACAACAACAAGCACCAATCACCATGAACGGGAGAAACGTGAAGGATGTAGCCTCCTTCACCTATCCATGTAGCACTGTTTCAACTACATGCGGCACAGGCACAGATGAGGACGTGACAGCCAGGATCGGAAAAGCAAGACAGGCGTTCATTAGCCTGAAACCAGTGTGGAGATCTTCACTCAGCATTAAGAACAAGATCCGGATTTTCAACACCAACGTCAAGTCACTGCTCCTTTATGGTTCAGAGACTTGGCGTGTTACGAAAGGCATTTCCAACAAACTACAGATATTCATCAACAACTGCCTATGTTGGCTCATTACTGAAGCTCAGATCTTAAGGCCAGAAGGAATAAGCAACAAGGAACTGACTCCGGCAACAAACCAACTAAGAACCTATCACTCAACAAATATGTAGAAGGAAGTGGGAGTGGATTGGGCATACACCGACAGGACCGACTGGGGACAACACGCGTCAGGCCGTCGAGTGGAACTTAGATGGAAAACGACGAGTTGGGCGTCCGAGGTGAGGGTGACATGGAGGAGATGGTGTTAGGGAGGAAGAGATGAGAGGTTGTCGGGAGTGGTGGAGCCAGGTTCAAAATTTTGCAGAGAAGAGAATGAAGTGGAGATATGCTAGTGAAGCCCTATTTTCCATTAGGAACCCAAGGGACTAATAATAAATAATGATATACGTAGAAAGATGCTAACAATTCAATAAAAGGACTAATGTAAGAGGTATTCGTTGGAAATGCATTTCCTAAGATGCGTGGATGTAGTTAATAATTCATAAAATCCCGTTGAAAGCATTAGTAACAAAAGAAACATATATGTCAATCTAGAACATTCTAGAATCAGTCACCGAATGGTCAGTAGTACAGGCATCAAATTTTTATCACTTGTTGTGATCCATAGATCAAGTACGTATGACTTTGTTTGGCCCTAACCTATTTGAAAGCCCACGTTTCCTTAATGTATTATGTAAGCTAACAATCATGAGACCTGTGTATAGAATTTCTTGCCCACTTCAAATACATAACACTTCAATGTTTAATTGACTAGTCACTGGAGAGTAACCACTTTATGTTGCCTAGCACTAACTGCCGGACAAATTCTATCATTCATTTTGCAGTATGGTCACCAGACTGGGAGACCCAATATCACGGTGAACTTTAGTTGATGTTGGATGATTGAAGGCTATCAGTAGGAAGCCACAGAACTAAGTTTCGTCACTAAATCAGAGGTTCCCTGAGAGATTCGAACACACATCATCCAGTGCGCAGTCAGGGACATTACTACTATTTTTTTCCAGTCGCCACTGACTTCTTGTCACACAGGTTCCTATACGCTTACTGATCAGATCAATAAAAGTGTATCACTGTGATGAATCTCCTAGATTGACGACCACACCGTGGAATTATCGATATAATTTGGTTAGCTCTCAGGACTATATAACATGAAACCAATTATTGTCTAGTGGCTAACTAATGTTTCAAAACCAGTATTACAGGAGGTCAGACGCTACTATACTAACTCAGTGGTAGTGTCTTCCAATATAGCACTGGAGATGCGGATTCCACTCTTCCAGGAAACAACGGCTCCCTCGAGGTTTCAGATATGCCGTTCTGATGATTGTCACCAAGTAAGAAACCTAGATTCAGGGCTTGTTGTCATTGTAACTATAACTATGTATTTTCCTTATTCTCAAAATTAAAATCAGTGATTATTACGAATAAATGTTGAAACTCTGTAGTCACTTTATATTCATTTGTCGTGTTTCGTATGAGAACAACGTTCACCGAGTACAATAAAGTATTTAGCTGCACGTCGGGATAAATAACTCACATTGAACACGATGAGTGAATGATGACAATCGGTTATATAAGAATAAATTCGTTTGAATCAGTTTTGCTATTTTAGATACATTCTGTACTACATTGTTCAGACAAAAATATTCAGAGTGTTTCGTATCTATAATCTAGACTGAATGCATAAGTTATATTTAAATTTTTCTAGGTTCCCTATGTTTACAGCTTCAATCCTCAATAACCTAGTCAATACCAGAATAGTTATTTGAAAGTAAGCCTACTTGAATACGGCTAACAATAGAGAGTGTAGTGATTGAGTGTGTCGACGACTTCACTCACCTGGGAAGTAGGATCAGCCCTGGTCGATGAAATCTCTGCACGGATACAAATGGCTCGGTTGGCTTTCGCCAACTCAGGCCACCTATGGCGCCACCGTGATATCCGATTGTCTTCTAAGGGTCGCGTGTACTGCACAGCAGTCCGCTCTGTTCTACTGTATGGCTGTGAAATAGTGGCCATTGAAGGTGGAAGACGTGAGAAGGATTCAAGTGTTTGACCACCACTGCCTTCGTAGTATAGGACATATTCCATGATGTCACCATGTAAGTAATGCAGAAGTTAGGTTTAGAGTTTTAGGGAGTAGAGGTAAATCAGTTGACAAGGTTATGAACCTTCATCGACTGAGATGGTTATGACACGTATTACGTATGCCTAGTCACCGATTGCCTCGTCCCATAATGTTGGCCGAAGTAGATCCAGGCTGGAAAAAGACCCAAGGTGGCAAGATTAAAACAAGGCACCAGTGTACGAAGTGTTTGACTGTTGGTTTAAGCCATGTGGAGCAATGCAAACTCAGTGGTTGAGGTCCGCGGGACAAGAGAAACCAGTGGTTGGAGACTGACTCTAGGGGATATGGATGAGAACCGATGTCAGTGGCACAGATGTATCTCCACACACCTTATCCTCATCTTAACAACGCTATACCGAATCTCACCATTTTGTCATTCTTCCTTTCTTTCTTCTCGTACTTTGTATTTCTTTTGACTACATTCTCTTATCTTCATTCTTCACCTTCACTACCTTTCTACTTGATGTACTGATATGAGGTGTGGCAACTCGGACCGTTACGCAGTAATGCGTGGTCCTATGTTGATATTGATGATGACGCTTACTTGACTTGACAATTAACAAGAATTCAGCAAAATTAATGGCACTACACTGGTATATTACTAGAAGTTACTGATTCCAGGTTGCATAACTCCATCAAATATGTTTATGACTGCTGTACCCGTTTTTGGCTGATGGCAGATAGTCGACGTAAAGTAGTTATGAATCAAGTTCCCCTAGCAAGACATGTATACAATCGCATAACTTTTGAAATCGCTCAGTAACATAGTTTTCATCACTGCAATCTAACCAATTTGATCTCAAAAATCGACTCTCTTAAGGTTTCCTGTATGTATCAGATGACCTCCTAAAGGTTAGACAGATAAATGCAATGTATTACACCACAGCCATAACAAAAACACTTGTTTCTGCTTCAAATCTAACTTATTACAAAGTCTCTTCATTATTCCATGGAAACGTTTAACTTACTTGTCCCAACACTGAAATTCAGGGAAGTCCAAATCGACAACAAGTAATCCTAGTAATGATGTGTTAGCAAGTGATTTACGTTATTAGATAGAGTCATTCTGTCAGACTCAACATCTCAATTAAAAATAACTATTTTTCAGATGACCATCTGTTATATTGATGACAAAAAGAAAGATTAATTATCGCGTACCACTTTTAACATGGCTTTCTGATCACAAACTGAGACCTATCAAAGAAATACCAAGAATCATATAACGCTGTAGCGCTACATTTGGGTGCATCACAAATAAATACTCAAAGCCACCAGATTAAGAATTGTAGACACTGATTTCATTTCAGCAGGTAAAACCACCTTATGTTCTGTTTCATATAGCTGATTTTCTTTGTTGTGAGCACAATAAATAGCTCATTTAACTAAGGGATGTCAACTTGAAAGAATCCGGTTCCTATCTCATAATAATATTAATACTTAGTTTGCAATATCGAATAATAATCGCATTATCCCAAACAATATGCGATGCAGTATGGAATATCTGAAAAAATTCACTCTCTGTACAATATTTTTAAACAAATAATTATTGTATCTAAAGTGTTATTAATCACAGTATTAAAAACAGTAATATGAAACGGGCAGCTGATGTTGCATTAGCGTCTAGTCTGATCTTGGAAATGAATACAAAATCACTGATAGATGTTGAATATTGGAATGCAGTTATGGTGGTGGTAGTTCAATCCGCCAGTACAAAAATCCTTGATCTGATATACTTATTCTATGAATAGTAACATGTCGTATTTTTGAGCATTTATAAGTCCATATCCATCCGGCCTAGAGTTCATTTTGTTCTTAGTTTAAGAAACGACAGTTTGAAAACATTTTAAAAATGTGCGAGAGTCTATGATGCGTTTCGAAGACATATTTGATAGATTAAAACAAACCGAAAGAGAAGAATTTGATGAAAAAATTTTTGTAGCCCAAGATTTAAGTAGGTCACCGTACGAATTCGGTTAGTTACTGGAAAAAGGTCATTTAGTGTAATCCCTCAAGAAGTTGTGAAATGAAAAATCTCTGAAGAAACTACTTAAATGGTTATTTACTTTGTTCACAACATTGGTTATTGATCACTTAACTTAGGAAATGGTGACCGAAACAGGTAGAATTGTTTTCGACTTATGAGAAGCTCCAAGTTGGATGTTTGAGTTAATGTAAACTAGAACTAGTCCTGCCAACCTGTTGAGACAAAATGTTGCAGTTAATAAACAAAAAAAGAGAATTAGGAAAACTGTTATCCACCTAAATGGTTCATTTTAATTGAGAAATGCAGTTAAGTTTGTCAATAGTTTTTCCCTTTGTGCAATAACACCACCATCTTAAATATTATTTTAACAGATTATTACCACCATAGACAGCAATATACTTATCACCATCTATACAAAGTCCACAGTTTCGTTCAAATCACTTTTACCAGTTGGTCATACTGCAATCCGCTTCGTAGATAAAATCCCACTTTGCATTTTCAGTTTGCAGTACACATTTACTACTATTATTGAAGGTGCTACTGATAGGAATGGATATAAGTAGTATGTGGAGAGTGGTAAACAAAAGTCATAGGTAATAAAGGATGATGTACAAAGATTCTGTCCAGAGAAATGCATGAGATAACATGGGCGTATAAAGAGCAAATAGAGATAGGAGAAGAAGAGAAAATGAAACACATTGTGCAAATCACTACTTCAATGGAAGGTGTACAGTATTTCACTATTACTGTACAAAATGCCATACTAAATATTCCTTGGTGCGTCTTATTCTTTGTCGTTTCTTACACTGTTAATTCAGTTTACCTAGGCTACGGAAGTAGATAAAGTCCGATTACATGTGGGACTTGTGCTTTAGAATTAGATCCAGTAGAGAAAAGGCATTCATTTGAATATATTCCTACAAGTGAAGTTTGTTAACCGTTTAGTTTAAAAGTTAGCGTCCAAAACTCCTTATATTCAAGTCTGAATCGTTTTTTCTACATAATACTGTGTAAGATTATACCAGAAGAGTTGTTGGATAAATTTTGTTTTGAACCTAAGTTTCTTGGTAGACGCGTCCTTTAAACCAGTGGCCACTATTTTTGGTCACTTTCTCAGTTCGATAAGACCTACACTGAAGATTCAAACAATGAAATAATGCTGAATTCAACATACGTCCTACATCAGTGATACAATAATCTTTGAGATGTCATCTGCGTTTCATTATTTCTTAGCATTCATCAGTAAAAGAGACTTGTGATTTCCAAGGATGTGATTCTACCGCAGATTTTCTATTCCTTGTTATAAAACGCAGTATTTTAAGACATTGGAAATAGGTTGATCCTGTCCTTTCATGTCAAAAAGATTTATTCATTAATCTGATCAAAAATAGCCGTCTATCGACATAATTTTTTTCTATATTCGTATTGGTCTCTAATCAACTTCAGTACTCAGTCATTCATGGGAAATATTCAGACTATGGTTGTTTTTTTAGGTATACATTTACCCAGTTCATAATTTCGTAACAATCAACTAGTTTTTGAAAAACAAGATGAGGAATTTTTCCAGTGCTACCAAATTTCATGGAAAGATTCGTAATCATTATTTACCGTTTCTGAGTGGAATAACTTATTGATTACTCTGTGTATTATCGTATTTCACTTACAAGAGTATTCCAATATTCTATTACTCAATCAGAAACAGTGTAAGTGGAAACTGAAGTTTCCCCAAAGAAAAATACAATTTAAACCTTATGACTAAACTGGTGAATCTCACTTCAAAACAAGTGTGTAACCTTAAATAACACGGTTTGAGAATTTAATTGAATGAGATTGCAATTTTAAAAATAGTAAAATGCAAGGTATCTTGAAACATCATTGGAATATGTGACCAGTGTCAAATTCTTATCAGTAGAACAAAAAAAATCATTATTGGACACCAAGCTAACATTTTCTTGACTAGAGTCCCAAGCAATAATACCTATTAAGATTTATTTCAGAAGGATAAATGTTATGTATCTTATCAATGGAATTAAAGTGAATGAAAATGTCATGGTTTGTTACTGTGACTAAACTTTCATTGTTGGTAGACACATGGAACTGAATGAACTGAACTCTGTAAGTACATGGATTCGTTAAACAATCGTATGGATATTACGTGATTACATCGTAGTCATAGTAAGTAATGGTTAGCGGTTAAACTGAAAATACATATATTGCCCTGCACGAGATTCGTCAGCCGGGTATACATATATCCCAGTGTTGGAGTTTATACGTTAGGAAAAACGGGTGATAGGTTGGCATATCAGTAACATATATGCATCTGGATGAAACCCACTTCTTAGATTCCACTGCCAACCTCTGGAATACGGTCCATGAATTGGTCAAAATGTTCTCAAACTATGGACTATTGCATTGTCTGTGATAACGAACCATATGGTTAAGCAACTCTTCTTCAATTTTTAAGGTTGTTTTCATCACAAACTGAAATGAATAGGCGAACCATTGGAAATGTGGAACCACTGAACAACTGTTCAGTTCTGGTGTGGAACTCTTCAGCAGAACGTATCCACTATCTCATCCCACCAGGGATCGAACTCAAAACCCCAAAGTTTTACAGTCAACAAGCTAACCATCCAGCCACTGGGTTGGAGATCATTGGTTCAAAGTTTTCTACTTCTGAATATCCATCAAGGTCTTCAGCTGGCACTTACTTCGCTTCCAAGTGACTGAACCCTGAGATCACTGCTTCCCATTAGAACTTTCAGACGTCCATCTCAAAGCACGTCGCTAATGATTGCTATACAGAAATGTAGTTTAATGTTCATGGGATTTTATTTTTAAGGTGGTATTCATAATTTTGTCGAGAATGTTTTCGGAAGTTGGACTACAGGTTGATATCTATCGGTCATCGGAGATTCAGTGTGTTCATATGACTGGAAAACAGCGCATCTGAATAGGCTTTCAAATAGATTAGTGATTTTCTTCATTCGAATCACAGTCATTCTAATGTTGACCAGATCTATTTCAGAAGGCCCTATTCTATAAAATTTTCTCTCCTATAAAGAAATTTTTGTAGGCTTGGATGGGTTTTTTTATGGATACACTTCACAAAGTTTAATACAGACTAATTAATTGAATACAAGGACTATCTCACCAAAACTCATACGCAATAGAAGGGGGTAAAACGTTTTTCGAAAAGTTACTTTCAGTGGTTACCTAAATGATCAAATAAGAATAGTTTACTCGCTTCAAATGAGAAGGGACTTCAGTTTTACTGATATAAATCTTTTGGTTCCAAATTCTACAAAAGAAATAATTTTCCAAATCTCATGAATATCGGATCATGTTGTTCGACAGTTTATTACTGTTTGCTTTTAATCAATAATCAAATTGTTATTTACTGAGAATTAAGAATCCATCGAAAAGTGTAATTTAGCTCGTTAAGTTATATGCTATTTTTAGCTTGTTATTTCCCATTAACTGTATAGTAGGTATAATAGATGGCAGATCATTAGCAATGATGATCGCTGAAAAAGCTGAAATATCGCAGTATTCCCACTAACAGCCTAAATGTTAACAGTGGAAACGATTGAAAAATTCCAGTAATGAATGATACCTGTTGAAGAAAAGGAGATTATCACAGCTTACCAGTCTAGTAGATAAAATATTGTCGTTTGAAATCATAATTTCCAAATTCCATCATCAGTATGAAAGTTTTACAAAATTCAAGCGAACTCAACTGATACATCTCAAATGGAACAGAATGCACCTGATGAGTTTCACTTCTAACCATAATAAAGTATATGATAACACAATATGTAGTATAACATGGTTTTCTTTTATTGAGTAACTGTTTTGAGTACAGATTAAAATCTATGACGCTATAAATATTACTTCGCTTTACTGAATAGAAAATATCACCGCACGTTAACTGTCAGTTGAAAAACTACTGTCAAAGTAACAATTTGGGATGGGTGTTTCGTAATCTCTTTCTACAATTAATCTATAAAACACCTTCAAATTATAGAGGAAAACGGTATCGACTTTCGAAAGATAATGAAATTATCACTCAGTTCTCCGCCATTTTTAAATTCTGTGAACTGATAAAAGATGAAAGCGTTGAATTCTAACCTGGCAGTTAGAAGGTGACCTAGTCGTTGAGAAGGCTTTCAGTCTTAGAATTGATCCCACCACATTTTATGCGTTACGGGCACCAAAATAAGATGGAATCGCTGTTCAATACCTAGTCATTATAACAGTTTTTTTTCAAATGATTTCAAAGCGGAATGCATTGAAATCAACAACCTAAAAGATTATTTGCAAAGTAACTAGAAGTAATCATTATAACTACCTAAAATTTTATATATTTAAGAAAAAGGTTTTGTGTATCAAAAGAATGACAGCAACTTTGAAACATAAATACTTACATAAGCAGTTTATCAATCTTGTCAACGTCCTCATTCTCTTTGGTTTATTACCATACGGCAATACTTGTAGACTTGTTAGTCAAGTGTACTATCTCATATTGGCGAAAAACAAATCCTTGTAACAATTCGCCTTAAATCACAAACGAAAATATGAAAGTTAAAATATTGGTAACTGGTAAATTCTGTATGAAATTCCTGGTCAGTTAATGTCACCGTTTTAATGTTGTATATGCTGAAAATAGCGTAGCGCGCACACGCACAAATAATTCAAGTAATATGCAATTGGCCCTCAAACCTTTTTCGTTAGTGTTATTAAAAATAGTATGATAACAAACACGGGAAATGCTGTCGCCTACTTATCATCTGTGCCCTAAGTAAAACGGAAAGGGGGAAGAAAACAATAAATGATAGATATGAGGAAATTTCTGTTCCTTACTTATCACATACACACATTAGAGTAGTTATTTCGTAGAATTGCTTGGATAAAAATTATTATAGTCATCATAGAAACATGAATGTGAGACAGAAATGGCAAGGTGTACGGATCACTGACATATGTACGCATAGAGGATCTGCGTGTATGTATACACGCATACTTATTCGTGTTGTATTTATGGGAAGGGAAACGAAAAGATTGGAGATCTGATAACATCACACCAAAAAAATCTCCATCTAATCATCTAGAAGAATATAACTAGAAATATTTTATTGTAACTACTTCTAATTATGCTCTATGTGACACAAGTTATGTGTATCGAGTACTATTCTTCTTAAACGTAAGGGAAGTAGTAGATGATTCGAGCCTGCGACACACCGTATTCACTAGTGCAGAATAAAGCAGGAAGAATGACAACAGTGAACATACCGGGACAAGACATGAATTTATACCGTCTCTAACTGTTAGTATAGACCATGGGGGTAAGTGCAGGCCACCCAGCTTGAGGTTCCGATGATATACGTTAATTTCTCCTTGTTACCGTTATAAAGCGTGGAAAACTGAAGTGCACCTTTTCTGAGAATTTACTTTATTCCGTCTATCCACCTTCAACATATAGAAAGCAGATAAAGAATTTGTATTATTTTTCATAAATTACACAGTTCACACCCGCGTTTCTGATAGATAGCTCATAAATTTACTCTGGAGGTTTGTAGAGATTCATTAATTGGTTTGAGGTTAAAATTCATCATGGACTGGCATCTGTTGAAGGAAAATTGGAAACTGAGAAGCACTGAACAGTTGTTTCGTCTTAGTATGGGACTCCTCAGCAGTAAGCACTCATGACCCCACCCTCCGGGGGTCGAACCCAGTACTTTCAGTTTTCATGGCCAGTAAGTAACCACTGAGCTACTGGGTCAGAATCCAATGGTCCATATTGCCTACAGCTGTCCAGTGCTCCCAGATTTCCAATGTTCCTCCAGCTGATCTCAGTCCATGATGAATTCCAACCTGAAATCGATTGATAAATTTACACTGGACACTAATTAGCTAAGACAGTTGATGATAAATGGCATAAAATTATTATGGGACGATTATATATAGATATAACTTATAAACATGAATATTTCAATGGAATCCCCGCTAATCTGTAGGCTCGTCAAAGCATTATAACTTCAAGAATTCATTTCAAAAAATCCATACTTTTCAGGACATTCGAATCCAGTTAACTGAACATGGTCTAAATAGGTTCAAATTATCTGACAAAAAGTAGAAAAGATGTCTAGTGTTTAAATTCTCCCCATTTGGTTGACAAAATCGGTAAACCCCAGGTTCATATCAATTAGTATATGGGGTTAAGGTCACGATGATGAAAATCGATATCCCATCTTGAGTAAAGTCATTCATGTATGCTAGTACAAAACTGTGGACATATATCTAGCACCACCTGACCGTAAATTGTAATTCAGTTCATAAAGACAGTTATGAAATGACTACAGTCTTGTCAAAGCATTTTACAAAGCGAAGTTAAGCAGTCTGAGATTATTAATTTAGCTAAATATTTAGCCCACTACTTGAGGAGTTTAAATAATGATTGCGTCTACTTTAACCCAGAACTTAGGTACTATGACAATGTTTAATTCCAAGTTAGTTTGTTTGTCGGATATTTCACATGATGAAACAGTGTGATTTACTGTATGAAGTTTCCAACAGAATTCATTGTTCATATTCATATCAAAGGTAACTGTACATTTTTCATACTCCACTATCATAATTCTGTTTCTCCTTTTTCATCCGTCGCTTTATTATCATTATTATTTGTCCTCTTGAGTTCCTAGTGGAACATAGAGCTTCACTAGCACGTCTCTACTCCACTCTGTTCTCTGCTGTCTTTATAACATGGCTACACCACTCCCCACAACCTCTCATCTCTTCCTCCCTCACACCATCTCCTCCATATCACCCTCACCTCAGACGCCAAACTCGTCGTTTCCCAACTGTCTTCCACTCGATGGACTCACCTCGCCTCGCCTCACCCCGCCTCACCTGGCCTGACGCGTGATATCCTCAATCGGTCTTCTCAGTGTATCCCCAATCCAATCCAATCCAATCCAATCCAATCCAATCCAATCCATCTCCACTTTCTTCTTCTGCATATTTGTTCGGCAACAGATTCTTGGTTGGTTGGTTCGTTGGCAGTCAGCCAGCCAGCCAGAGTCCCTTGTTGCTTATTCTTGTCACTCTGGCCTTCTCATCTGATCTTCAGTGTCAGTATGTAGTGAGTGTAGGTGGCAGCTGTTGATTATCTATGTCTGCAGTTTGTTGGGAATGCTTTCCGTAAGACGCCAAGTCTCTCAACCATCACATAGAAGGAAGCACTGATTTGACGTTGGTGTCAAAAATCTGAATCTCCTTCTTTATGCTGAATGCAGTGCAGTGCAGTAGATCTCCACACTGATTTCACATTAATGCAGGAAGGCCTGTCTTGCTTTTCCGGTCGTGGCTGCTATGACGTCCTCATCTGTGCCTGTGCCACCTGTAGCTGAAACGATGCTGCCTGGATAAGTGAAAGAGGCTACTTCCTTTAGGTTCCTCCCGTTGATGCTGATTGGAGCTTGTTGGTGGTGGTGGTGTTGGTTGGGTATCTTCATTATCTCTGTCTTTCCTACATTCACTTGAAGTCCTATCTTCGCTGCCTTGTTAGTTCTATTCACTTATCACATTGATAGATTTTAGAATAAATATAACCCAGAGACTATGATATATTATAGTATCAGTATACTATGTACATTCAACAGTCTTCATGGACATTGAGCTAAATCCTCGTAGTGTTTCTCATAAAAAATTGTTTCATGTTACAAGCTGACTGAATAATTTTACTATTCAAAGAATGATTATTGCTGGAAAAGTGAATAAGCAGTCCAGAGAACCATAAATATAGTTTATTGGTTTAGGCACTCAAGTTTAACCGGTTGAATACATCTTCTAACGTCACCCTACCTATCAAGGTCGGAGCAGTCAGTTAGTATCATATCTCCTACTCAATAATTATGGCTTACCACCTAGTCTCTTATTGGTTTGCATCCAGACAATTACAGGAGTTCGAACACAGAACATGTCTAATAATGCCAAAGATTTGTACTATAAAGTCAAGTAACTTCCTAGTGCCCCCACGTACATAAACACTAACTAGGACAATTTGCTTGGTTATGGCTACGGGAAAGATCCAGGACCCATCTCCTGTCCCGTTTTGGATTCGTCAACTGGACTTACCAGAACTCCAGTGCAGAGTGATGCTGTTCCCATCGAGACTTGAACCTCATACTCATAGCTTCGAACGCCAAGGCGTTATCCACTATGCCACGGAGGAACGATATCAGTTTCTTGTACAATGGGTATTAGTTATCACCATTTACTGATATCCTTATAATTCTCCGTTGTTTTATTCGATCGAATTGTTCGACCTCTATTGGCATATGGGCTCCTAAGCGGATGCCTCGATATTGTCTGAATGTTTAATGATGGTAATTTGCTTGGTTGTGGCTAGCACAGGAATTCATGATGCTCATTTCTTCCTGCTTTGGACTCGTCAGCTGGCATTATCGAGGAATCCACATAGGAGCCCATGTGCTAATAGAGGTCGAATAATTTGATCCAGTAAAACAACAGAGAATTACAAGTATAACAATAAATAATAATAATAACTAAGACATCTTGATTGACAATAACAACTTATCATTTATATACCCAGAAACACCAAACACATTTATCATAAATATGACAAAAGAATAAGCAAACATCAAATTAAACATCTACTGATTTCAGTCACTATTCCTTCGTTCGTATCGCCTTCTGTTTATTTCAATTACCATGGTGATTATCACTATTCCAGTCGAATATGGATTAAACTAAAATCGTCTTACATATTTTACATATAGATATTCTTAATTCGAACTCTTGATAAACATGTATTTGTTTTCTTTTTATTTCGGTTTGTTGAGTTGACAAAGGAAGATTTCATGAAAATGGGAAAATACAGGATTTGTACATACCGCCATTTTAATTTGACACTTCCTATTAAAACAAACTAATAAATAAGCAAATAAACAAGTAGACTATTTCATTAGTAATGAAAAAGGGTGAGAAAAGAATGTAGGACAATTAAACTTCTAAAAGCCAATGTGCATATATGTTTGTGCTTTGTATATAAACACCGTATCCAAGATTCATTTGCGAAACAGAATACACACACACACATGATGGGATTAACCTTTTCATACATTTTGTGTACTAATGGAAATCATTTTGACACTGTTAACACTAATACCGCCATCGTTGTTGTTGTTGTTTTGTTACTGTCATTATTAGTTTATTTGTGAATAAATCCAGATTAAATTAAAATTTTCATTGTATATGGGTTACCAGATAGATGGGTAGGTAGACTGATAAATAAAGGGATAAATAATCAATAGAAGGAGTATAGACATGACAACGAAGAGCACACATCCACACACACACATGCACACATATCAAATACCTTATCCCTCTAATAACTTGACAATCTAACTGTAATCTCAATCTGTCAAAAAAATTTATAACAATACAACCTTGTTCCCGTGTCATATAATACATGTGTAGAAGATAATCCTTTACTCGGTTATCAACATCAGTGCAGCGAATTAAATGTGACAATGAATATAATTTACAAACACTCAATAGTGTGTGTGAGAGAGAGAGAGGTTACTGTTTTTTGTCAGTTGCATGTTTCTATGCTCAATTAATTGGATTTACGTGCTTGTGGTGAAGTATGATAGTCATAAAAGAGTGGAAGGATAATTCCTTTTGAATATATATCACAGTTTGATATTAGATATTTCAAGTAATGTGTCTCTTCATGTAAAAGGACTCTTCGGTAGCACGCTACTGTGTAGCTGTATCGAGTTGGTCTGGAGTTAAGAGTTCGAATAGTATTTCACCTATTTCGATATAAGTAGTCAGATAGAGCTAAAAATGGGCTTTCATTCAGACAATCATAGGCATCATCAGGAAAGTTAAATCCGAATGTTTACACTCACAATAATCAGCAGTGGTTTAAAAGATTGAACTCTCCTGGGTGAATCTGTCTAGGTACACAGCTGATGATATTTTCTTGAAAGAAGTTGAGCAGCTGTCTAGTGTTTAGATCACCAGCATTTAGTTAAGAAGGACTGTTGATCTACGTTAGTGTTCGTATCATTCCACACAGTATATATATATATATATATATATATATATATATATATATATATATATATATATATATATAAGGCCTTTGACAGCGTCGACTGAGAAGTAATTTGGAAACTGCTTCAATACTACGGAGTACCGCAAACCTTTATCCGCCTCATTCAACAACTATATGAAGATGCCACATGCCAGCCAAGTAATTCACAATGGGAAGCTCAGTGATGCTTTTGAAGTGAAGACAGGAGTGAAACAAAATTGCCTACTATCCCCCATGATATTCCTGATTGTGGTCAACTGGACTGGATCATGCAGCAAACAGTGGGCAGCGAGAAGAGGGGGATACGCTGGACGACGGAAAAGAACCTAGAAGACTTGGATTTCGCCATCGATGACTTGTGCCTGATGTCACACAAACTTGAAGATCTGCAGGCAAAAACTAACAAGTTGATAGAAGTGGCAGCGAAGACGGGACTTCAAGTGAATATAGAGAAGACAGAGGTGATGAAGATACCGCACCACCACCATCAACAACAACAACAAACTCCAGTCACCATCAACGGGAGAAACTTAAAGGAAGTAACCTCCTTCACCTATCTAGGAAGCACTGTTTCAACTACAGGCGGGACGGACGAGGACGTCAAAGTCAGGATCGGAAAAGCAAGACAGGCGTTCATTAGCCTGAAACCAGTGTGGAGATCTTCTGCACTCAGCATGCGGAACAAGATACGGATTTTCAACATCAACGTCAAGTCAGTGCTCCTGTATGGCTCAGAGACTTGGCGCGTCACGAAAGGCATTTCCAATAAACTACAGACATTCATCAACAACTGCTTACGCTCTCGTTACTGAGATCAGATGACTAGAAAGAATAAGCAACAAGGAACTCTGGGAACGAACCAACCAAGAACCTATCACGCAACAAATATGCAGGAAGAAGTGGAGATGGATTGGCCATGCACTGAGAAGGCCGACTGAGGACATCACGCGTCAGGCCAGTTGCTTGAGTGGAATCCCCATGGGAAGAGACGAGTTGGACTTCCCAGCTGAGGGTGACATGGAGGAGGTCGTGCGAGGAGGAAATGAGAGCTTGTGGGCTGTCGTGGAACCAGGTTCAAAAGATCTCAGAGAACAGGATGAAATGGAGACGCTCTACTAAAGCCCTATGTTCCACTAGGAACCCAAGGGACTAATAATAATAATAATAATTATATATATATATATATATATATATATATATATATTCCAGGAAAATATCATCAGCTGTGTACCTAGACAGATTCACCCACGAGAGTCCAATCTTTTAATCCACTGCTGATTAGTGTGAGTGCTTCATTAAATATCAATGCAAACTAGTGGGATATACGGTATAACTTGAAAAAAAAAATTCATATATACAGGAAAATTCACCTCCTATCATTACATGAACTGCAGTAAATAATAATAAGAAATCCAAACAATGTAATGAACAATAAGATGCAGAGAATTAAATGATTTTTTTCTACTGAGTGACTAACAATAGGATCCAGAAAGTGCTTTTCATCCCAATACGTGACTTTTCAGATAGATGTACCCACCTTCCAGTGAGTAATTTTGTTCACACTAGAGAAGATTTAAAGTTACAATTGAAGATGATAATTGGTTTATATTCTCCAATTTTTTAAGTTTGGTTTTAGACTCTTCATCATCAGGCTAGTTGACTTTAAAGCATCTACCTAATTCCTTAGGAATTCATAAGACTATCAAAGCACAACACCTGCCTAAAAATTATGGTTAAAAGTTAAGATTGTCTACGTTGAACTGAATGTACAATATTCAAAGTCATGAACAAAAAATGTAAGTTTATTGAGCTTTATATTTTCATTAGTTATCTATAACTTTAAATCTAAACTAAAAGTTTGAGTGCAGTTGATCTGATACACCCATATTGTTGAATTCTCAAGAAGATAGGAATCTATGTGAGCACACTTCAAGTAAAACTATATAGCTAGCTCACTTCTGAAATTCAATTTTTAGAACAAGAGTTTGGGAGATGTGAGACGGTACCCATCATTCTGATCTTTCATACTGCCTTGTTTAGATTAAATGAGAACATCACTTATGATATCCATGATGTGGCAACTCATTGTGTAACTGCGAATAGCTCAAAGTGTATAATCCTACTAACTAACTCTGAATAAACTTTTACTTTTTCATATATGATTTCATTATATACTCGAATGACAAAAATATTCTGGACTTTTATGATTTTGTGAATGGACGAACTGCACAATGAACATCTGATGTGAGCTAGGATCCACTCACTCTAACTCACTCAATAAGTGTTTCTGACTAAATCACTTGTAATTTACAGCTCCGTATGGCTTACAAGATCAAAATAGACAATAAATTACAAGTACTATGGCAAGCCATTAAGCTAGGTCATAGAAAATCATGTTTCATTAATTCGATTATGTAGACATCAATATATGTACTTTTCCATCTTCCAGATGAAGATGTCCACAAACTGCAGAGTTGGTAAGTGGCATTAAATAACCTCACAAGCACTATCTCACAGTCATCGTTTACTCATGCCCTGCAACCAGTAAGAAGAATAAATTTGCACAAAATTTCTTTGATATCCATTGATTAGTTTCAAAGGTTTCCGACGGAATAATCAGTACCAGTTAAAGATGTTCTGATATTTATAATAGTGGGCTTATGTATTGTTACTACTAAGAAGAATAACAAAGAGAACAGTTATTACATTAGTAACACTGAGCATATATGCATATATATAAGTTAAAAACTGTGCTTAATCTCTCACATATTGATTTACGGAGAAAGATTGACCTCAAAATAGCCTTTTATTACCTACTGACATAACTGGAAGTAGGATTTGTAATGGTTCACTAACTTATCACTCCATGATGAAAAGCTACCATGAAATAAAATTAATTTCAAGAAAATCAGCATACCGACGAACCATAGTATCTTTATGAATTCGATCTGAACCAAAATGAAAGTACTCATGGCTGTTTTGTAATGTAAAGGTTACTTCTCATCGCAGTAAGTTACATGAAGCGCATCTGATGAAATTTTCGGTATTTACTTTACTTACTTATAAGTAGGCTGTAAACGAAAAGAAAATAAGTACACTACACATGATCTACAACTTTTTAGGTTGACCATAAGCATTTGATATTCACTCTGCAAAAACATTCAAAAGCCAGTTATGCTTATTTATAATCACCTGTTCATTTTCTTATTTGGCACATTTAACTTTATTATCTAGCTGGGAAAAATAGTTGAAGGAGTAAAGAAAATAAGCAAGTTATGTAGAAGAGCAGGAGTTCGGTAACCCGGTTGTCTATGGATCAACAAATCTTTCCATGAACCACTTTTGTCAGCAGCAATAGCCACCCCATTATTCTTAATGAAACATTCTGTTTCAACTTCTAATTATCACTAGATCAGAATGTAAACTAATTTACTCTATGCATCTCACATCCAAACCTAGCCTCTATAGAGAGTCCTCATTACAGAAGCATTTGTGATCATACACATAGAATATGATCAAGTTACCGAATCTCTCAATGGTGAATTTACTTGTGTAGTTCATTTAAAACTCACTTAATAAAAATCCATATTCAAAGAAACATAGTAAGTCTAAGTTTTTACGTGAATACAGTTTGGTTTTCAGTTGTTCTAAAGAAGCTGAGAGAAATATTTGGATTGTTAACTCTTATTATCTTATTAAAACTCAAGGAAATTCACACCTTTATGTGATAACAGATTCACTAATTTTGCATACTGCTCGCCAACTAGGAATAAAGTTGTATGATCCACTCAGAAGGATAGCTTTCCGGAGTTGTTAAAATTAGAGTTATTTTAAGGTTAACTAGTATATGAAGTTGATTGAATTTAACCTAACTTCATTTCACAGTTATCTAACTATTCGTAATACAACCTTGAATATTATTGACCTTTAGTAGACAATTAGAAAATTAATCATGTTAGCAGGAATTTTATTTTAACTAACTAACCAACCAATAGTTTATTTAAACTAAGTGTTTATTTGACTGCTCATAAAATATGGTCAAAGCTTAATGGGTATTAGTGAAATTCTACAGTATATGGTATTAACAAAATATCTGTGTACGCGTCAAAGGGTGAGTCTACCGATTATTCAGGTATGTAACAAACAGCGTTTAACAGTAGAAGACTAGCACTTATGATGTGTTGTTTATATAACCTGTAATCAATCAGTCGGTAATGCTCATACCAAATTTAAGGACCCGAATTAGGAAGTATATCAAAAAATGAAGGACTAAAATGGATTTATTAGAGATACTATATTAGATATATGCACACTTAACTAACAACACTATCCCTTGTGACAAAGACTGAGGTGAAAGTAAGATGGAAAGATCTTGAAATCACTAGGATAAGAAAGTAAACTAGTTCTTTAAGACTTTGTGTCTACCTGAGGTGACTGGGAATGTTTAGTTTCTTCCACTAAGATTCTGAAGACAGTTATTATGGAAGATCGAATATTTCTAGTAATACAACTCTAAAAGACAATATTTGCATGAACTATATTGAATGTAAGGTTATGTAATCAGTAGTCAGCATAATTTCCCGATAAATATACCAACTGGTCCTAACTAGTCTTTTTTCCACAATTAGTGTCACCGCCCTTAAATGAGATGAAGGTACCATGGTGGCAGATACTCAGTGAGGGAAGTGTGATGAGCTTTGCAGCTGCTGCATAGCGTGTTGGCATCCAGTAACTGAGAAGAGAAGGTGGCATTGTTGGGGGTGGGCTCCAGCCTGGTGGAGGCAGATGGAAAGTTCTTGTGGAACAGTGATACTGCGCTACTGGCCAAGGAATTCAACAGCTTGGATATTGCAGCAGATTCAGAAGAATGGGGGTTGATACGGATTATGGTGGGCTAGTGTTGGCAGTGATGCTGACAAGCTTTCTACACTGAATGTTGTATACCCCTGATGAAGAGTCTTAAGCCAAGTTTCTGGCATAGCAGTCAGCAAATGTGGCACAGCTTACAGCTCTTCACATCCCTGAGGAGCACCTTTTAGTTCCGAAGATATTTGTTTAAAAATGGAAATGTATATGATGGTATATGCTTTTTTGCTTCGATCAATTTATTTTATTGACAGTTGACAATGGCCTGATTACAAATCTGAAACTGTGAACAGTTTGGCGTTTTGCAGGTGATCTAGTGTTCCGATCACATTCGGTATTTCACATGGTTTCAGTTCGATTATGCCAGTTTTCTGAAATGAACACCATATCTATACTCTACGTTCGAACTCTTCACTGAGAGGACCGAATATCTAGTTCTTTTATCAATCTTCTACTCAATATTTCCCTGGCCTGTTGGACTGCTACTAACCATCGCAAATTTCATGATTCCAAAAGTTTTTTACCAGAATCCTATGTGTCTCTACAGAATAAAGTCAAGTATTTCAGGGCTAAATTAATCCTAATGGCGGATAATGACTAGGAGTGTAATCCGGGAGGCTCGTCTCGTCCTGTTTGAGACTCACCAGCCCGACGTACCTACCTCACAGTGAGTGATGTTGTTCTCAATAGGACTCAGTTTCGCGACCGATATCCACTAGACCACTGAGCAACAATACTGTTACTCCTATTTGGTGTTTTTTCGCAGTTCGCTTATACTGTTATTGTCGACCCCAAATAGTTCGTTTTTTTCATACATCATAAGGCTAGTATATTTTATGGTCACTATTCTACTTCCGATAACAAATACTGCCTCTGCATTTGCATTTGCGATTTCATTATTGGCCGCTGTACACTTGTGCTCACAATGAACGAGTGGTATATTTTACAACCACTTACTTCAACGACACATTTTGATTTACCAAAAATCGTTAACGTAAGCTTCCCTACAGTGAAGAAAGCTAACTGAAATGGTCTAACTCTCTGATACTAGCTTATGTGTATTAACAAAGTTGCAGACTCTGTGTCAACCAAACATACCAGTTCTCAGGTGGTCGAAAACAATGTGATGTTGTTGGATTATAAAGAGGTGGCTACTGCCCCCCGGTGGCCTAGTGGGTAACGGCTTGGCATTTGAATCGATGGTAACTGGGTTCGAGTCTCAATAGGCACAACATTAGTCACCCGGGTGCCGGCAGTTTCAGCTGACGAGTTCCAAATAGGAAGAAATGCACCTCCTGGATCCCACTGCTAGTCACCAAGGTGGTAATTACAGCTATGTTTACTGAGTAGAAGTTCTGGAGAAAGAAACTTAATTCATCGAAAACGAATACAGAAGATAAGCGAAGAAGCAACAGAAGGTGAAAGACTATTCATCTCGAAGGTACAGTGCATGTATTATATCTATAATGAACGTAATTTTTCAGTGTTTTGTAAATTCCCACTGATCTTAATTTATATATAACTAAACCGAATTGCTGATGATCACCTTTGTCTGTACTTGGTCTCTGGTAGCTAAAGGTCATTGATACTGCGTCTTACTGGTCACGAATTTCATGCTTACTGGTACTCATCAGTAGGGTGCTTTTAAGACATTGATAAACGAGGAAAACGGTCGTCCTGCGTTTAAATCACTGTGATCTGGCTGTCAAAATACTACAGTTCAGTTTTAATGGCTTCTAACTAATCAATGTGTTCATTAGTAGTATCTTTTGAAATAGGCAGGTTGAGCTGTACAGACATTTCAAGAAATAGTGCAACTATCATCCACAATTATTTGTGGGCCTCAAAAGAGAAGTTCTAACCGGAAGTATAAGTGTTATTTACTCGCCGGTATATAAGAAATACCTGGCCTTGATAGTGTCTACAACTGTGGACTCACACTACAAAAAGTATTCCAAATTGGGATGAAAAAGTTATTGATGACTATCTGGTCGTCAATAGTTCTTCAAATGATGAGTACACATGATAAACATGACTTCATACTGATCGATTCATCACAAACCACTTACAACCTAATCTATATAATGCGCATAATTTGTACAAATTAAAACATTGACTTTATACCATAAACACTATATGAAACAAATATAAATTCATACATTAGCAACAAATATACCGAAAATCCTAGAATCAACCACAGTCGAATCGACTAATCAGGCATTAAACCTTACAATCTATGCATACTATCAATCAGCGTTGTGTTAACTGTAATGTCGAAATGTGTTTGTTTGTGTATGCGTATGTATATATACAAACTAATGTTTATTTCGAATGGAATTTACACAAGTTTTCGAACAAATACATTTGTTACACGTGAATAGATAAATTCTATGAGCCGTATTCAAACATATTTGGTGATTGGTTGAATAGCTTTGTGCATCAATTTGACCTTTGTTTCATAAAATGGACGGTGAGAGATCTTGGAAACAAAACAAAACTAGTTGGGTAAAAACGCTATTGATGATAATGAATTTATGTGAATCTCCATGACTGAACTGGAAAACATCAATCTACATGTGCCAAGTCAAGACAGACAGTCAGACTGTCCTTCAAAGGTCAATTTCAACACATCGTTAAATTACTCAATAGATTTTCTGTTCAACTGTAAAGTTACTCAGCAACGCATATTGTTAGAGAGACAGATAATCAAATATCGGTAGTGCTAGACCTTGGTACAGTATTTCACAGTCAGATAAGAAGTGGTAGTTGACAAGAGGAAAGACAAACGAGTGGAAACAACGTTATTAGTATTAGAGAGATAATAATGAAGAAAAGGCAGAGGAAAAGAGACAAGTATAAACCAAAGGTGTAGAACTATGATATGCTTATCAATAAAACGAAGGAATAATCAGGATATATTTGCGCAATTGTAACCGCTTTCGAATCTTACTGTCCAAAGTACCCAACCACGGAGCTGAACATCACTTACATGATTGATATCCGTAGTCAGACACTTCATCAATTGGTGGCATTTGTTTGTCAGACCATCTTAAGGCTCTGGTTGTATTGTGTTGTGGATTGTTTAATCGTGAAGCTTTCATCGTCTTTCTAGACGATGTCATCAGCACTAGCTTCAGTATGAAATGAGTTGTCAATGCCACTCTGTGAGTCATTTAGTAGCTTGCCCTGACGAACTGATTTGTGACTGGTTGTTTCTGTTCACTGTTGTGTCATAGACTGCATAGGTTTTCCTGTTGGCTGCTCCTCTGCTTGATCTCTCATCTTTCTGTTGTTTTACATTTTTATCATTGGTTGGTAGATTGGGTCTATATCTGTACATCTATTGATTGCTGACTGATCTGAATGCCAAGCTTCTAGGAATTGTATCATATTTTTTGTTTACTGTCTCCTTCCAAGATTTCTACATTGTCCAAACTGAATTCATGTCCACAATTGTTATCCACCTTCATTGAAATGAGTGCTGAAATGTCGTGACGTTAAATAGTAAATTGGTGTTCAATTAAACGAAGGCGAAGAGGGTGACCACACTGTCCAATGTAGTCTTGATCACAGTTACTGCAGTTGATTTTGTAAGTGATATTCAGTTCATCTTCTTTGGTTGTCGCATCCTTTGGTCTGCATAATAGTGTTTGCAGGGAATTTGTTGGTTTATGAGTGGCCACACCAATACCAAATGGTCTCAGTAATCTTGTCATGATTTCTGATATATTCTTTATGTATGGTTGGATGATGCGTTTATTGATCTCTGTCTATGACTTTGTAGTTGATGATGTACAAGATAGGCTTCTTCTGATAAACTGAATAGCCACATTTCTATTCCTTATTTTCTATTTGTATTTCCCAATGAATGTGGAACAAAAATAAATTTGTCTCAACTGACATTTTGCCATTTAATGTTAATAGCTTTATCAAAGTTATAATAAACTAGAATTTACCACGCTCAAGCTTATATATGATAGCTTGACAAGTCCTCTTCTGTATTAATGATTTTACGTTGTTAAAATTACAGAAGAAACATGATATCAGAATGTAGTGTATTGTGCACGAAGAGTGTATGAATTATAGATTGAGATTTGTATGTACACGTCTGCTCATAGTTCTTACCGTATGTGTGTTGGTTATATCAGTATATGGGGGTGGGTTGAGACCAGGTCAGACTACATTTTACTCCCTCAATCCTACTGAGGCAATTTTGATTCCACTTGATGTAAATAGATTCTTCTATGAGATGTTCTTTATAACTTCTAGAACCTTTCTAAATAGTTCCATTTTAATCTGTTTATTAGAAATATCATACAGTGAAGCAGTAGCACTTACTGGATAACGTTTCGGACATAATTTATTGTCCGTATTCATATCAGGTAACTCCACAACTTCGAGACAGTCTTTATATTTTCCTAGTTTTCTCTCCTTCCCTGTGATAGCAAGAGTAGTAGAATTTTCCATATATCTGGAACAGGTGCAGAATCATTTCAATTGCATGTGTTTGGTGTTGATTCGATAAACAAAGATTCGGTTATCAATCTCTCCCTCACTCAACCCAACTAAGTTAGTTTTCAACACTGTCACCCTTCCCACCCTACTGTGTGATTGTGTGTCATCGCATGAAGAGCCATAGCCAAGTTTTTCTCTAGATTTCCTATCTTATTAGGATAAACTGATCTTGATTTAGCTAAGTTTTTGTGCTCTGTTATTCTCATCTACCCTGGTCGACTACTTTGACCTATGCACTTGACCTCACAATATTGCAAGGAATCTGGTAAACCAGATTATTTTGCTTAATTGCATCGATAGGATCTTTTAACCTACAAAGCTTGTTTCTGAGTGAGTTTGTTGGTTTGAATGCCACTTTAATCCCAGCCTTATTGAGAATTCTTCGTAGTGCTTCTGAAGTGCCTTCCTTGTATGGTAACACAGCAGAGGCTTTGAATTCTCTCTTAACCCTGTCGCCATTATTACCACTAGTAGTGGGATTATTATTAATAACATCTGTATTACTACTACTTCTACCACTGCTAATATTTTTCTTTCGATTTCTTATGAATTTATTTATAGATTTTGGTGGGTAGTTATTGAGACGTAGGGTATTCTTAATGTGTCTAATTTCTTGTCGCAGATTTTCCTATCTACTAGTAAGCTTTTTCGCTCTATCAACTAAACATTTAACTAGGCCTACTTTAACTGAAATGGGGTGGGAGGATTCGAAGTCTAAGTAGCGATTCGAATGGGTAAGTTTCCTACAGACACTAGTCTCCAGATTTCCTTCTTGTGTTCGTTTAATCTTGCAATCCAACACTGCTGGCTCACCTTCATCACTTTTTAGGTCATAGGTAAATTGGATAGCATTCACTACTGAATTTATATGTGCCAAGAACCTATTTATGTGTTCAGATTTCAGTACTGTAAACGTATCATCTAGATATCGGAACCATATTTGTGGAGTAGGACTAAATGTTTGAAGGGCTACCTGTTCCCAACTATCCATAAATATAGTTCCATATTAGATTTGTTTATTTGATATAAAGCGCACAGTGATACAGTATTATTTACTTGATTACGTTTCGAGCATAAATTATTGCTCATAATCATATCAATGTAATCACACTTCTTTCGACATCTGATTTTATAGTCCTGTCACCTGATCTCTCTTTGTTTTTTTGTTTTTTGATTGGTAGTAAAGTTTTCCATATCTCTGGTATAGGTGTTGCGTCATTCCTATTACATGTGTTGGGTGTGAATTCGATGAACAAAGATTCAGTAATTAATCTCTCTCTCCACCTAGCTATATTAGACTTAAGTACAGTGGTTTTGTCCCATCCTATTGTGTGGTTGTGTGTTAATGAATGTAATGCAATGGCTGAGTGTTTTTCTAGGTTATTGATCTTATTGGGGTCTGTCGTTCTATGTTTAGCTAAATTCCTATGTTCTGTTAATCTAACTGACCCCGACCGGCTAGTTTGACCTATGTATTTGACTTCACAGTCATTACATGGAATTTGGTAGATTATATTATTTTGCTTAATTGGTTCTATCGGATCTTTTAGCCGACACAGCTTACCTCTAAGTGAGTTTGTTGGTTTAAATGCCACCCTAATTCCAACCTTGTTGAGAATCCTACGTATGGTTTCTGATGTTCCTTCCTTGTATGGTATCACAATAGAGGTGCTGATTTCCTTTCTACTTATGTTGTCACTATTATTTGTATTTGTATTAGTGTTATTATTTTGCTTCTTATGCGTCCGTGTGAATTTCTTAATAAAATGATGGGGATAATTATTAGTTATTAACGCTTCTTTTATGTGTTTCAATTCCTTATTTAAGTCCTTACAATGACTAGTGAGTTTCTCAGCTCTGTTATTTAGACATTTGACTAAACCCGCTTTAACTGACACTGGATGAGATGACTTGAAGTCTAGATACCTGTTAGAATGTGTTGGTTTTCTGTAGACGGTAGTATCTAAACCACCATCTATCCTTCGTTTTATTCTGCAATCCAACATAGGTAATTCTCCTTGTTCATTTTCTACTTCGTAGGTGAATTGGATTGCGTTAACTACTGAGTTTATGTGTGTCAAGAAACTGTCGATATGTTCCGATTTCAACACTGTAAATGTGTCATCTACATATCGCCACCATATCTTAGGTGTCGGATTATATGTTCGTAAAGCCATATCTTCCCAACTATCCATAAATATATCTGCTACTATAGGGGATATTGGTGATCCCATTGCTACTCCTTCTGTTTGTCTGTATATCTTTCCCTGAAACTTGAAGACTGTCGAGGTTAAGCATAACTGCACTCCTAACATGATTTCACCAACCGATGCCTTGGTTCTTTGAGTAAGTTGTGAGTCAGTATGTGCCTCCACTGGAGGCAGTCAGAAATCAACTAGATACTGACTCACAACTTACTCAAAGAACCAAGGCATCGGTTGGTGAAATCATGTTAGGAGTGCAGTTATGCTTAACCTCGACAGTCTTCAAGTTTCAGGGAAAGATATACAGACAAACAGAAGGAGTAGCAATGGGATCACCAATATCCCCTATAGTAGCAGATATATTTATGGATAGTTGGGAAGATATGGCTTTACGAACATATAATCCGACACCTAAGATATGGTGGCGATATGTAGATGACACATTTACAGTGTTGAAATCGGAACATATCGACAGTTTCTTGACACACATAAACTCAGTAGTTAACACAATCCAATTCACCTACGAAGTAGAAAATGAACAAGGAGAATTACCTATGTTGGATTGCAGAATAAAACGAAGGATAGATGGTGGTTTAGATACTACCGTCTACAGAAAACCAACACATTCTAACAGGTATCTAGACTTCAAGTCATCTCATCCAGTGTCAGTTAAAGCGGGTTTAGTCAAATGTCTAAATAACAGAGCTGAGAAACTCACTAGTCATTGTAAGGACTTAAATAAGGAATTGAAACACATAAAAGAAGCGTTAATAACTAATAATTATCCCCATCATTTTATTAAGAAATTCACACGGACGCATAAGAAGCAAAATAATAACACTAATACAAATACAAATAATAGTGACAACATAAGTAGAAAGGAAATCAGCACCTCTATTGTGATACCATACAAGGAAGGAACATCAGAAACCATACGTAGGATTCTCAACAAGGTTGGAATTAGGGTGGCATTTAAACCAACAAACTCACTTAGAGGTAAGCTGTGTCGGCTAAAAGATCCGATAGAACCAATTAAGCAAAATAATATAATCTACCAAATTCCATGTAATGACTGTGAAGTCAAATACATAGGTCAAACTAGCCGGTCGGGGTCAGTTAGATTAACAGAACATAGGAATTTAGCTAAACATAGAACGACAGACCCCAATAAGATCAATAACCTAGAAAAACACTCAGCCATTGCATTACATTCATTAACACACAACCACACAATAGGATGGGACAAAACCACTGTACTTAAGTCTAATATAGCTAGGTGGAGAGAGAGATTAATTACTGAATCTTTGTTCATCGAATTCACACCCAACACGTGTAATAGGAATGACGCAACACCTATACCAGAGATATGGAAAACTTTACTACCAATCAAAAAACAAAAAAACAAAGAGAGATCAGGTGACAGGACTATAAAATCAGATGTCGAAAGAAGTGTGATTACATTGATATGGTTATGAGCAATAATTTATGCTCGAAACGTAATCAAGTAAATAATACTGTATCACTGTGCGCTTTATATCAAATAATTTAATAATTCCCATTGTAACATTGAGAACAAGATATTCAGCGAAGAGACTCTTTTCAACGAATTTATTTTCAAGCTGTACAATCGTATATATATGGTATTTGGAAAAAATTATATCCTGTGAGGAAAACTAAACACTATATGGTGATGACAGTAATAATAGAGCGGGTGATGACATAGGCATTTATGATTATAATAACAATTGAAGTGCGAATGATAACAAATAGATTATGTAATATATGGAATGGTACATAGAGAGTATATAACTCAGAAGGGGGTGAAAAAATTATTGAAAATGGTAAATCAATTAAGTATTATGTAATGGCATTAGACAAATTGGACAAGATGAAGTCAATGTTTTCTAAAAGGATTAAGACAATTAAGTGAAATAACACCGGAAACTAGTTGAAGTGAAGGCGATTATAATAACAATAATAGTGATAAAGGAAGGATACAAAGGTTAAATTAACAAAGTGGGAGGGGGAGCTAATGGGGTGGGAAAATGTTATGGCCATGATAAAGACAGTGACTGCACATACTTCTTTTGTACACACAGATCAGGTCTTAGTTCATGAATAGCTAAAGCCTCCGCTGTTTTAAGGAGTTGAAAACGAAGAGAACGTGGGAGGTTTGGGCGAATTCGATAAATAATTTCAAAGTCATTGTCTGGATTTGTTGTGTGATGGAAGTCAATCAAATGTTCTAGAATCGAACTTCTAACAGACTTTCTTTCACCTTTATAAAACCAAGCAGGAACATGTTCTCGTATACGTGTAGAAAGCATTCTCTGGCTACGGCCGATGTACCTTGCTCCACAGGAGCAGGTGAACTGGTAGATGCACATAGAGGCGGCCAAACGAGGAAGCTTGTCTTTGACGCAGGTGGAGAATAGGTTGTGGCTGGTAAAAGTCAACTGGAGTCTTGCTGCGAAGAAAGTCCTATTGATTGATCTGGTAAGACGATTCTTCAGTACATCCGATGCTAGGTCTCCTTTAAACTCTAGGCTCATAAACAATCTTTTCTTTGAGACCGAGTGGATGACTGGTTTAGTGTTTCTTTCCCGCATATTTTTATCAATAAAACGGCTAGGGTAACCGTTTTCGACAAGTATGCTTTTTAAGAAAGATAGCTCTTCCTCGATACAATCGTCACTACAGATACTTCTTATTCGATAGCAAAGAGAGTGAATAAGATTTCTTTTTCTGTTGATGGGCACCCAACTATAAAAATTAGTTAGTTGTCCGTTCCACGTTGGTTTTCTGTAGATGGATCTTTTAAGGTATCCATTCTGACGTCGGGTGAGAAGCACATCAAGAAAAGGAATAGTTGATTCTGATTCCTTCTCTATAGTAAACTTGAGGGCTTGATGACATTCATTGAATGAACGAAGCACGTCGTCGAGGTCTACATTTTTGTCGCAAATAACAAACGTGTCGTCCATATATCTTCTATAAAAGTCAAAGCTATCAATAGTTTGACGAAGTTTTGAATTTTCCAGTTTCGACATGAAGAAATCTGCTAGCAGTGGTCCCAATGGTGACCCCATCGCAATTCCATCTTTCTGTCTATAGATTTCATTATTGAAACTGAATTGGACATTAAATGTGCACCTCAACAAAAGCTCTTTCAAGCAGCTCGTTGGTAGTCCTACGTCTAAATTATGTGCATCAATATAGTCACATACATAACAGACAGTTTCGGTGAGTGGCACACTCGTGAACAATGAAGTGACGTCTAATGAAAACATCATCTTGTTTAGAGCATTAAAATCCTTAATACCCTCAACAAACTGAAATGTATCACGGATAGAAAAACTCGATACTTGCCTTCTAACAGGTTCCAGAATTTCAGCTAACCATTGAGCAGTTCGGTGATAGGGAGAACCAGCCATATCGAGGATCGGACGAAGAGGTAATCCCGTTTTATGTATCTTCGGTAGTCCATATAGACGTGGGATTATAGAGCCAACCGGTCGGATACGTTCATATAAATCAGGATCAATTATTGATTTATCCCTCATGTTTTTTAAGACATTTGTGAGTTGTGTTTCAATTATATGTGTCTTATTGGGCTCACCTTCGGGTTTACTAAACTTAGTGGGATCAGAGAGGATTACGGAAAGTTTATCAGTATACTCCTGACGATTCATTAGGACAATGCCTCCTCCCTTATCAGGACGGCTTATGATAATATCCCTGTTATCTTTGATTAGTTTTAGCTGTTGTATATGGTCCTTGGTTAATAAAGAGCTAGAACTGATTTTGGAGTTGATAAATTGGTGACAGCAATCTAGAACAGTGGACTTGAAATGCTGGAATTCTTGCGGCGATGCAGGCGTAAGACCGACAATCTGGCTGATTAAATTTTCAAATTGTACTTGGGTATGTAATCTGTTAACCTTGGATGCACTGCTGCAAAACTTTGAGCCCAGCGATAGGGCTTGCATTTGAATTGTCGAAAGATTAACGTGAGAGTGGTTAAATACATACTTTTCTGGATTATTCGGAAATTTACTTTCCATTTCAACTGGAAAAGTATGTATTTAACCACTCTCACGTTAATCTTTCGACAATTCAAATGCAAGCCCTATCGCTGGGCTCAAAGTTTTGCAGCAGTGCATCCAAGGTTAACAGATTACATACCCAAGTACAATTTGAAAATTTAATCAGCCAGATTGTCGGTCTTACGCCTGCATCGCCGCAAGAATTCCAGCATTTCAAGTCCACTGTTCTAGATTGCTGTCACCAATTTATCAACTCCAAAATCAGTTCTAGCTCTTTATTAACCAAGGACCATATACAACAGCTAAAACTAATCAAAGATAACAGGGATATTATCATAAGCCGTCCTGATAAGGGAGGAGGCATTGTCCTAATGAATCGTCAGGAGTATACTGATAAACTTTCCGTAATCCTCTCTGATCCCACTAAGTTTAGTAAACCCGAAGGTGAGCCCAATAAGACACATATAATTGAAACACAACTCACAAATGTCTTAAAAAACATGAGGGATAAATCAATAATTGATCCTGATTTATATGAACGTATCCGACCGGTTGGCTCTATAATCCCACGTCTATATGGACTACCGAAGATACATAAAACGGGATTACCTCTTCGTCCGATCCTCGATATGGCTGGTTCTCCCTATCACCGAACTGCTCAATGGTTAGCTGAAATTCTGGAACCTGTTAGAAGGCAAGTATCGAGTTTTTCTATCCGTGATACATTTCAGTTTGTTGAGGGTATTAAGGATTTTAATGCTCTAAACAAGATGATGTTTTCATTAGACGTCACTTCATTGTTCACGAGTGTGCCACTCACCGAAACTGTCTGTTATGTATGTGACTATATTGATGCACATAATTTAGACGTAGGACTACCAACGAGCTGCTTGAAAGAGCTTTTGTTGAGGTGCACATTTAATGTCCAATTCAGTTTCAATAATGAAATCTATAGACAGAAAGATGGAATTGCGATGGGGTCACCATTGGGACCACTGCTAGCAGATTTCTTCATGTCGAAACTGGAAAATTCAAAACTTCGTCAAACTATTGATAGCTTTGACTTTTATAGAAGATATATGGACGACACGTTTGTTATTTGCGACAAAAATGTAGACCTCGACGACGTGCTTCGTTCATTCAATGAATGTCATCAAGCCCTCAAGTTTACTATAGAGAAGGAATCAGAATCAACTATTCCTTTTCTTGATGTGCTTCTCACCCGACGTCAGAATGGATACCTTAAAAGATCCATCTACAGAAAACCAACGTGGAACGGACAACTAACTAATTTTTATAGTTGGGTGCCCATCAACAGAAAAAGAAATCTTATTCACTCTCTTTGCTATCGAATAAGAAGTATCTGTAGTGACGATTGTATCGAGGAAGAGCTATCTTTCTTAAAAAGCATACTTGTCGAAAACGGTTACCCTAGCCGTTTTATTGATAAAAATATGCGGGAAAGAAACACTAAACCAGTCATCCACTCGGTCTCAAAGAAAAGATTGTTTATGAGCCTAGAGTTTAAAGGAGACCTAGCATCGGATGTACTGAAGAATCGTCTTACCAGATCAATCAATAGGACTTTCTTCGCAGCAAGACTCCAGTTGACTTTTACCAGCCACAACCTATTCTCCACCTGCGTCAAAGACAAGCTTCCTCGTTTGGCCGCCTCTATGTGCATCTACCAGTTCACCTGCTCCTGTGGAGCAAGGTACATCGGCCGTAGCCAGAGAATGCTTTCTACACGTATACGAGAACATGTTCCTGCTTGGTTTTATAAAGGTGAAAGAAAGTCTGTTAGAAGTTCGATTCTAGAACATTTGATTGACTTCCATCACACAACAAATCCAGACGATGACTTTGAAATTATTTATCGAATTCGCCCAAACCTCCCACGTTCTCTTCGTTTTCAACTCCTTAAAACAGCGGAGGCTTTAGCTATTCATGAACTAAGACCTGATCTGTGTGTACAAAAGAAGTATGTGCAGTCACTGTCTTTATCATGGCCATAACATTTTCCCACCCCATTAGCTCCCCCTCCCACTTTGTTAATTTAACCTTTGTATCCTTCCTTTATCACTATTATTGTTATTATAATCGCCTTCACTTCAACTAGTTTCCGGTGTTATTTCACTTAATTGTCTTAATCCTTTTAGAAAACATTGACTTCATCTTGTCCAATTTGTCTAATGCCATTACATAATACTTAATTGATTTACCATTTTCAATAATTTTTTCACCCCCTTCTGAGTTATATACTCTCTATGTACCATTCCATATATTACATAATCTATTTGTTATCATTCGCACTTCAATTGTTATTATAATCATAAATGCCTATGTCATCACCCGCTCTATTATTACTGTCATCACCATATAGTGTTTAGTTTTCCTCACAGGATATAATTTTTTCCAAATACCATATATATACGATTGTACAGCTTGAAAATAAATTCGTTGAAAAGAGTCTCTTCGCTGAATATCTTGTTCTTTATATGAAATAAACAAATCTAATATGGAACTACATTCTACCACAGTGCCCAAGTTTTTCACTTATATTATCCATAAATATGTCTGCGAAGATAGGGGATATTGGTGATGGCATGGCAACACCTTCAGTTTGTTTATATATTTTATTTTGAAACTTAAAAACGGTAGAATAATAATAATTTCGATATCTGAAAAATGTGATGTATTAGCGCTATACCTTTTGAACAGTCTGATCACACATTTACTTGTTAAGGCATTATATATGAAAACCGGAAGTCTGGGAAGGATACATATGACAAAGGAATTCAATAATAAGAAAGATAATAAAAGGGGGAAAAAAGGTAAGATTTGATGACAATCTTGGTAATACGATAAAATAAGCATTACCAAGGTAGGCTTAACGTAAGGACAATCTGTTTTTGTACACATACAATAGGAGTTAAATTTATTTATGACTACCGCCTCAACAAACATATTATTCAGATAGTCTATGTCTTCTAATTACATTATCCAAATTCATAAAAGGGACTAACTGTTTCAGATTTCGATATCATCAAAATCGACCTTATGTGACCTGAAATTGTAGCATGTAGAGCTATGGCTGAAGTGTTTTCAAGTTTTTTTCAGTTCTACAGGATTTCAAGAAGGTAGGGTGGAAGCTCTTCAGTGTTCAGTTTTTCTAATTTTGATTTCACTTGAAGTTTGTCCTATGTATGCTGCATCACAATCTGAGCATTTAATTTTATAAACGTAATTAGATTGTGAATCCAAAGGGATCTCATCGTTCAAATGGACTAAGTTACTTTGTAATTTGTTTGATATTATGTAGAACACTCTCTGACATTGCATTTATTGATAGTTATTCTTTTTAAGTATCTTGTCGATAGATATTAATTCGCAGTGAAACCTGAAGGTCCTGAGTTCGATCCTTAGCCGGGTAGTGGACGCGTACTGCTGAGGAGTTCCATACTAGAATGAAACAGCTGTCCAGTGCTCCCAGACTTTCAATGGTTCCCCAACTGATGTCAGTCCATGATGAATACTACTTCTAAATTAAAAAATCCCCGTCCATCTCAAAATATATATATATATATATATATATATATATATATATATATATATAATGTTAAGTCAAATAGTAATTTTTGTTTGACTAAGTGAAAATCTCAAACTGAGTAAAACAACCCCGTTTTCTTTTCCATTCATTGAGAAATAAAAATACCATAATAATGAATATCCTTTAATAATTTAAAGATTCTCATAGATTATTTAGGACAAAAATAATTTGAGCGAATAATTGTTTTTAATAACTTTTTCTTCAGGCTTCACAGTTATTAATCCATAAGAAGAAGTGAAATACAATGGCTAAAATAAGGCATGATGTACAATTTCTACCTTATTGAAACAGTCAGTGTTATGTGTGGTGAATAGAGATCAAATCGAATGGAATGGTGGAACTATTATCAGTCTAGTGTATTAGTTGTACAATGAAATCAATATTGCCAGAACAGTTACGAAATGAGGAGAAAAAATCTACAGATGATTGTTCATTTATATACATTTATTGGAGGGTCATGGATGCATGTGTGTGTTTATTTACTAAGGGTCAAATAATATTTATGTAATGATGAGTTATATTCAAGTGAGATGAAAATTATGTCAATACTATAACGAAATAGAGAATGGTTGAGCACCTACCCAAATGGTTGAAGCATGTAGATAACGAAACACCTAATGGACTATGGACATGATACTTGTAAGTCCTTTACGGTTATCAGTAGACAGCAAAATAAGAAGTTGCTTGAATATGCAGAAGTCTACGCTATTCGAGTTGTCAAACCAAACCTCTGCATTCAAAAGGAAATGGTAGTCAGACTAAATCTGCTATGGTAGGAATCACAACATTGTCTAATCATATTTAATCTTTCTTATTCGTTCTTCGCCCTTAATTATCGCCCATCTGATATTTTGTTTTCATTCCCTGATTTGGTTCGTCTAATTAACCTTATTCCTATTACCACTGTTATCATTATTATTCATCTCAATATACGCCTGGTCTTCTTATTATGTCTGCATAAGTACTATTAAGTATCTTGTTTTGAATGACATGATCGACGCTCAATCGATTCAGTTCTCACCCCTATGTCAACATTATTACTGTTATTTTAGAAATAGTATTCATCATGGGCTGACATCAGTTGGGGAACCATTGAAAATCTGGGAGCACTGGATATATATATATATATATATATATATATATATATATATATATATATATATATATATATATATGGACATTTATATTGATATACTTGTAGTTCTCCGTTGTTTTTATTGGATCGCGCCTGATGGATTCCTCTGTTAACCACAACCAACCAAATTACCACTAATATTGTTATTATAATTATTTTCCTACTTGAAATCCACTATTATCCAAACTCCATTAACCTATTCCCAACCCATTCAATTTTGAATATCCATTTGATCTGTAAAAACTGTTCACCTTTGTTCCTCCAACTGATGCCAGTCTACGATGAATAACAACCTGAAATATTTCCAAATCTCCACAATTCCCTCAAAATTTAATGTTCACTTCTATGTTGTTACACCTAAATCTGTCTCAGCCTACGTTGTATATGTATGTATGTATGCTGTTTTCTATTGGTTAACGGTATATATAATCAAGTATGTAGAGTATCCAGCTGACGAGTACTACTGAAATTCATGAAGTCCTCCTTTTTTCCCCCTTGTTGCTTGTTTTGAAACAGAGAACAACAAATGTGAGGTGGAAAATGACTACCAGTCGTAGTATGAATAAAGAAGGGAGTAAAACTAATAACAAAAGAAAATGAATGTTCATCAAAGTAATGACAATATAGAAGAAAAGGATGGGTGGTTAAAATGTGCAATTTATAGTAGGAACGTTCATGAAGAACGTGTAGACCCTATTGTGGGCCAAGGTAAACAAAGTGGATGTACATATCTCTTTTGAACATAGGTCAGGTTTTCTTGCGTTGATCCTTATGGCTTCGGCTATGGATAAGATACGAAGTCGTGTACCTTTAGGAAGATTGCAAGGGACACGGTATATCACAGAAAAGGCGTGATCTACCTTAATCTGATGTCAGGTATCTACTAGATGTGACAAAATTCCACTGTCAATGCTCTTCGTCGTTCCTTTCCCCAACCAAGATGCCACATGTTCACGAGCGTACATGGATAAAGCCCTTTGAGTACGGTTTATGTAACTAGCTCCACAGGAGCAGTTGAACTCATAAATGCACATTGAAGTGGTCATCATAGGTAACCTATCCTTGGTTCACTGTGTCAGTAATGGTTTGTTTGAGAAGCTGACAAAAAGTTTCCCTGCACTCAATGACTTTTCAACTGATCTACTTAATCGATGTATTAAGATATCCGAGGGAAGATCACTTTTGAAACTTAGTCTAAGATATATAGGCGTCTTAGCAACATTGTATTTCTTTATCGTCTCTCTAGGTTTCGACATGTATTTATTTATGAAGTTTAGTGGATAACCATTTTGCTCCAATGTTATCGTCAGCTTATTCATTTCTTCTTCAATACAGTCATCAGAACAAATGTTACTTATTCTGTGACTCAGGTATTTTACCAGAATTCTTTTATACTGAATATGTGTGAAGCTATAAAAGTGAATATATTGACCAGTCCATGTGTTCTTTCGAAAGATATTTCTCCTAATATAGCGATCTGTTTTCCTGGTGAAGAGGACACCTAGGAAAAGAATACTATTCCCTTGCTCTTCCTCGCAGGTGAACATTATTGAAGGTATTCAAAAGATCATCTTCATTGTAGCCATACTTACAAATTATGAACTTATCATTATCCGTAAAAGGGAGACTACCCCTAACTAGGGAGACTATCCCTAACTTCGGTAGTCTTCCCATTATGGTAGGCCATGGTCAATGACCTTGGCTTTCCAGGAGTGCCCTTGTTACACTACACTCCGAAAATATATATGAGAGGGAGGATATATGTATATATCAATTCTATAAAATGCTCTAGTAACCTGCTGTGCCGCGCCGCCGGCGATATTAACCTCGCCTGGTTAACTAGTTCACTAGTTAATAGCCGGTCCTAAGCCCGGGTAAAGAGGGAAGGTTGGACGTAGGGCTAGCAACCCTACCCCGGAAAACAAATCCGACCAACCGCTAAAGAAACTTCTAAGCACAAACAAAATATAAAGAATAAAAACAAAATTATTCCTCCCTAGAATCGGAGGAGCGAAATGACGCCGGTTGGTGAAAGCCTTCGGGAAGCCAATTGGCCGATGTGTCTTCTCTCCCTTGATGAAAGCGAAAGTAAACGTGGGGACATGGAATGTCTGCACCATATTTGAACCCAGCAAGGCTACCCAGATTGCAAACGAGATGAGAAGGTATCACACTGAAGTGTTAGGAATTCGCGAAAGCAGATCGAATGGAAGTAGACTCTCCAAACTGTCAACTGGAGAGGAGTCAATAGTCTACTCCGATATTGTTACCCAGACGACAACCATGAGCACACTGAGTTTCCGAGTGGCTATCATGATGTCCCCAACATCGTCGAAGCCTCACTCTCATGCAGTGGGAACCAATCTCCTCAAGGATCATAACAGCAAGATTCAACCCAAAAGGAAGGAAAGTCACAATCATACAACGCAACACTATGCACCTACAAATAATGCAGATGGAGAGAAGAAGAAGAAATTCTACAGACAACTGCAATCAGTACTGGACAAGAAAGACCTCAGTTGGTGACATAAGAACTCTAATGGGCGACATGAATGCCAAACTCGGAGCGGACAACACAGGAAGAGAACTAACCATGGGTCGAGAAGCACTCGGTGAGGTGATGAACGAGAATGGAGAATTGTTTGCAGAATTCTGTGCATTCAACGATTTGGTGATTGGAGGCAGTGTGTTCAAACACAAGGATATCCACAAAACGACATGGATTTCACCAGACACCAGGACACACTAAAAATCAGATAGACTTTACCTCAATCTCAAGAAAGTGGATACGCAGTCAGCCTACTTGGCACAAGGTCAAGAAGAGGAGCACATGTAAATATAAATGGTTCAACAAGCTCATGTGTGAACAGATTGTTCAAAATGTATAAAGCTAATACATTCACCATATACTTCATATAATCTTCGTCTTCTCATTACACTGTTTAAATTAATCATTTGTACTGGGTGAAGGTCGAAGTAAAATAGATATCTGCTCAGCAGTCGAACATCGTAGCTCAGTTAGTAGAGCATTAGGTCGCAAACCCGGTGGTCGCTGGTTCGAATCCAGCCGCGGTTCAAATCTCCATTTCACCTTCAATCATCACCCAGTATCAATACAAGTCTGCAGTACCACGGCTATCTCAGGTAGTCAAAATAGTAATCATTTGTAATCTGAAATGAGCTAATTTACCTGTATACATTGTGAAGGTAATTCTTTGTTAAAATGAGCTCATTTCAAGGTCAAGCAGACTTTCACCAATTGTATTTTGTCTTGTTGCACTATGACGGACCCAGAGAGTATATGGAAAAAAGTAATAACGTATTCTTTTATCAGATGTGTATTTCAACTAATAACTTATTTAGTAATAGTTACCTCTGTCTTTTCATCATATCCAATTCATAAACTGTTAGTAAGGTTTTTTTCCTGGTACATCTATTTCAATAGACACGCTGCTATTAGGCAACAACTATCCTAGTTAATTGTTCCATTGGTATTCCACTATTCAGTGACAATTATTAAATTACTAATCTTCATCATGCAATCGAAATGATTACTAGACTAGTAAGGAATATTTTGCAAAAATGTCTACCGGTGGATAGAGTTTTCTCTAGAGTGAAATCAGTTACTGATAACGCAGAGGAACTCGGACATCTGTTAACAAATTCGTTGGAGTCAGGTAATTTAATCTGTCCTTTGAAACAAAGAGGATACGTACTCTACCTAATACATACTTCAAGAAGTGACAGCACCACTCACACGCTATTTGTGTTCCCCATTACACTGAATTTACCTGTATAGCATGTCCTTCTGATAAATATTCTAAATCTCTGTTACAACACTTACCAGTATTTGGAAGCCTAAAAATTCATCTTTCTATAGGGTAAAAAACTTAATTACTGCATCCACCGCCTGATATATTTCAGCAAGTAAGTAATATTCCAGTCGGTACTGTGATCGCCTTTCGTCAAAATATCATCTGTGTATTTTCGCTCAATCTAACTATATACGCGACGAACTAATAATCACTTATACTGAGTTGGGCTGATTTTGAACTCACTCAAACAATATCATACCAGATTAGTTTCTATGCAGAAAAATCACTTTATAAATTCATCTTGCAACCAACTGAAAAGTACACATAAAGGTGAAAATTCATCTCTCTTCGATTGATGCTAAAGAGAGATTCTTCAGCATACCGTTTTATTGTTCTAGAATTAAGGCAATTTAGTTCAACTTAATGTGTGACTACTGTTAAAGAGTTTGTTTCCAATGCGATTCTCTGATAAGTTCTCAATGTATGGAAGATTTATATCTGTTTAAATTGACCCCATGGATTTATCATAGCAACACCAAAATTTTAAAAGAAATGTTTGTCTCGTCAAAATGCCACCCCAGCAACTGACGAAGCATATAATCACATTCCTTTATTTTATGGAAAAAAACTTTTCCAGGCGAAATGTCGAAGTGTGATTGGTCATTTCAGCAGTTGCCAGGATGGCCTTTGAAGTCACCCTCGCTAAAATTTTGGGTGACTTTAAAGACCACCCTAGCAATTGATGAGGTAGCCAATTACGTCTCTTCATTTTATGAAAAACTACCTATCTAGTTGGAATACTGTAACCTGATTGGTCATTTCACCAGTTGTTAGGGTGGCCACCAAAGACACTCAAAATTTTAGTAACCGATACAAACCGGATAAATTTCTGAGGCCCATTGTTCACTCTGTGTCGCAGAAAGACAATTAACAAGCTTCCATACACAGCTGACTCTAAGAGTTTTATCTTTAAGCAGAAACGCAATCCAAATGTGAGAAAGAAATTGGAAGTTTTAAACTATCGATGAAAATGAGACAGCTATGGTTTGGTAGACTACTGGTTACTACCAAATGTTTATTAAGCTTACAACTGGTAAAGTTTACAAATCGGTTTCAGACTTCAGCTCCAACCCTAA
This sequence comes from Heterobilharzia americana, assembly GCA_944470555.2. NCBI lineage: Eukaryota > Metazoa > Platyhelminthes > Trematoda > Strigeidida > Schistosomatidae > Heterobilharzia > Heterobilharzia americana. The sequence continues at coordinate 11,616,289 of OX104132.1, read as the reverse complement.
TGTTGGTCTAGTATATTGTTGAACAGAATTACAAATTCGCTGAAATCGGTCGAAATAGATAGTTTCTTAGATGCGCGCTCTCCTTGCAAACTTGGAATCAACTAAACAATTCTCATCACTATACAAAGCTATCAGTTTTGATAAGACTGCGCAAATCCTTTTTTGACTAACTCTAGTAGATTTAGACACGTTTGCAGAGGTCTTTAAGATAAGCACTTTTAGCATATTGATCGATAGTAAGTCGGCGATCCGAACGTGGCTTTTTATAGATCTCGAGAATTGTCCCATCTTAAAACATGACAAAATCAATCAAGTATAAACATATGACCAATTTCACTACGAATTTAGCAGTTGACCTCCCAGCTAGTACATTAAATGTCAGTTGTTATCCATCAAATTGCACCACGGTCCTGCGTCTTACAGATTGGCAGCTATATTTTAAAACGATTGGTCAAATTCGCTGAGTAACAACGATCAGACAACATGAAATTGGTTACTCACCAGATATCAATCAAGTTAGAAACTATTTTTTTTCACGTGTACTTATAACTCACTGATAGCTGCCACCTTGACGTAGTAGTCGGAGTTGTATATCAAAATAACCCAGTGACCTACCGTAGTTGAAACATTTGTCCTTTGACGTACTTCCATACCATTTAGGTCTTTTGGATAGCGTTAAGACGAAAAGCAGTTACCGTTACAGTGTAATTTACAACGTTATGATGGGGGATCCGATGGCGAAGTCGTACTGCTGACCAGACAGGTGTTTCTATTGGATGATGAACAGTTTAGGCTTATTCTGACTTCCTTTTGGCAAGGGAGAGGCTTAGAAAAGGTTGACCCCGAAAACGCTACACTTTACCTGCAGTATGACTCCACCTAGATTTATATTAAATCTTAAAATTTTCGGCCTCAAGTAGGCGTCATTTGGGATATATCACACACCACTATTACTAACCCAATTTCCTTTTGAGGTAATTCAAGAAGTAACCTCTCACAGCATAGGCAGCGTCGAATTGTCAACCACCCTCACACTGTGTCAGCACTCAAGTCCCCCGAAATCATTATCAACCTTCAACATCTGTTCCTTCCAATCTTTCTCCATATCTCCCAGTTAATATCTCTACACCATCTTTAATTTCTTCCGGCTCTTGATAATGATTCGAATTCAGGGGACAGCACCCTTGGTCTCCTAAAAACTGTGCTCCAAACTACATATTGAAGCTTTAAAACATCCCGACTTTCCGTTAGCTTAGTCAGGCTTCGCTAGTTAAAACTTGGCCATCTCAGGTCACGGACTTACGCTGGGTTTGTGAGACACATACTGGATTCAAGCATGGTTATTCACCTAACTTCATACACTCAATATGAAGAACCTCCAAAATTCACTGTTCCAATTCATGGAGACTCGACAGCAAGTTCTCATGGTCTTTCAGGTGTATTTACAGTACTAAGGTAAAAGGCGCACTGCCCGACTAATTATATATATATATATATATATATATATATATATATATATATATATATATATATATATATATATATATATATATATATATATATAGCTTTCTTGTTTTTGAGTCTGTTGTTACCACGTAGAATACTTTTAATAAAGAATAAATTACGAAGGTAGACTATTAGAAAGTAAAAGGCAGAAATGGATAGAGAAACTGAAAAAATCAATATAAAAACCAATTGTTTTGTAGTTAACCTTACAACCAAACAATAACTCCGATACTTTAAATGCGTTATAATGATATCTGTTTTCTTGGCCTGCCTTAGTTATTATATGAAAAAATAAAATAGGGTAAAATATTCTTCCGCATACAGACAAAAAGATAACATAGTACAACTCAACGACCGAATACAGGTTTACTCACTAGGGGATGTGAACGACTATATTGTGTAACGGCTTATAAGACTAGGTGGCATACTGTATTGAAGTCGAGTGCCAATGCCACAGAATCACCTCCCCACTGAGCTGTTGCAACTCAATTTGGGAAATTAATGTCCCTAAATAGAGAACATTGTGATAAACATATAGACACACATACCTGACTAACAATCTCAGTGACTAGATGGGGAAGTGTTGCGGCGATGATAAACTGCCAGGACTTGTATCATGTGATGGATCAAGCATTAAAGCTGTCATGTGATTAGGACTTACTATATGCCTCACTACCTGGATATAAGTGCACTTTTCCAGGACATCGAAGTCACCAACTGAAGTGAACACGAAAGAGGAGATTTGCAATCCTTCTACCACCAGCAGTCTCTTTATTGGTTTGACAGTTAATGCGTTTACATAGCTGAAAAACATCTATAATGCACAGCCAATTACAAATAAACAACAGATCCATTTAGGCTGAAAATTTGACCACTTTTCAACCATGAAATACAAACAATCAACGTTGTATAGGTGTTGGCAGTAAGAAACTGGTTTCTATACAATTCCAAGTAGTTTTTCTTACTGCATCTTTGTTTGCTTCTTGAAGTGCCGATGAAATTCTGGTGAACAAAATAAAAATTTTAGCTATCCCCCCCTTTCTTCACTGTTTCTAAAAGAAGAAGCGGTAGCAAATTCGAAACGATCTTCAACTCATTCATCACTGGTGCTTCACTCACAGTTAACTCATAAGTGCATGTAGAATTTCCAGCAGCAAGTTGATGATTAAGATTGTCGGTCATCCTGTCGTTATTGCTTTCAGTTTCAAAACCATGAAATGTACTTTTGACAGCCTCAATGAAAAGATCACGTTAATATTTTTATAAAGCAGCCTCCTGAATGTTGTTGAAGAGGATTAACGGGAAGTTAGTGAATCATTCTCAACTTTTTTGAAGAATATAATCCAATGGCTGAGTGGTAACATACTCATCCTAGGGTCCGAAGGTCATAGTTCCTATTCATTACGAGGTCGTGGGTATAAACTACCGAGGAGACCCCAAGTAGCTTGAAATAGCTGTCCACATTTTTCTAACAGTCCTCCAGCTGGTGTCATCCTGTGATGGAAGCTACTTTGAGATAATTGTTTGATAATCTCACCAGTTTACGCAATAAATCAATAAGCCCGAACTTTGATTGTGCATTTGTTTACGAGGATGCTTATGAAACCAGATAAAAGTGTGAACTAACAACCTTCTTTACAACTAGTTGTTAGTGCAAATAGGTGCGTTTGATTCCATTATTCATACCAATGTGTATTTATTTAAAACCAAACTGATTTTAAGAAAATTCGTGTGGAAAACTGACTTACTTCTTGTCATGACCGGTAATGTGATCTAGCAGTCTACCAGAGATATGAACCTAACGTGCAAACAAATCGACACTACACGCTAATCAGAACGTTAATCACCACCACAACAATACCACCAACACGTGAAGATAAGAAGAGAAGACGGACCGTTGACAGAGACATATTACTGTCTCAACAACGGTCAAAACAGTTGGCAGCTATGCTGAATATATACATTTATAAACGATCTTGACAACATTAAGCTCACTGATAAGTTGAAAGAGTAAACAACCAATGAGAGTTCAGCCTTCAGATGGAGTGGGAAAAACAAAAGTTAGCAACGGTGCAAAAACAGAAATGATAGGCTTATAGGCAAATATCAGCGGTATATAGCACCTCCCCCTTAAAGAAAAATCGAACAATAGCAGGAAATTTATTACCTCCATCTCTTCGGGTTGATTCGAAAAAAAACTGTTCGAGATCTTTTGTGATTGGATTGTCACCTGGGTAAAAACTCCTTTTTGACCTTTGGCTTCTCTCATGCGGATTCTGTATTGACTGGAAGTAGTTTGAAAATTTTAAGTAGCAGTTACAATGGGATCTCGAGTTCTGAAAAAACGGGATGGAGACTTCGAATCTGATTTTTGTGCCTGATCCGTCTTCCATTCCTTACTTTAACCTCGTGCATCAGAGTTCCAAGTTGATCTTCTCCCCATTTTTATTTTCCCGGTCGATAATCCTGATTCCCCCCTGGGAAAATACCTCACAGTATTTTGCCGTTGAACTGGCGATGATGACAATATGGAATGACGGTGTATAGCTCCGTCCCGTTAAAAGCTCAGCTAGGCTTTTTCTTTGTTCTGCCATTGGCGTTGTGTGGTATACAAAAAGAAAATGCTGTATGATTTCCGGTGTAGCCCCTCCCCTCAATATAGATCTTTTGAAGGTGTCCATAAATCTTTCCACCTGGTAGTTGGGACTGAGGGTGGTACGGTGGCGTCCGTATATGCTGTATACCATTTCTTTGACAGAACGCTTGAAATACTTGCAACGTGCATAGACTGCCGTTGTCAGATAAAATCCATTCTGGAATCCCATAGCACGCGCAAATTTTAACCAGGACTTCTGAGGTTCGGTAGTTCCAACTATCCCAAGTCACTATGAATAGGCGTCCATCAGAATCAAGTAATACACACCATCTATCGGCTCACCTAAATCCATGTGTAGTCAAGACCATAGTTGTGATGGAGGCCACACTTGAGGTCGCTTTCGAGGCGGTACCAACCAACTAGAGAGGATTTAACCACCTACGGTTTGCGATAAAATCAACCTAAGTACGATTGCTGACTCAATTTTGTTACTAAAATTATATCCTTGCAAACTAACTTTACTCTTACTATAAAATGGAACAGACAACAAATGGTATAATACCTACTCACAGAGTAAATCGACTCCAAAAATACAGACACATATGAATGTGTAATTCAGTAGGTAGGATACAACCTTTATTAATCTTCTGAAGAGTACTAAAGAAATGGCGTCAAAACGAACGACATCGACAAGTGAAAAGTAATATACATGCTTTTACTCTATTAACTATGTAGGACTGGAATAAACAAACCACCAGAGTGGGAAAATATGATCTTTAGAAGGTTAATCGGAGCACATGTTAATTTAGTAGTAGGAATATTATTATTTGTCCCTTGGGTTCCCAATGGAACACAAGGCTTCAGTAGCACGTTTCCAGTGCACTCTGTAGTCTTTTCAACCTGGCCCCGACGCTCCCCACAAGATCTCATTTCCTCCTCACACAATCTCATCCATGTCACCCTCATCTCGGATACCCAACTCATCGTTTCCCCCTTGCGTTCCACTCGATGACCTGCCTTGGTGCGTGATGTCCCCCAATCAGCCTTCTCAGTGTATGACCAATCCATCTCCACTTTACTCTTCTATATATTTGTTGAGCGATAACTTCTCAGTCGGTTGGTTCGTTGCCAGCCACCCAGAGTAGCTTGTTGCTTATTCTTTCTTGTCATCTGATATTCAGTAACGAGCCAACGTAGGGAGCTGTTGATGAATGTCTGTAGTTTGTTGGAAATGCCTTTCGTAACGCACCAAGTCTCTCAACCATCACATAGAAGCACTGACTTGACTGACATCAGTGTTGAAAATCCGGATCCTGTTCATGCTTAATGCTGAGTGCAGCGCAGTGCAGTAGATCTCCACATTGGTTTCAGGCTAATGAACGCCTGTCTTGCTTTTCCGACCCTGGCTGTCACGTCCTCATCTGTGCCTGTGCCGCATGTAGTTGAAACAGTGCTACATGGATAGGTGAAGGAGGCTACTTCCTTCACGTTTCTCCCGTTCATGGTGATTGGTGCTTGTTGTTGTTGGTTGGGTATCTTCATCACCTCTGTCTTCTCCACGTTCACTTGAAGTCCCATCTTCTGTCAAATTGTTGCTTTCCCCCTGTAGATCTTCGAGTCTGTGTGACATTAGACATGAATCATCATCGCCGGCGAAATTCAAATATTCTAAGGTCTTTGTCTTTTCATCGGTCAAACAGCGTATGCCCATCTTCTCGCTCCTCACGGTCTGCTGCATGATACAGTCCACTACATTCAGGAAGATCATTGGTGATAGTAGACGACAGCCTTGTTTCACTCCTGTCTTCACTTCAAAGGCATCACTGAGCTTCCCATTGTGAATCATTTGGTATGAGGCGTCTTCATATAGTTGTTGAATGAGGCTGATAAATGTTTGTGGTATTCTGTAGTGTTGAAGCAGTTGGCTGCCAAATTACTTCTCGGTCGACGCTGTCGAAGGCCGGTCGGCCGGCCTTTTCAAAGTCGATCAAGTTCAGGTAGACAGTTGAGTTGACTGCCATTCTCTACTCTGTTCTATGATGATGCGTAGTGTAGCATTGCAATTCGGTCTGAACATGATTTGTTTTCCCTCAAATCAGTCAGCCTGTTCCGGTTGTAGTTTTGAATCCAGAGCATCCTTTAGTCTCTCCAGGATGATCCTGCTTAATATTTTGCATGTGGTGGACGGGAGCATAATTCCTCACTAGTTCTTGCAAACACTGAGGTCTCCCTTCTTCGGTAGTTTGACAGAGTAGCCCTTCTCCCAGTCAATCTGCAGGTACCTTTCCTTCCTTAAAGACCTTCTGCAATGGTGGTGTGAGCATGTCTGCTGTTGTCTCTGCATCTGTTCTCAGTGCATCTGGCGGGGTTCCATCTAGTCCTCCTGCTTTCGCGTACTGCAGTAGCCTTATGGTGTTCAGGACTTCGACCTGCAGGTGGTATTTCCGGATGAAGTGTAGGTGGTTCTCGATTCAAGAGCTTTTTGGAGTGGTCAGCTCATCGTTTCCTTTGTTTCTCTTCTTTGGTTATTAGATGAGTAGTAGGAATAAGACGCGTGAAATCAAAGAATTACATCTGAGATCACCTGAAGAAGGAACAATAACACTTGTAAGGATATCGCCATATCTTGCAGTTTTTTTAACCTGCGCTTATCCACCATTTCGCTTACCATGTGAATAAGTAAGCTCTACAACTATCTACAACACGCGGGATAAGTAGTTACGGAGGAAAATACCGAAAATAGGGATTAAACTGACTGATGAGGAAAAATCAACCATTTTATTAACAAATTATTGTAGTTTGAGTAATAATAATAATAATGGCAATGCGTATTTTCATGTGTACGTACTACGACGTATGGACGTGATGAGTATAACAATGAATCACAACAAAAATAAAGACAAATAAACACGAAAGCAAACAAAAATCAAAGAGATTAAAAATCATAATGAACTGAGAAATATGTATATGTTCAGAGAATACAATCATTAGCATAGCCTAAAAATCAACAGCCTAGTAGTACATAGTCATCAACTCAGCTGGTAATCTCAGTGAGAAAATAAAAGGTTAAAAGACCAACACACACACACACACACGCACACAGGAAAACTGATACATATACTCTAGTACTAACTAAAGATAACTATTAAGGTGAGTATCCTTGTGATGATGACAGCAACAGTAGTAATAATAATAATTATTATAATTATAATGACGAAAAGTATTTTGAAGCATAGACAGATCCCACTAAGAAAGACTTCAGCATACAAAAAAGTGGACGTGTTCACAAATGTAACACTGAAGACTCAAAATGTACAAATAATGAAAAGATGAATAGACAAGAATCCATTGAAGAAATGAAAATCGAGTTACTATCACGTAAACAGTCTATTGAATAGTTTTTTGTTGTTACAAGAATCAATGACTTTCACATTGTGTTTTACTGATGTTAGATATTAGTCTACATTTTTTTTAAAAAATCATTTTAGATATTACGCAACTTTCCAAGTCTACAGTTACGATCAATTGTTTTCTCTTGTAGAAACATATGCAAACATTTTTCATTTTGAGCTAATGGATGCCCAGCAACCCTAAGAAATGAAGGAGAAATAATTTAAAAAATCTTTTACAGATGAATACAATTGGTAAAAGAGAGAGAACAATGCTTGACTGTTTTATCTAGTCGTGAATATTAATCACTAATTCGATGATAAAAGCCATTTATGAATAAAACAGTCTGCATAAGTGAATGTTTATACAGTACCAAAATTTACAGGAATATGTGTCTTCAGTTCTCACAAAATCTTTACTTCTATTTACATTAACATTATTCTACTAACAAAGACTGCAATGAAGACAAGTCAGAGAACTACATAGAAAGTGTGAAGATTAAAGCAGAGAATAAAGTACTGCTAAATTTATGCATAATGCAGACACTACCTAGTTGCTGATAAAATGAAATTTCTTGAGCTACCTGGAACGATGAGATGATAACAAATTGCGTGAGAACAGAGAAATTGAAGATAATGGTTAATGACCGATTTTCAGCCATGTCACCAAGTGTCCTCAACCACTAATTCTTATCGTCATGGGCACCCCATCCAGGTAGTCTATATCCCCTGACACGGCTCAGACAGACAGTCACGAACTTCATCGACTGACCAACCTGAACCCACATCAAACCTAATCCAGCTTCGCCAAGCATAGCATATCAAGGTAAGCGGTGGCTCGACATGCGCAGTACATACCCAAGTCACCTTAGTTGACTAAGGTTCACAACCTCATGCACTGATCTGTCTTCTCGTCTGACCTCCACATTACTCACAAGGCGATTTCACCATACGTGACCAATGCTACCAAGACACCTGTAATCAAAAAGTTGTAACCGCTTCATATCTTCTACTTTAAACGACCATATCTCACTGCCGTACAACAGGACAAAACGGACTGCATTGCAGTATACTCGTCCTTTGATAGACAGTCCGATATATTACAAGTCGGTGCCAGAGATGACGCAAGCTGCCAAATGTCAAACGGGCCTTCTGTATCCAAGCTGAGATTATGTTAGCAACCAGCCCGTATGGATTGGAATGCAACTTTCTCGTACACGAGGCATTCTTATCACCTTCGTTCTCGAAGATGGCTTAATAGATAAATTAATGCGACATATAATGCTTACAAGTATTATGAATAAATTCAACAAGCCTCAAGTACAATTTTCCTAAAAACAAATTTGCATTACATTTCAGATATTAAACTCTATTACCTAGTGTTGACAAGACAACATCAACATCCACCAGTCAATATGAATTTGAGACCTAGCAATCCAGTGTAACGGTCTAATTTCCCATACTTGACACCAACACATCAAGATACAAGCACGACGAGGGATAGAAAAATGAAAATAAATCTAATCGAAGTCGTCAAATGTTATGAGAAGGTAGTGAAATAAGTAAAAAAAAAATGCGATATGATAATTAGGATGAAGATAATGTGTGTATGGATGCATTTGAACCAATGCGATAAAATTTCTAAGCTGCATCATACTTAAATATCAAAACTTATGCTTATTTAAAGCCATAGATCGGTGTATAACAGTAAAATCTTGAACTTCAACTAGATACACACTATCATGGTAGCTGTGTAAAAGGTTTAGAGTTTATTTGGCACTGATTATTTATTCAATAAGGGGATCGGTAGAAAATGACTGATTTCACAATGAATGGACTGACGAACTAACATTGGCCAGATGATCACCACAGAAAATTAAAGATATTTCTTCCCAATTTAGGATTTCACAAAAGGGAGGGAGTGAACCAATATAAAATGGAACTTAGAACTGTTCGCTTAGCTGCCAAACTGAGACTGAGTGATTCATATTTTCTAACTGCTGTTAATTTGTGATAGACGCCCATAACTATCCAATTTTACAAATGAACATAAGCCCTGGCTTTTCGCATATCAAATGCCATCTGGTTTTCAATTTTCTTTCACCTTGGTCCCAATCAGTGATGAGAACTACCTTGAAAATAAATGTGGTTTTACAAACTGATTATATGAATAGTAACTCAGTCCTGCTTAGCAAATTCTTACACTACAGTCGTGGTCTATGGGATTAACCAAGTAGGGAATGGAGACAGGGGGTCCACTAAAGTTGCTGCTGATCACGCTATATCACGAATTAGCGGGGTTCAGAGTCTAGTACATAAACCATCACTAGGTGGAATTACACCTACTTTTATTACATCACAAATTGAAAAAAGTCTAAAACATTTCACCACCGACTCAACAGTTGAAAGTACGAAGCTCTCAGGCTTGATCTTTAAATGGAGCGGGAGGTAGGCACTGTTGACAAGTCATACACCACAATTTAAAATCTGTCTAATGTTACCTGATCTTCAGTACTTATTTCACTGACGTCATAATATGGTGAAAACTACGATGAGGCCCTAGTTACTTCGATAGTTAGTAGGTAGTAGAAGTCAGTCAACGAAGAAGTAAAAAGTAGCCTACAGTCACCTAACATTTCTTTACATTGGTCCCATGGCAAACAAAGTTTCAGACTTGGTCAAGGGTGCATCCATCAGGTTGTCACCCTCCGACTGGTTCTGGAACACAGGCATACCTACCGGCAACCGACACTTGTCATATTTCTTGACCTAAAGAAAACATTTGACCCTATCGACCGTGAGGTGTTGTGGCAGTGTTTAACTGAAAAGGGAGTGCCGAGAAAGTATATAATGCCTACCAAAGCTCTCCACTCGAAATCACATAGCCGTGTAAGGGATTATGGAGACTTGTCAGGTGAGCTGACAACTAACAGTCGTGTCCACTAGGCATATCCACCGTCACCGTTCCTATTTAATCTCTTCATAGATGCACTAATGAACATAACCTTAGGTACCTCTGACTTCGCAGGGACTGACCTACTCCCTGGTTATCTAGTTGACCTGGAATGTTCATAAGATATTGTCCTACTAGGTGAGGATGCTGATGAAATTCAGGGTCTTCTGAACGTCTTGAGCAGAAGTCTATGTATGCTTGGCATGCGTCAAATGTAAGATAATGCATCAGGACTAATCTATTGCAAGTACTCCCAGCTTAATGATAGGGGAGTGAAGTAGTGGGATGTGTCGACCATTTCACTTACTTGGGAAGTTTTGTCACCCTGCCAAACGGGCTGGTTGCTGACGAGATCTCAGCTAGGAAACAGAAGGCCCGTTTGACATTAGGCAACTTGCGTCACCTGTGGCGCCGCGTAGCCAGATTACCCTGCATTCTACCAGAGGAAGAGTATAGTGTACTGGAGTCCATTCTGTCCTGTTATACGGCTGTGAGACATGGCCGTTGAAAGTAGATGACATGAAGCAGTTGCAAGGTTTTGATCATAGATGTCTTTGTACCATTGCTTGCGTGTGGTGGGACCACCCAGTGAGTAATGTTGAGGTCAGACGAAAGGTATGAGGCAAGACAGGCAAATCAATTGATGAGGTTGTGAGCACTGGTCGACTGAAACGGCTTGAACATATACTGGGTGTGCCCAGCCACAGTTTACCTCAACGAAATTGGATTAGGATGAAAAACGGGCTCAGGGTAACCAGATGAAAAATTGGCACCAGTCCATGAAGTCCCGGTGGGGAGATGTATACCACTTGGTTGGGATAGCTGAGACGAAACGAATCAGGGGTTGAACACACTTGGTAACATGGCTGAAAATTACTCACAATAGTGCAGATGTATTCACTTCTTGACATCCTCTAAAGCTTGAATATTTACACTAACCTTTATCTTTATATGGTTTGTCATCTCACACTACTTTATCTACTTTGATATCACTCTTTTTCTATCTACCTGTTATCTGTATACTACTGTAAAGTGTGGTAAGATGAGCCGACGCATTCGTGTGAGAGGTTCTACGTTGACAATGTCAGTCAGTCTTGCTAGTGTAAGTAAATATATATATATATATATATATATATATATATATATATATATATATATATATATATATATATATATATATATATATATAAAGAGCATGCATCAGATGATACGAAAAACCATTGTCATTAAAATTTTATTACGCAACTAGCTAAGGTCAATCAGTCGAAATTTTACTGTTATTCTCTACTCTTTTTTTAATGAAACCAAAAAGACGCAGAATTTGTGTCTTACACTAGTAATAATTTAGAAAATAAAAGATTCGTATATATAAGTGTAAAACTTAGGTACTGTGGTAAAGTGTAATACCATATCAGATTTGTTTAACTCGATATATTTATTATTATTTGTCCCTTGGGTTCCTAGTGGAACATAGAGCTTCAGTAGCACGTCTCCATGCTACTCTGTTCTCTGTAATCTTTTGAATAATACTATATTAGTGTATACTATATCAAATAAACAAATCAAATGTGGAAAAGATTTGTAAAACTAACTTGATATAGGTCTGGTAGTGGAGTTCAGTCTTAAAAAGTTTAAGCTTTACGCCACTCACCATGATTTGTATATTCTGGTAAGCTTAGTAACACATGAAAATTTGTGTCAATACAGGGCTGTATTTAGTTATTTTCTTTTATCCGACTTCTTTTAAGTGTTTACAACAAGTGAAGTTACATAGAAAGTATACACTATCTACTTCTATCCATTTACTTCAAATCAAATCTTGACTTTTGTTTTGTGAAAAAAATCAGACTTACAGTATGAAAATACAAGTTTGGACAAGGAGGAATATCAACAGAGATTGGAACATTGTTAAGAAACTAATTTAGTTTCATTACAGTTTATTAACATGCATAGACTTATATACTAAACTTTGATTTGAACATATCTATTATGTAAAGTTTTATTCTATCTACTTGTTTATCTAAACTCAACGATTGGTAAAGTCAGTTTGAAACTGTGACTCACTCACTAGCTGATTCTTTAACACTTAAATCATTGAGTCAATGTTAAAATCAAAATGATTCGAAAGAAAATTATTGTTCACAAAAAAAAAAACTTCAAACAACTAGATTTAATTTAGAAGTTTATGGGGATTTACCGATTTCAAGGTGATATTCATAACGAACTGACATCAGTTGGAGAATCATTGGAAACCTGGAAGCCTTGGTACAACTGAAGAGTTCCGTAGTAGGTTGAAACAGCTGTTCAGTGCTTTGAAGTTTCCAGTGGTTTTCTTACTGGTATCAGTTCATGATGAATATCAACTTGAAGTAGATTAAGTATATGAATATCACGTAGACAATCAACATTAAGAAAAAAAACAGCAAAACCACTATCTTCCATACATATACTAACCCATGATAGTGAGAAAATGATAATGTCATATGAACCAGAAAAAATAGGGATTCTGAGGCTTATTATAAGCACTCCTTATATGGTCAACAAGTCTTGGACGTAAACAGTAGCAGATGATAACCTACACCAAATAGAGGTGAAGCATACAAACCTTAATAGTCCGGTACAAGAGTAATAGAGGTTTATTCTTTAAACAAAACAACCTTCACAACTGTAGCATTTTCAAAAGTGAAGTTCATCAAAAGTGCTGCTTTATGCCTTGCTCAGATATACCAAGCAAACTAAATGTGTAAAATTACGACAGCAGCAGTCAACCCACCCCCTCCCCCACCCAACTGTTGCTGGTGGAGATCTGATGCAGAATAATGATTGAGATAGGCGAGTTGAAGATTATATACTTACTGCATCAACTCTAAGTTGCTGCGTTTATAGAAATTGCCATTGCCCCACAAAACTTTCAGGGAATAAACATACCTCACTTTTAATAATCAATGAATTTGATAGAGAATTTGAGTGTCAGATTCACTAGCTTCAACAAGTATATGCTCACTTTAAATATCGAGTGTTGAAGGAAGTTCTGTGATTTTATCCAAGATATTCAACTACACTGAAAAACGAGGTGAAGGGGCTTTCAAATTCCTAACTTTGTAGTCACAAACAAGCTTTATATTAAAATTCTTGAAAAACTAGATATTATATATATAAACATCTATCAGGTGTTCAGTTGAACCAGATGTAGCAAAAGGCTGTTTTCCTAAGTTTTCAATTTTACATTTACACAAGGGTCTTCGGCAGAATGGATACGGAAACCCCGTTCGAGAACTGCTTTCAAGAACTGTACTATCTACAATCCACTGACGAATATAAGTTCAAACTTGTCAATATCAGCAACTAGTACTACGTGTAAAATGACAAATTGTAGCTTTTCGAGATGATAAAAACTCCAGTCCTGATACTAAATAAAGGATGGTTCTATCTACAGGATGAAGAGATTCTATGATATCTCTCGATTTAAAAACGATGATATCAAGAGATAACAGAAGTTATTGAGATAAGAATCACTAAAGAGCTCAGAGAACTCCAGTAAAGACAGCTGACTGGCAGCAAAACCTACAATAGACTTAAATTTATAAGATCCTGTCTCGCTATCAAAGTATGGATGGTCAAAGATACGTAAGGCTGATGTGCCGATGTGACTAACTCTATGGTCAACTCACCGAAGCGCAAACTTTCTTACTGATGGTAGCAAAAGTTAGAAATGATTTGCTGAAAGTTGTTAATACGGACTTTTGATTTTTTTTTTTGGTTGAAAAAAAAAGTTAAAAACACTGGATAAGTTGATTGTACTGTACACCTTCACAACTTTATTAGTAGAAATCCCTATTCATAAAATAATCAACATAGTCTGCGAACACATGGAAGAAGTTCCGCTGTCAAAGTTAGTTTAGATGTCTCTTGCTTAGATGAATCAAAGACAGTCGACTTTTAATTTAACAGTGTTCTAAATAGATAGTTAGAATAGTGATCGAAAGTCTACTAAGATCATTAATACCAGTATCTTTGCTACATCTACAAAGCACAATGCTCAACTTCATCATCGACGCATTTTATTGAAGTGTGTTGTGCGAAAATATTCAACTAACAACAAAGCTGTTCTAGAGGTTCAATAATGCCGACTTTAGTATTGAAATTACAAATGTATACGATGAGGAACGTTGGGCTAAGCTTTTTCGCTTTACACATAAAACTTTAAAAGGATGGCGAAATAGAGACAAGTATGAACCATCAAACTGCTTCAAGCTGTCAATACTTAAACTTTAACAGCTTCATCTGATAAGTTACAATGAAAGTTTGGCAAGAATGCTATGATAAAGAGCAGAAAAATTTTACTCTAAAGAGATGGCAAGTAGAAATTAAGCAGATTGAACACTGTCTCAGTAACAACTGGTATTCGGTGAATTTCATGCAAAAAATACTGAAAAAATAAGACCATAGTACGACATTATGGAAAATAAACCAATGATTTTAAAGTAGTCAAGCTCCAAAGAGAATTAACAGACGAATTAGGAGTGCATTATTCAATTTCGAAGGTTGTCTGATTGTATTAAACGACGAGTTTAATTGTATACTCTATATCAGATTATTTTCTGACTATCGATAACTCGAAGTATACTTATCAATTCAAAAGTACATATGGAAGTAAGTATGTAGGAGGGGGGGGGGGGCGGGGCGGAAAGATAGCTGTTTATCAGGATTTTTAGATAAATATAATAGCCTACACCTTGGAGACTCATTCATTAATGTGGAGATTATACTAAGACTACCACTAAGCTTTTGAACTTTCTTTTATAGTTTTAGGGATCCTTGTTTTGTTTTTACTCAAAACGACGAAAGAAACAACGCTGAAAAATGAATATTGGAAGTGATGTGAATACCTTGGTGTGATGAACAAATTGTATTTAAAACGTAATCTAGTAGATAACACTGTATCACAGTGTTATATCAAACAAAAAAAACTAACATAGAGTGACATTAAATCACAGTTCTACTTTTAAATCAATCTTCCATTTCTTCTCACAAGCGATGGTCACTAGCAAGCTTATTCGCCTGTCCTTCTTTAGGAGTCAAAGTATATCTTTAACTACATATGAAAATAACTCTGTTTACAGATGAATAATTGTCAATACAGAACTGAGGTAGATAACCACACAATGAACACCTTGTTAATGAGATTTTAAAGATACTTCCCAGGACTTTTTTTCTTTGACTTAGCCCTTCTATTCGCAAGTTGATGTTATCAGATAGTGACAGTGTATTCGAGTGTTTCCAGCATTAGCATCTTTTGACGAAATTTATGCGTCACATAATCTATATATCATAATAAATGAGTAAGCGTAGAATATACATGAATGGCATATCACTGTTTCTTTGATATCATACAGAAAAGTCTAACTGAACTGCCAACATATGACTTTCAACTGGGATCCAGTTAAGTGAACATTATTCTCAATGGATTAATGGTATCCGAATCATCAGCAATTCTCTAGCGACTAGTAACTGAATGTATTGTCATTTGAAGTATACGCTACACTGATTCTTCATATATATTAGTTTAAGTAAAGTGAACAACCACACTTGAATATTGTACGATTGTCTTAAAAACGTGATAAATATCCATACTTCAAATCACTAAAGTTTTACCTAGTAGATCGTACAGTCCTTTTTGATATTATATAGAGACTGAAAGGTTCAACGTGCAGAAGTCAAATTATTTTGAAAAAAAATCAAAAATGGTATTTCGCTGGCTTGAAATCTTGGCAACGGTTTCAGAGTAAAAAGCTGGAGAAATTATGGAATCTTCATTTGTTAGTAATGGACAATAATGAATAAAAAGGGAGAAATATAGCTGAGTATGGCTTACACCTACTTTATATGGACTAGCAATGCAGCTTGGCAGTTCAAACTTAAGCGGACTGAAGGAACTATAAACAAGAAACCATACTGGTGGTAATTCAGTGCTTCGGTCACTGAATCATAGCTGGAAAAGATGGCAAAGATTTTACAATTAAGTGAACTGAACACCTGAACAGAAAATGGAGGTGACGTTAACTGTGCTATCTGAATCAATAACAAGTTGTGGTTATTAATAAAAGTCAACCAAAAGTATGCCCACAAACAATGCTAATCTCAAATTAAAAAAATTTCCAAAGAGATATTTCAAAATGAAAAAAAATACTTGTTGATAAACTCCTCCAATCCTTTTCGTCGTTCTTCAATGAAATCCTCGTCGAATATACCTTCATCCGCTCGAAAAGGCAACTGACGTTTCCATGCTTTGCTTGGTAAACGAGGAACAACAATCTAATAAATAATAAGATGATTTCAGCGTCACTTAACAAAACGCATTATATTGTATTATAATAATTCTAAACATAATATGAATATAATCAACAAATAGATTAATTAGACAGGAAAATAAACAGAGCTTACTGAGCGTAAAAGAAGTCGGCTACGAAGTACATGTCTAAAAACTCAATAATAAATCATACCTGTTATGAGCTATAACACCATTTGATCGCATCTGAATAGTTTCCAACACGAAATCAGACAGTTAAAAATAGTTTGTTTAAAGTGTATATATATATATATATATATATATATTATATATATATATTATATAATTCACGTAAAAGTAACCAAGTTGGTATGAGCAAGAAAGAGGAAATATCAGTCAGGTGGATGCATGAAAGGTGAAGTTAAGGAAAAGTGACTACTGATTAATCTGTAACTGACACTGAGTAAAAGGATTATTATGAACATAAGTGAGGAAGAACAGCACAAGGAGGATGTCAAAATACTACCTATTTGGTCAAGATAAGAGTTGGAACTGTGGCTTAGTGGTTTAGGGAGATGACTACCAACTATTGGGTTATGGGTTTGAGCCCCGCTTCACCTACCGAGGTTCGAACACCCAAGTAGTATCACCAGTTCTCACACAATAGATGTGGCTCATTGTCTACTGCACAGATGTGCACAAGATAGCTAAGTGCGTTTCTTTGAAACATTTGGATTAGATGTGCTGTTTTACTTTCCGAACAGGGATCATTGTTAACTCAAATTCTAAATACATGTCAACAAAAATATAGCCCAGAGTGTGATTACTCTATGATAACATACGATAGCGTAAAAAAAACACTGGTAATTTTCCTCGTTGAGTTGCTATCACGCCTTATTTGTGTTTACACATAAAAAACTATCATGCTTTTGCATTGACTGAATGGTTTTCCATTAAAAGAGAAACTTTTTAAGTGACTATTTACAGCACTTTCCTTTCGTATGATTCTAGTCAACTACATTTTCTTTTTCAAAATGGTCATGTATCCTAGCGTTTTATTCTATCTTCAGGTGGTATTAACTTAAAACTGAAAGATTTCTTATGGTTCACAATTCATGCAGGAAAGATTGTGGAAGATTTAGTTGACCCTTTTAGCTGAACACTAGCATAAAATGTGATGAGTAAATAGGAATCGAAAAGCATCTTTCGCCTACAGCGTATGGAAGCCGCAGTAAGTTGGAGGTGCATCTGACGCTCCCGATGATGAGAATCTAACACTCATCCCTAAGTGAATGGCGAACTTTGTACCGAAGCATATGACTGAAGAATGGAAACGTTGGAGATTACGAAGGTGGCAACAATATGACAGGTGTGAATAAGTAGGTCACCATACTGTTAACAGCGCGATGTGTGAGAGACTGAGAAACACCCTTTAAAAGCTACCAAAAAGGAGTGGTGGTAGGACTATATATGTAAGATCATGCATCGTAAATCGAGTTTCACCGCGTTCTTAAATACTCGAAAAAATGTACTCAAGAAACACATACACGTGTCTCTGTAGTAGGCAATGAGCCACACCTATTGTACAAGGGCTGAAGATACTACCTGGCTACCGAAACCTCGATAGGTGAAGCGGGTTTCGAACCCATGGTCCACTGATTGGAAGTCATGCACAAATGACCCATAGCTCAGTTTTTCGAATACTGAGTGCCAGCAAACAAAATACATTACTTTCTGGTAGAGAGACCATATGGAATTCAGACAGTGGAACTGTCTGAAAGCACCATTGGAGCTATCTAATTCATGCGAGTTTCACATTGCGAAAGGTAAAACGAGTCAGGTACAAGCGCTTTAAAAAAATCAAATAGGAAAAATTTCAGTTTTAGGTGATAAATGATGAAAAAAAATCACGGGGAACCAGCTTCTGTCCTTAGTGACTCGGACACCTGGCACTAAAACAATAATAGGCAGATGAAGATGAAATAGGTTACAACTCAAAAACGTGGATTACTGCAGTAAGTTCTTTACTCTATATAGAGTTGAATAAAGCGTGCTCTTAGAACTTCACTCTAACTTTAAACATGACTTCAGTAAAGCTGAAAGCATTTTGAATAAACTTGTACTTGATATATAGAGTGATCCTTCTTATATGTATGAACTGGGGAAAATGAAGACAGACAACCAAAAGCAGATGGCGTTTACCCACAGTCATGGCCCAATTCACAGACGAAAGCATATATACTAAGGTGCAACTGAAGTGATGGAGAATGCTCGTAGCTCAGGTGGATGATATTAAAGTTAGTGCTGACGTTGTTTAGACAGAGAATGAAAGCTTCATAACTAAACCACCCATTAATATAGGAGTAAACTCGGTCACTGTGGTAGCTTGTAATTCCAATTAATTCTGTTTGTTAGAGACGATACACTGAAACAGTATCATTTACTGGATAACATTTCGGACATAATTTACTGTCAATATTCATATCATGTAACTCCACAACTACATAAACCACTCAGCTCAGAGAAAGCAAGGCAACTATGATTTGTAAGCTGTTCCGACATATCACGTAAACTAAGTGTACGAAAATCAAAAAGGAAAAATTAGGTGCTTTAGAAAGTGCTAAAAGAACTTCTATTTTTCACTGCCGAGTTAATTTAAGGGATCTAACCTGCCGCTATCTAAGCAGAGATTAAAAAGCTATTAAAGATGCCACAATATGTTTTTAAAAACCGCTTTTGGACATCCTCTAAAATGATGTCCCACAAATTTTATTAGTGTGACGGACACGATATTAGGAAACAGTCAACTAATAGAAGACTGAGTACTTGGGTAGCTCAATTCCTTCTCCAAAAGAGCATGGACTTAAAGTTACTCATGTTTCAAAAACCTACTGGTGGCAATGGATGGTTAATGTGACTTACGATATAAGTTGTCTGCAGATGTGTTCCTTACTAACTACAGTAAAGCTTTTCATAAATCTTTACTTTAGGTAGTGAATGAAATTAGACAATATTAGGATTGTAAGTATCTTCACCCCACAATTAGAAAACTTCACCTAGTAATGGTAATAAGTGTGATTAAGGCCTTAAAATCCCAGTTTGAAGTCTATGCAGTGTGAAGTTTCTAACGAAAGCCTTACAAAAAAGATATTTTGCTTCTTTGTCAGTGGTCTGTAGGGTGTCACCATGTCCTCAACCGTATATACACGAGTTTTAACGTGTGCAGAATAATACAAAGTGTGGAAGACACTACAGACTTTTAGACGAATCAAGTTGCACTGACGAAGCAGACCAACTGAGAAAACGCCAATAAATGCAGGTAATTATTCACATGACATGTTGATCATCAGAGCAGAAACGAGTTACGAGACACCAGACAGTTACAGCTATTTCTGATCTGAGAACCACTAAACACTCCAGGACAATTGGTGCTATCGGTTTTAAAATGTTTAAGGAAATATGTGCAGGGTCTGTAGCCCGTTTACAATGCTACATACTACGGTCTTATATACAATCACCTAATTTCTATTTACAAACCGAGCCTTGAAGAACGTTCAAAGAGCTGCATCAAAATGATGCCACGAACTACTTAACATTCATATAAGAAAACGTTAGATAGATCAGATCACATTCGTCCCATCTAATCGTCTCTAATACTTCATAATGGTCTTGGTTTCGATATGACCACTTTTTCCCTCTAAGAATAAAATTTAGTGTCAAATAGAAAAATTTCACTCACAAACAGTAACCTGTCAGTCGACTGTCGAACACACTCATCAATACTTTAATACTTGGTAAACATATTGAGAACCAGACTAGACCACATAAAAAATTTCCAGAGTTGTGTTCTTAGTCCTTAATTGTGTACCTTCAGCACATGTAATCAGCTTTTGTAGCATGGCTACACTTAGCTGTCACTAACTTTTCTTTCCTTCATAGTCCCTGGATGCATCCACAGGATGCCACGAGCAAGAGATAACTAAATCCATCTCAGAAGTGATTAGCAGCCAGATTATTGAGATATTACAAAGCAGTAATAAAATGACTAGACAATTACATATGGAAGCCATGACACATAACTAAATTCAAAAACGCACTATACATTGGTGTGAATATTTCCATATCTGAAACAACTCCTTACATAGATCATCAAACAATCAATAGTTCACCAGTAAAAGATTATCATTGTACGTTATAAGACTACTCAGGTTTATCAGCCACTTTACGCAAGGTACATCCACACGAATATACGAGCAAGCAATATGCTTTCATCTCATTCGAATGCATGACACAGCATACAAAACAATCACCAGTTTATTAGGTTAACAACTCATTCCCTGGCGCTACAAACGACTAGACAGGTACACATTCAAATAACGATAGTCTATCACCGTTACCTAAAACTTCGGAATTCGCAGTGTAACCACGCCCAAGTTACTGTCACACTCTTAACTCAATCCGATTACAGTTAACTGATATCAAAAAGACCACCATAACAGGAGTGCAGCAGAGTTTGAGCTCACCAACTAATCGATTAGATTCAATACACCTAGACCACAAAATTGTAGGTTCAACTGCATGCGCATGTAACTTTATCGTACCTTGCTCTCTCGATCTAACTCATCACGTAACCACTGAAAATCGCTGTAGCGACGACGGACAGATGATTCCTTGTGGGCAAATATTGGTAGGTTTGTCTGGAATAAATGGAAGCTTAGATTGTTGGTAAATTATACCCTTAGATTAACTTCGTAGTCTGTGAAGCGGTGCTTTCCATCTCCATGGGTAAGTGGACGGCACACATCAATCTCCAGAAAATTTGCTGGTGGCGAATATGCATCTTCGATTGTCTGCCTCCTAGGAACTAATCTTTGAGTGGCAGAGGTTACAGTTGCGGGGGTTTCAATCATAGCGCGTCTTAGGACTACTGTAAGATTAGAACTTCAATGTTACAAACTTGTTGTGTGAACGGTCAATATGCTTCACGACCTAAGACTATCAGCTGTACATACTTTGCCGTCTACCTTAGTTAATACCTCACCTCTAGTGTTACTTGTCAGCATTTTTACATAAGACATATTATGCTGAAACAACTGGACTCAAAACTTTAGATTATTCCATGTCAAATACCCCCTAATGCCTAATCGATGTTGCCAAGTTGGCTCAGCTAAGTACTACTGAAGAGTCATTATACAGCTTGATACCCACAAGAGACATTTTACATTCCTATCTACGTGCAGTGGCATCTGCGTAACAGATTGGTGGTAGTTGTTTGACCATCCCTTTTACAATATCCTACCATTTTTTTGCTTTTGCTTATAAGCGATATCATGTGGCTTCTCCTATGTCATGTTTCAGGTGGTTTCAAATGGCTGTTAGCGGAACAGATGCTTTCTTATAAATGGGTTCAGCGTCTAATATCAGCGTACCACCGGTTCCCATGTCTCAGAACCTATGTGTTGAGGTGAAGAATAAGTAGAAACAAGGACAGGTTATTGCCGACTTAGTATGGAGGCTCATGCTAAGACTATAAGTGTATATTCCGCTTGTTTTTGTAGTCTTCGTTCTAATGATGTAGTCCGGACAACTTCTACAAGGACAACAACAACAGTCTTAAGGACGATGAAGAAGTGAAAGTTACCCCTACTGTCCACCTACTGCGTCAAAATCTCAGTTTCTGGGTGCGCTATGTGACATTAACTCTGGGGCTTAGCAGGCGAAAATGCTGAGGAAGATAGCTTGAAGTGAGTAAAATACAGTAAGTCATTATTAGGTCCCTCTTTAGTCACCTATGTTCCAAGATCAGGTGCTGCCACACTTTTTTCTCATGACTTCAACTTCGATCCACGTGCCGATCTATTACAGTTAGTCTTTATACTTTAAAAGTGAAAGGGGAAGATGAAGGCTCGAAATTCTAGATGGGGGTGACTGAAAACGTTCAAGGTGTGGTGGAAACACCAGTAATCAAAATGTCCAAAGACCAGCCACATGTTACAACCGCCAGATTTCAAGGGTGGTACACAGTGAGTGGCCACTGGGTATAGTAAGTGTCGTGATTCATTGTCCTGACTGCTGGAGGAATTCCATGGATCAAGTTTCCAAAGTTTTCACCGCTCTTGTCTGTACTACCCACTGACGCCATGATACTTTTGAGATCGCTGCAGACCACCTGTGGGGTAGTCTTCTGCTTATCTGCTTTCCCAATAAGTGCCAAAAGGAGTAAAAACGAATGTCCAGGGCTTCCTGAAGATTGCTTCCAATACAAGGTGTTTCACCGCAGTATGATTTGATGTATTTCGACCATTCATGTGGTATTGTAACATCAAAATAGTTTCCCTAAATCAACAACCCAATGCTCGGTGGTTTTCGAAATTGTTACTGACACCCTTAGTTTGCATGCACTGGTCACTATTCATTGACCAGGTATCGCACGTATCTTTGTTTATTGGCATGATTCTACAGGTATGAGATTAATAGTTGGCTGTCGTGGGGATTCGACGCGTGCGGAAAATAAGTGATTAGCCTCTGAGTTCCCCCAGACCACGCATGATAACTTCAAACCGTTGAGCTCATCCCCCTCCTGTGGTTGTGCATTTTCTCATGCCGATAGTCTTCTTGCTTGCACTTTAGGCTTTCGTGTCAATGTGCGACTACAATTCCTAACTTGTCCACATTAAACCGAATACGCAACCTATTCAACTGGTGTCATTCTAGTCAGATAAAGTAGAAACGTGGTGTTTGTGTACGAAGCCCGATTTTTAGGAACAGGAGGCCGAAAATACTCCTTAATTCCTTGCCGTTTAACAACCGGCACCGTGCTGATCGGACATGAGTGTTTCGTGTATACCTCTTCACTCTTGACGTTCGTGGGCAGCCAGGCGATGGGCCAACGAAACAGCCTGTTAAAATGATTCACAAATGTGGGCTAAGTGGAGATAAGTAAAAATGCGAACGTACATAGACACTTTTCGTTGTTTCATGTTGTTGTCAGAGCAATTCAATAAAATTATCGTGCGGGAAATCAGAACTAGTGATTCATTCTAGAACGGAGAACAGTCTTGTTTACGGCGATCAATGCCCAGAGAGTTATGGCTATCAAATGTCTGTGGAAAACCATGGTGTCACACACCCTGATGTGCTGGTCGGGTTAGCAAGTCACAACGGCATTACGAGCTATTATGGTAGAAAGCCTTTTCCTTCGATGTCCTACCATTCCAGAAAGGTTCAGTGAGTAGTGGCAAGATGAAGAGCAGTTATCATTACCGTTGTGGTGCAAAACTACCACACTGCGACGGGGATCAGGGAGAGAAGTTGTACTACCAGCCGCACAGGGTGTGGTAGCTTTAAGATATTTCCCCCGAACGGTCAGCGGTGCCACACCTGTACTGCCTTCCCAACGGGAAGAGGGGGCTAGAAAAGAAGGTCCCAGAATGAGAAACCTCACCCGCTCCACTGTCTTTTGGTGCCAACGGCACGGGTTTCTCCCAACCGGCGTTGGAACAACGAGCACCCTGAAACGGCATGCCGTAAAATGCCGTTGTGTCAGGACTCAAACAGGTGCCCCGTGGGTCTTGCGATCCCTTTGTTTTTCAAGTGCTTTGTGAAGAAATAACCTGGCCATGGTGTGGGTGGTTGAAACCCCCCACACGCTCCCAGTAGTATACAAGACCCAGTCAAGCATAGTCCACCCTCCCCAACTCTTTTTCCCTTGCCTTCACTCAGTAACACTTATGCCAGGCCCTATGTCTTCCGCCGAATCTCTCACTCTGCAACCATTCTTAAAGATCAAGGTAATCGGAGCCCTACTTCTAGTCTTCTAAGACCCGGCCATCGATTTCGTGTTAGATCTTGCAACTTCCGAACTCTGTCGAACCGAACAGTAAGCATCACTGGCCAGAACTCGGGACCCCCAGCCATGGAGGTATGCTGCGTCTCTGCAGCACATATATAGGGCCTGAGCGTGGTCATTAAATTGGTCTCTTCTGGCCATGGAAGTGAACCTCCGGAACTCACCCTAAGAGTATCCGGAGACCCAGTCACTGGCCCCCATGGACTCTCTGGTGTGGTCCAGCACTGAGTTGTGGAGCAGAAGTGCGCTTCTCGACTGGATACCAGTCAGCAGCTTCCCATGTGCTGTTCAAGTGAATAAATCTACAAGGACTAGGATGGATCGTGAGACTGGGCGATGTCTATTCGTAATCTCCATCCACGCACCTACCCACTGCTTTCCGGATGATGCAAAAGATGAATTCCATGCGGGGATGTCAACTTTGCCGCGGAAAGCAAAACTTTCAGATGTTGTCATAATGGCGCTGACCCTCGAGTAGGTAAGTGAAGCCAATCGGAAAGGCATCTTGGGGTTATTTGCCGGATCCCACGTCAACGGACCGAAAACGGTGATCGTCTGCTGCAATTTTGCCCCGACAATAACTCGTTTCTGGCCGGCGCCAACTTTGAGCGTAAGAAGAGATGCCGCCTCGCGTAGCACCTGCAGACGTCAAACCAGCCGTGAACACAGGCAGATCACATTGCTATAAGCCGTTATCGGAGGGGATCGGTGGAAGATTGCCACCCTTTCTGTAGCATCTGTTTGAAATCTAATCAAGCCCTAGCATATGATTGCTTGTGTCTGTGCCTTACCAGCCGAAGAAAACAAGGAGCACTGAGGCCTGTCCGTGCTCGATCGGTAGATGAAGGCGTCAAGTACGTACCTAGGGAGGAGTTGGCTAAACATTTACCCGAAAAGGACAGCAGTGCTTATCCGAGGGAATCCTGGTGTAATAGTGAGTCTGTTGAAACGTTGGTGAAGGCGATTCGAAACCCTTATGTGAAGGTTTGCAAACATCGCTGAATTTCCGTGACGCATCCAAACCAGTAGATGCGAGGAGACCGATTCCAACTTGCTCTGGCTGCGATGAAGAGTTGACCAGGGGTCTTCGCATTGATCCCCAGCAGTGGTTCATAACGAAAGCGACAGAGATGGAGGAGGTACCAGTGGTAGGTGACACACTAACTATCCAGGCATACTAAGGGTATCGGCAATAAGAGGACGACGGTAAGGGAAACCATCACCAAAGAGTACGGACGCTGATAATCTCCTAGGGTGGGCGGCTGGAACATTGTATGGAACAATTTGAAGCCAAATTCAACTGCCCCTCGCGATTCTTCAGTTGCCCGATACCCGGCCTGAACTTTAGTGACACGCAGATGTCGGCACTCCAATAAATATATAAATACCTTATTCTCAAGGTTTGAAGTTAACATGAGAGAAGCCGGTTTACAGGCCTCATCAAATTGATAATTGCAGAGAAACATAAAAGTTTTGAATGGTACATAGGGAGGATATTAAACTCTCTCATGATATCAAGTGTCTAAATGTTATGAAAATAGCAGGAAAATATCACTTTACAGTGCATACATATCGTTCTGAGCTTAGATCATTCCTACTCAAAATTCTGTTTCCACGTCAAGTGGCACAATATTCGGTGTTTGCGTTATGAGTAGTCGACATGATTGACCCATCTGCAGAACCCAGTGTTTCGTCAGACAAATGTCTAGCTTGACAGTGATTCTTATGTTCGTAGATTTATTGGCCAATAATAACTTACTTCGATGATTTCAGGAATAAGTAAGTATCCATACAATCATTTAGTCCAGGTGAATGTCTAAGTTCAGGCGTTTCTCGCTCTTCAAGTGTTACCTTTTTCGGCTATTCAGATTAGCGACATTGAAAACATCTATTGTAGCGCAAGTAATTAAAGAATGGAAGAATCATCGTTCAACAATGGTGAATATTACACACGTATACAACTTCATAGACTTCACTTTAAAGTATGCAACAATGTCAAAGAGATACATTGACTATTAATTGATTTCTATTAGACGAACTGATACAAGACAAAGTAATAGGTAAATCTGTTGCATAGCACTATTATGGATGTATTGCCCTTAGTTAGACTGATCTCTCAGGTTTGATTGTTCATCCAGATTTCCACTGAATTCGTCATGGACCAGAAATCGGAGATCAGTTATTGTGCTTGAGGTTTCGTGCATGGCATTATTTAGGGCACCGGTAGGCAGGTGAGTTGATTGTGAAGCTGTTCAAGAAAGAGGAAATTGGGGGCGGGCCAGTTGATTCACATGAAGGAGCTGGCAGATATGATATTTGTGACCGTCCATCTCATCGTAAACGAGGGAGTATTTTCATCGGCGTCTAACCATTCAGCCACAGGGCGACATGCTTGAAGGCACAGTTGGCACTTCTTGGCGTGATGCAGGAACGC
Source organism: Heterobilharzia americana (assembly GCA_944470555.2). Lineage (NCBI taxonomy): Eukaryota > Metazoa > Platyhelminthes > Trematoda > Strigeidida > Schistosomatidae > Heterobilharzia > Heterobilharzia americana. The sequence goes on along the minus strand of OX104132.1, from coordinate 11,589,273 downwards.
GCAGTGGTTTCCCAACCTTTAGTCAGATTGTCGCTGTTATTATCGTTGAGATCAGCAATGAGCACATGCAGATAAACGATGATGCAATGCGGGCTGGCAGGCAAACAGAGAGAGTTGTGACATTTCGCTGACATGCTTAACAACTACACATTCTGTCTTCAGCCACCAACAGCAACGCATTCATGCTGAAATTAGTTGCACGGGAAATCAGTCAGCGTATGAAAAATATCGTGTTCCTTCACCATGCAATTCAATGATGCTTCAGGCTTGAGGCTGAAAAATCCTCCAGTCTTCCCTGTCTAACCATATCATGCAAGCAAAATCATATCGAGGTGCACACATATGCAATAAACTGCAAAGAAATTCGACTGAACACTCAGATAATTACAAGCATGTCGCTTAATACACAGCTTAAGTGCGCTCATATACAGCAGGCCCCATTTATATCACTTGTGCACTGAATCAAGTCGGGATGTGGAGAAGCACCTGACTGATTATTTGTTTCTGCTCAATTTCAGATACTGACAGAAAAACAAAGCAATTGGGGACAATCACTTGCGAATACAACAGTAAATTAACAGTTTTTGATAGTCATTTGCATTGTTCGGATTTAAGTTCCCAATTGAATGCTTTTCTCATAGACACTTCGGATATCTGTATAATGAGAAATGTTTCAAAACATGAGTTCAAATAACCCGATTCCACAAATGAGATATGCCCACTGTAGCAGCGAAATGCCTATATTATTTAAGTGCACCAAAAAGTCACCGGGAAATATGTAATGGTGATTTGTAATGTGTGTTGATTTGTTGCTTGTTAAATAACAGTGAATCCGAAACCTAACACGCTGTTGACTAGCTCTCCTCACTCTGATCGCATTGGTCATCCCTCACTGAACTGTGTCGATTCCCATGTGAATGAATGAAGAACAAGTACTACAGTGAAAAGTTTGTTTTGCACCACTCCAATCTGACCTCTATACAATCGTCAATTTATACACTTTTCGCCTCTGACAGTTATCCGTAGTTGGTCAGACAGCCCAACAACAGACAATCAACATGAATATGTGTGCTTTGATTATCATCATCAGTTGTTGAGTTGAATGGTGAAGATTGCTGAAACATCGCTGGAGTTGAATGTGCATTACTCAGCTGAGATATGAATATTCATCATGTGATAAATCACTTGGAAGATCAAGTGTGATGTGAAAAAGCATGAAGAGAAGGAAGACCGAATGGTCTGTTGTTCAAGAAGTGAACAATGTGGAATGTAGGCAGTGTTTCGATGAGAGGAAATTCATATGATGAGGGTGGAGGAGGAGGAGGAGGTTGGCGAGTTGCTTTTGCATATGCAGCTCAAGTTTCGCCGTGTGCATGACAACAGATTCGAGGATGAAGAGAGTGCGATGAAATACAACGTATGGAAGGCATACTTTCGCTTTGGAAATGACTTTCAATGAAGGGGTTTTTGACATGGAGAGATCTGTGTTCCCGACATCTGCAGTTATAGCACTCGTTGTCTACCCACTATTATCTCTTCTTGACTACGCTGCACAATGATTCCAATTTCTTTTGAATAACAGTGTCATCAACTGACTTCTCTGCCTAGTTCAACACACCACATCAATTGATATGCGCACGCACATGCAGGTGGTGAGATGCGAGACCTGCTTCCTTCAGGTTGTCGGTAATCAATGTGTGGCAGGAGTATACTAGTGTCAATGTTGACGCTTATCGAGTTCAATTTTTGTTGCTTGATACCGTCCTCCCATGAAATCAGCAGTGTATTACTCTGTGTGTCAACAAGTGGTCGAGTGTTCATGCGCATGAATTGAAGTCTGTCCAACTTGTGTTGCATGCCTTTTCACCATTCTTCATAGTTTAGACAAAAGTCCGACGATTCAGTGCTATGCTATTTACTGGTCATGGTGACATGCAGAGTCAGAATGTCTGTGGTTTCAAATTTGCTGAAGCCAGTGAGTATCTACATACCTTTATTTCTCATGTTGAACAGTTTTATAAATTGTAGATCGAGTAGCATTTTCCCTATGCATGACAACATCGTTCACAGAGTTGAATGTGATTAGTCAGCGCATACATGAATGTGAATGACTGTCCCCAACGGTTAGTTCTGGTGTAAATGTGATCAAGTGTCACAGGGAACACCACTAATCAATGGAATACTCTGCATCCAGCTGATGACTCCCAGATGGTTGGAAACACGCATCACGGATTCCAGTGTTAGCCACCATCAGCAAATTGTGGCATGATAAATCTTCAGTCAATGTGGAGTCTTCAGCATAGGAGTCCATCCTGTGTTTATTCACCTTCAAATTATCACCTCATTTCTTATCTAGTATTTCAGTTCGATATATATTTGAAATTTGATTCATACTTAAATACAATTCAGACACTTTCGAAAAATGGGAAATCATGAGAATTCAATACGGTAAGCGCATTTTTGTTGACATGATATCACAGAGAGAAGTCTGTCGTTGGTAGTTTGCTGGTACCTGCAATATGAATTCTTGTGTAAGTCCAACATTTCCATGTCCTTCTGTTTTGCCTGAATCAGTGTCTTTCATGTTTACGAATCCATCTACACAATTTCGACAATATACTTATATTTTATTGGTTTGTTACATTTGAGGGACATTTTTCAAGTTTAACAGTTAAGATGCTGCTTCTTACGACCAATTACGTAGAGTATACCAAAGTAACACCTAACACCTCCCTAGACTACGCCAACCTTCTCTGCTGAATTGCCTAACCTTAAAACAGGGGTTACACGGAAAGATTCAGATGGATTCACTTGGTAACCTAACAGATAAAAGCCTCACAGTTAGTTGATGTTTCTTGTGCTTTAGACAGGAAATGTTCCGTTTCTAGGGTGAGAACTAGTGAAAATTCGACTGAGACAGCCTGGAAATACTACTTCTTGTTATCAGCTACAAATGATCTCTACCATCTCAGACTACACTTCAAGAATAAAATGAAAACAAGCAATCGTCTGTTCATACACCTTGGTTTGTTCATTTCATGAATGCTATGCCGTAATCTTCTTTGTTTAGATGCAACACATGAGTTACCAGTATTTAGTCAAGAGCAGTCTCGCAAAAAGTTACATGAAATAAAGAAGGAAGGTAAGTGTTATTGTAAATTGCATTATCGACAATGTCTGAAATGTCAGATTCAGAGACAATAGATTCTAGGTGACAACACTTTAGATTGGAGTACAGGCGGTCACACTACACTCATAAACCTCATCGCTCCATCCATTTCTGCCGTGACTTTAAAGGAATAAACTCTCTGTCTGACGTATGCAGTTGGTTGTTCTGAGACTTCCAGTGGCCCATACATTCTAATGTGGAACATAATACGATCAGTTATTTAGTCGTAATGTGCAACACCGTCAGCTTGAGAACAACGTGTACTTATCTGTTTCATAATTCATTTTTCATCTCCTCTTAAGATTATGAAAGCATCAAGCAACTGGTAATGGATGTTTGTAAATCGCGTGCAGTATATTTCAGGGAGGAGTGTGGGTTCATTTTTAATTTATGAATTATTGGTTATTGTACTGATCCAAATGGACCGGTCACTCCCAAGATGTGGACTCCTAGAATGAATGTCTTCTGGTGCTGCCAATTTCAATTTAAGGTTATTCGTTCACTGTGAAGGACAATATGGTGGAACCCACGGCACGCATTTCATCCTACTCCAGACACATCAGCTGGACATGCTTCCATTCTAGTGAGTGACGATGTCCCCACAGAACCTTACTAGTGCCAGGTACATCCAGTTGACGAGTGGCTAATATGGCGAAGTAAGTGCCATGGATTCCATTGCTAGCCACAAGACACAGTGTCACAGTATCTTGAGGTCGAAAGCAGATCAATTTCGAGATGATACTCAGCGGTATCTCCGAGGATGATGTTATCATCAATGTAAATCTGCCACCGATATGATTATGCAGTGCGCACACTATATGCAACGGAACTCAAAATAACTCAGCGATGTTATGCCTGTCATGAGGGATGGTCACACTCTCCATCACCATGTGGCATTTCGCATCTCATTTACTGTCGTATATGGCAGAGGTGCACACACAACTGCACACGTATAAGTACGGGCCAGCATATGACGCCGCGGAACAAGTATTCGTGACACTCATGAGAAGTTGTTAACTTCACATTATATTTCTAGATCTTTTCAACTCCAGGCGTAGGTTGTGTCACGGTTTCATGCAATACTATTCTGGAAATGCCCATTGACAATTTCGTTTCTTTATTTCGACAGTATCTATCGACTGATTTCTAGGTGGCATTCATCGCAAAATGAAATCAGTTGTTAAACATTTGAAAGGTAGGACAGGACTCCTAAACGTAGCTCGCACTTGAGGTCAGTCAATCAGTCGGTCACACAATGCCCACAAACCTGTCAGCTGAATTACTGCTCGCTTCTCAAGCGCAGCATGCTCCCAGATGGATTTGAAGTAACTCTCATGTAAATTTGTAACCTCTGTGGTAAAGCAAGTCAGGGGTGAGGTTGAATGTGCTGACTGATATCACTCAAACATTCCCAACGCTTCTTCGAGTGTAGTCATCTTTCTATAAATATCAAATGGAAATCAGATTTCGATGAATTTTTAAAAACAGAGAAGAAAATTGTTGTTTCCAAGTATTGTGCCCAAGAAGCGTTGACGACAGTACGGTGAACGAGTGCTTCATGCTACTGAATTCCGGTCAGAAAGTCAATACAACACTGGGATTCCTTCACAGGCTAAAGGGTCAACTGAGGAAGTTCGATTTCACTTCACCTTGTTGCTTCTACCCCAACCCTTATGCCATATGATGAGCGAAAATTAACTATGACGATGACTATCCGGGAAAGTCATGATAATTCAGATTCATGTTACTTACTCATAGGTTGTGATGATTGAGGTTGCAATGAAAGCCACCTGGAGGGCAGGAGGACTCGAAGCGACCGCCTCCAGGTGAACAGTCTTGTACTGTACCAGCTGTGCTAGCTCAATCCACACTGAAATCGAGTATTTCATGCGTTCTGCTTCAAGTTGACTGATGACCACTCATTATCCTTCTCCTCTCGATTGCCTCGTTATCGGGAATTTACTCAATCCATAATATTCACTGGTATCAATTTGATTTCATTTGTTTAGAACCAGTCGTCGATATTACCACCTGCTTGATAATGAAAGTTATGAGATGTTTCAGCTGATCAACGAAGTTTTCAAGAATACGTGTGTGTGTGTTCATCTTATTAAACCAATTTTATAGATTTTTCTGTAATTAAAATATTAAACAACATATTATGCAGGCCAAAATTCTCTTTTATTTATCGGGAGAATTCGACTAGTACATCCATGTGAATAGATCTGATTCTAAGGCAGCATGCTGTCTGAAATGAATGTCTTTGTCCATGTAAGAAGTTACTCCACTTGCATTTACTCACTTTCAGTTGGACAACACAGGTGATTACATTGTACAAGTTTTATGTGTGTGTGTGTGTGTGTGTGTGTGTGTGTGGTTAGTGTGTTGTTGTCGCGCATCGCAGTCTGCATTCTTTCACCCATAATTCTTCGGTTATTGTGACATCGGGAGGTGAAATTAATGCACGTCTTAATGTTCAGTTGCGTGGTGACAGTGTTGGTCTACGAAACAGTGACGAAACACGACTCAGATCAGTTTTGCTTCAGGCACTGCTCAGAAGAAATTCGTGTGCTAATAGGACAGGCATCTGGTGATTAGGTATTTTCTGTCAGTCTAGCCACATCAGTTGGAGTGCCTCACATTTTGTCACCTGGTGATGTAGTTATGTAGTCCTCCCCACTCGAGGAAGTGAATCATCAACAAAAATGCAAATTGAAGTGAGCAACACATCATTCAATTTGTCTTCCACGGAAACATTTCAGGAGCGCAACCGAACAAACGCATTTCACACCGTGCTCAACTCGAGCATAGCACAACGAGTTCCATACAAATGCCAACAAGCAGGAAATCTAGGTGCAGTCGGGCATGTTCTCCTGCACACTGACTCGCAGTATCAAACATTAAAATATACTTCACCACATTACCATGACACTCCATTCATTGGCCACATTCACATAGTTGCTTTCATATGTTCCCATCAAACTTCAGCAAGAACAAGAGCTTCCACCAGATATTATCCTTGATGGTCACTGAAGATCTCGAAAGCACGAAAGCGAGTCAGAAAAGAGATGGAGAGTCACTATTTTAAAAAACATAGAAAATGCAACAAAGAAATGCCATGGCATCATCATCTTAAGAGCAGAGGGAGGTTGCGTGTGTATGTGAACGAGAGAGTGACAGAGAGCGTGTGATAAAAAACGTTTTAGCACGAGTCAGTAAGTAAGCAATCACGTCGGGTGTACCAACAAAGAGGAGGATGAGTGGAACAATGCGGGTGGTCATGCAGGTGTTGGATGCATGTCGTGATATCGTATGCTCAACTGAGTTGAGTCGGCATACTTCTGTAGTCTCACTGGTGCATACCGAATAATGACACATGAAATTTCAGGCAGGTTTGAGTAGCTAGTGACTGTTTTATGTAGACATGTGAGGGTTGACAATCTCGAGTAAAGATACGTCACAGTGTCGTCCCCCTCTTTCTGAGTAACCTTCGTGGTTCTGTAAAGGCATCCCGAACGAAATTTGATTTCATTGTTGATAATATTGGAGAGTTTGATATCGTTGTATCTAAGGGTTTCTGAGCAGACAAGAATGTGCCAACGATGTATTAAGGTTGTTGTGCGTTAAGTGTGAAATGGCGAAAGATAGATGCGAAACAAAGTGATGCAAAAGGCATGAAAAAGCGGAACAGTGTTGTTTTGCCTTATTATCCAAGCACCACTGTAAATAGTCAGAGTAGCTGAAATCAGTTACAAAGAAATCCAAGAAGATTCAATTGCTGATCTCTGAATGAGTTTGCAGGTTTGGATGTCATCCTAACTCCAACCTCTTGATAATTCTACGTCAAACTTCACATCTTCCTCCATCTTATGATATCAAAGTGGACGCCTTCAACTCCTTTCGACTGCTTTTGTCTGCATTATTATTTATATGCATGTTATACGAGTGCTACTGTAAACTCCTAGTCCACTTATATCGCTTCGGTCTGGTCAACTGACATTTTATGTGTTGATACTCAGCCCCCGCATCGTTTAATAGAAGAGTTAGTGCCTTCGTCCTCAAGGAACATGAAATTGTGAATTCGAGGGTGAATGCTTCGGTCAGGTTGATGGTGTTGCCATGGGGACAGTATTATACATCTTTCTAGCGGACACATTTACATTGCGAAAAGAAAGCTAGCCAGAGGATCGAATTGAAAAAGTCCACCTTTTACAACCGCCTGACGTTGATGTTCTAATTATTTGTAATTATTCGTGTCGCCTGACTCGATTTGTGAACCAACTGAATGATGTGCAGATCAGCATATCCTTGACATGTGTAGAAAAGAACGATGACAGCTTGTTTTATCTGGACGTCACAATTAATCGATGGCAGGATGAATCTATGCAACGATCTGTCTACGGAAATCCTACATGGATGGACAGGAAATACCTTCGTTATCACAGTTTTGGTTCAGTTAAGTATAGGAGAGCGTAATTTAGGTGGTTATTCAACAGAATACAAAGAATAAACATGGATTATACTGTGGATGACAAGAGAAGAAGGCTGATTGGAACATTTTTGTGGCTACCTGCTTAGATCTTGGCCTACCAAAAAACTTTCCACTGATTATATTCCATCAAATTCTACCCTTTCAGTTTGTTTTAATCTTGTGAACGTCTTACGAACGCATCATGTACTTGTAGCGTCATACACTTCCCCAAAATCAATAGCCTAGGGTTTGACGACTTCGACATTGATGCTGACCTTGATAGTTTAACTGGACTCGCTAAGCTGAAGGCACCCGGTCAAGCATCCTCGCCATTTGGCACGCTGTCGTGTTACGTTGCATTGCTCGTATTCGACTCTCTAGCCAGTTAGTTGGAACGCATCGGTATTTTGGCATAACCATCCAAATATACTATTCCATCCGACTACGCTATCGTGTTCTTCCTTGGTCTCGTATTCGTGGGTATATAACAAGTTCGAATAATTAGTGATTGGTCTTTGCGTCTGTCAAGTTCGCACCAGGACAAATCCTAAATTGGTGAGCCCGACGTGATCACATATCCCGACCAATAACAAGTATTGAATTGGTGAGCCTGTTCCATTTTATATTTGTTTATTGTTTTCATTTCGATAACATTTATATATCCATTTACTACACTTTCTCATGTCCGACCACACTCCCAAGCTTATTCGTATTAAGCCGACTCGAACACGATCCAACTCGTGCCATATTGGCCAGACAATGCAGAAACATGGTTTCTGTATGCCGAGGCCGATTTTCGAGAACAGGGTGTCTCAGATCCTCATCTCGATTTCTTGCTGTCATACGTTCACTACCGCGAGAATTAAACAGGTATGTTACAGCAAACATGTTTAATCCTGAAGTAAGTGACCCTTATGCACTTCTAAAGGCCGCACTCTTGAAGAAAAGCGATCTCACAGATCGCCAACGTCTAGACGAATTGCTTCGTAACATCGAGCTAGGCAGCCACTCAGCTACTGAAGTCCTCGCACGCATGCGAGAAGTAATCGGTGCACGAACATTTGACGATGGTTTCTTCCGAGAACTATTTCTCTCGAAACTACCACAACCGGTGCAAACCGTGTTGGTGACACTCCAGTCAGTCCCACTCGACGACCTGGCAGCTCAGCAGATAAAATACTGGAGATATCCAGCAGACCCGTCTCCAACGTATATTCTATCTGCGACAAAACAGAGCGCCAGGATTCGGAGGTGACCAAGTTGTGCAACTCTGTGAAACGGTTGCTACGATCTCGAAGTCCTAGATCACGTAGCACTTCACAGAAACGCACCTTGGCGCATCGCAGCAAGTCGCGTGGTAGCCCTAAAACGAAACCCAACAGGGTGGAAAACCCTGAATGGTGCTGGTTTCATAACACTTACGGGGATGAAGCCAGAAAATGTCGTAAACCATGCCGTTTTAAGAAGGACCAAACTCGGGAAACGGTCACGCCGGCACGTGCTCACGGCAACCGTAGCCGGCGGAAAAAGCCGTTTGCTCTACGTCACCGACATTAAAACGAAAGTCCGCTACCTCGTCGACACCGGCGCAGAAGTTAGCGTTCTTCCAGCAACGACAAAGGAGCGTCATCTCGACCCATCCTTCAATCTTCAAGCAGCCAACGGCAAGGCAATCGCGACATTCGGGAGACGGTATGCCTACCTCAACTTAGGTTTACGCAAACCTATTCACTGGATTTTCCTCCTGGCAGACGTCTCTATGCCCATCATTGGCATAGATTTGCTGAACCATTACGATCTACTCGTAGATGCTCGCCGTCGACGACTGATAGATAACAACACAAAGTTATCTATTGGCGGCACCACCTATGTAGGTCCGAGTTTAGCCATCGTTAGGACTAAACAATCAGGCGACGCGTCCTACCAGGCAGTTCTGGAGAAATATCCAGAGTTACAACAACCGAAACACACTCTTCCGTGCATAACCAGCAATGTTATGCATCACGTCACAACCACAGGTCCACCTGTGGCATCCAAAGCTCGCCGTTTAGCCCCCGATAAGCTGCAAACGGCGAAAAATGAATTCGACCATATGCTCGAACTGGGCATTATCAGACCGTCAAACAGTCCTTGGGCATCGCCATTGCACATGGTGCCCAAAAAGGATAGCAACGACTGGCGTCCGACCGGTGATTACCGAAGGCTTAACGCCAAAACAACTCCGGACTGCTACCCTATACCCCACGTTTACGACTTGACCGCAACCTTATGCGGCATGAACATTTTCTCGAAAATCGACTTAGTCAAAGCGTACAACCAGATACCTATGGCAGCAGAAGATATCGCGAAAACAGCCATTATTACTCCTTTTGGCCTGTTTGAATTCCTGCGCATGCCTTTTGGTCTTCGGAATGCAGCACAAACATTCCAACGCTTTATGGACGACGTCTTCCGTGGTCTGAATTTTGTTCATGTCTACATCGATGACTGTCTAATTGCGAGTCCAGATAAGGAAACACACCTTAAACATTTGGACCTCGCATTCGAAAGACTCAAAAAACATGGCATCACAGTTAACTTACAGAAGTGTGAAATAGGAGTTGAATCACTCAGCTTCCTTGGGCATACCATTGACAACAAAGGTATACGCCCATTGAGAGATAAAGTGGCGGCTATCACAAACTATCCAGAGCCGACCACTGTGAAACATCTCCGCACTTTCAATGGCCTGGTAAGTTATTACCGAAGGTTTATCCCTAACTGTGCCTCTGTCATGAGACCACTCACAGATCTACTTCGAGGAACTGCGAAGTTCGTGTCTCTGGACAACGCGGCTAGACTTGCTTTCTCCAAAGTCAAGGAAGCCATTTCGAACGCAACCATGCTTATGCATCATGACCCCAATGCTCCTCTGAGTATTGCTGTTGATGCATCTGATTCAGCAATTGGAGCAGTTTTGCAACAGTTGACTGACAACCAGTGGCAACCGTTAGCCTTTTTCTCGAGGCGGCTGCAAGACGCGGAAACAAGATACAGTACATTTGGTAGGGAACTCCTAGCCATGTACTGTTCTGTACGCCATTTTCGACATTCTGTGGAAGGTCGTGATTTCATTATTTTCACAGACCACAAACCGTTAACGTTTTCCCTCAGCTCGGCGTCTGACAAATACTCCCCTCGTGAGTCGCGACAGCTGGATTACATTTCCCAGTTCACGTCAGACATCCGCCACATTTCTGGAGCAAACAACTCCGCAGCCGACGCACTATCTCGAATAGCTTCGATAAACTATATCGAGGGTATTGATCTCGTTGAACTAGCTCGGCGTCAAAAGGAAGACCTTGAGCTGCATCATGAGTTGTCGTCCACAACTCTCAAACTGCGACTTTGTCCTGTTGGATCAGACAAGGATGCAATTTTGTGCGATGTCTCTGCTAGTCAACCACGCCCAATAGTTCCGAAGAGTTGTCGACGCAACGTCTTCAATACGTTGCACAAACTCTCTCATCCAGGTGTACGAGCCACCATTAGGCTTATCGCACAACGTTTCTGCTGGCCTGGGATGAACAAAGACGTTAAGGAGTGGGCCCAGTCGTGCTTAGCTTGTCAAAAGTGTAAAGTCACGCGACACACGAAAAGCCCTTTAGGCTCATTTCTAGCCCCAGACATGCGTTTCGACCACGTCCATATAGATATTGTAGGACCCCTACCAGAATCTAATGGATGTACCTACCTTTTCACCTGTGTTGATCGTTTCACACGATGGCCGGAAGCAGTACCCATTAAAGATATTACTGCCGAAACAGTTGCTCGTGTTTTCGTCGAAAGATGGATCGCGAACTTCGGATGTCCATCCTACGTCACAACCGACCGTGGGCGCCAATTTGAGTGCGGACTATTTCACGCTCTAACGGCACTTTTAGGTTGCACTCGGTTCCGAACGACAGCCTACCATCCACAAGCAAATGGCATGGTAGAGCGTTTCCATCGACAGCTGAAAGCTTCCCTTTCAGCTACAAACATACCTCAGTGGACCGAGGCTCTGCCTCTAGTCCTACTAGGTATTCGTAACGCGTTGAAAGTTGATGCTGGATGCACTCCTGCAGAACTCGTCTATGGGACCACTCTTCGCCTACCAGGTGAGTTTGTTTCCCCTTCAACTTTCAAACATGTTTCCGACAGGGCATCTTACGTGACTAGGCTTACAAACGCAATGCGTTCAGTTAGGCCTTCTCCGATTAGACCGCAAACGACTGATGTTTTCGTCCACCCCAGTTTACAGAAGACATCACACGTGTTTGTTCGCCACGACGCTGTTCGTCGACCACTTGAACCACCCTACGACGGGCCGTTCAAAGTGATTAAGCGACATGAGAAATTCTATGTAATTGAGCGAGGCGGACGTGAAGATACTGTCAGTATCGACCGTTTGAAACCAGCTTATTTCGAAGGCAACCCCATTGTAAGTGACGTTTCAGCTCGCTACATCCGACCGACGGATGACTCAATTATCGAAATTCTCGACGATGTGCCTGGTAATGCACAGCTGCAACAACCAGCGGCGCAACAAAAAACACGATCAGGTCGAACCGTCAGGTTCCCAGAGTACCTGAAGTCATATTCAACTTAGCTATGTGTGTGCCAACCATTTTTTTCTTTTTTTTCGAGGCACTATTTTTCTTATTTACCGGCAATGCACAAACCCTCGTACACTTTGCCTTTTTATATCAATTTTTATTTACCATGTAATAAAAACTAAAAAAACGGCGAAGATAAGCGTAAATTTTTATTTTTCGACACGTTTATATATAAATAATTCCCATTTTTACGCAACGTTTTCGTGGTATTAAAGACTTTTATTTATATTCCAGGTGCAACGAGCACTGGACGGAACGTCGAAAGGAACAGATGACCGCGACCGACGTACAATTTCATTTATTGTATTTTATTTATTTAATCGCCACGACACCCTAGAATAAGGTTCAGACAACCAGGGGCCACCTCACGCAGTGAGCCCATCGGAAGAGTTTTACCAGTGGAGAAACCACTGGGTTTTTACTTCCGGCTGGTATCGTCTTAGGGTCCTCACGAACCCACTAGGGGGGGAGTGATCTGTAGCGTCATACACTTCCCCAAAATCAATAGCCTAGGGTTTGACGACTTCGACATTGATGCTGACCTTGATAGTTTAACTGGACTCGCTAAGCTGAAGGCACCCGGTCAAGCATCCTCGCCATTTGGCACGCTGTCGTGTTACGTTGCATTGCTCGTATTCGACTCTCTAGCCAGTTAGTTGGAACGCATCGGTATTTTGGCATAACCATCCAAATATACTATTCCATCCGACTACGCTATCGTGTTCTTCCTTGGTCTCGTATTCGTGGGTATATAACAAGTTCGAATAATTAGTGATTGGTCTTTGCGTCTGTCAAGTTCGCACCAGGACAAATCCTAAATACTCTCGCTAGTTTTTAAAATGTTTTCGAACTTCCGTTTCTCAAGCTTAGAATAAAATAAAGGAAAAACCTTCCACCGGTTGGAAGTCGATTTGTATGTGCTCAAAAACATCACATTACTATTCCTAGGATACCTGTATGGGATTGCGAATTCATGTGCTGGCTGAATGAACTACCACCATCAAAATTGCACTCAGTTTCGTGTTGATTTTCAAATCGAGAACAGATGCCGATGGAACACTAGCTGCCCGTTTCACACTTATGTCTAAGTACTGTTATCATTAACACCATGCAGATATAATCATCATTTCTCTTAACAATATTGTTCAAAAAGCGAATTTCTTGGAATATTCCATGCGAAAATCCGAAACTGCATCATACATGCTGTTTGAAATGTAGAGGTCATTATTATTATTATTGTCCATGAAAATGTGTAAGCCAGCACGAATGGGCCAAAGCGCCAAAACTTGCTCTTCGACTTGTCTCAAAGAAAGAAGTTCTCATCAGTCCAATGTACAATGGTGGCCCTCAAGGCCCGACCCTCGGGCAGAAATCAAACTCTGCTATCAGAGGGACGTGATATGTAGCTAGTTTCCGACTAGTAGAAAGCACCGAGTCTACAAATCCCACGAAAGTTTTGAAGCATACAAGATGGCCCATCAGGCAGACCATGCAAACAAATCAATTTTGCCTGCAACTCAACGATCTTCACCAGGAAACCCAATTAAGATGGCACACCAGACAGCCAACAGCATACTCAGGCCCAAGTTCTTCTCCTTAAGAGTATGTGCTTTATGAAATGCCTTACCGCGACACGTCGTTATAGCTCCCTCAGTCGACTCATTCAAGAGACGATTAGACAGTCATGTCACCTCGCATGGACTACCACGGACGTACTCAGGTAGTCACCAACCTCAGTACCCCCAACTCCCTCCTAACTACCACTCACTATCTCCCTTCTTGATACACCCACATTACCTACTAATTCTTCTGTAGGAACCAAACCCACGCGACCATTTGCGCGATTCCCAAATACGTTTCTTCCATTCTTATTTCTCTTTTCACCCCTCCTTTTCTTCTCCTTCCATTTTCTCTGCCCTATATTATTATTTTTTCTTCTTTCTTCTCTTTTTTTATTCTCTCCTCGTTCTTTGCCACTACCTTACCATTCTCTTTCAGGTACCTACACAGACAGGAGTCACGACAGTTCCCTAAACCTCCCAGCAACCCGTAGCTCCCCAATCACTCTATAAATTACAACTTACTAACCCACAAAATATCCACCTTACCGAAGCTAAAAGCGAGAAAGCAGAGGGGATTTCCTCGTCCACTGCAGGAGTGGACCAAACAACCCGGACCAAGCCCTAAGAACTAGACGTGGGAGATCAAATCTACCGGTTTTCTACACTCGCACTATCGATATTGGATATTGGATCTGAGGGATAATGTCATATCCCAGTGCACCTGGTAGTTCCACGTATGCGTGTGATGACAAATATTGAGAGGACTCTTAGATCTATTTAGGTAAAGGCCTCAGAACCTTTCATTCTTTCGTGCATCAGATCGACTGACAAAATATGTTGGGTATGCATCGTTAGATTTTTCGAGGCTTTAGCTATTCGAAGGCTTAAACCACAACTCTGATACCAAGCTCCATGTGCTCATATTTCCGTTGGGATGACTTTCATTGTTATTCGATGGTTAATTCAGCCATTCTATGTCACCTCTTCTCATTTCCCAACCCCTCATCTCTCGACAAAATTTCATACAAATATCTATGACAATTACGTGCACAATCACATTGTTCTCAATCTTCGCTCAAATACACTACACAGTCCAGATAATGTACGTCGTCTGGTTGATTTGTCGAAGTTTAAAGAGGCGACTGATTGTGTTAAAATTAGCTACAAAGAAAGTTTAAATAAACCCACCAAATAATTTATGGATAATTATTATTTTTTCTTCGGTATGCACGAGGAACATAGGGTTTCAGTACCACGTCACCATTCCACTGTCTTCTCCGCAGTCTTTTCAACCTGGCCGTATGACTACCTACAAGCTTTCATTTCTTCTTCACACAATCTGCTCCATGTTATCCTCACTTCACATGCCCAACTCATCGTTTTCCACTGCGGGTTCTAGTCGAGAGCCTGGCCTGGCACACTGATGTCCCCAAACCGTCTTCTCAGTGTATGCCCACTCTGGTCTATCTTCACCTGCTATTTGCTGCACGATAAGTTCTTGGTTGGGTGCTTCGTTGCCAGCCAGCGTTTCCTGTTGCTTATTCTTATCATTCTGGCCATCTGATCGATCTTCATTATCAAGTCAGCTTAGGCGGCAGTTGTTGACGAATGTCTGTAGTTTGTTCGAAATGCTTTTTGTAACGCGCCAAGTCTCTCAACCATTACATAGAAGCACCGACTCACTTGACATTAGTGTTGAAAATCCGGATCTCGTTCTTTATGCTGAGCGCAATGGAATGCAGTGCAGTAGATTTCTATACTGACTTCAGATTATTACAGGAAGGACTTTCTTGCTATCTTTCTGTCCCTGACTTTCTCATCCTCATCTGTGCCGCCTGTAGTTGAAACGATGCTGCCTAAGTAGGTAGGTAAAAGAGACTACTTCCTATAGATTTCTCCCGCTGATGGTGATTAGTGTTTGTTGTTGTTGTTGGTGGTGGTGATGGTAGCTAGGTACCTTCATCACTTCCATCTTCTCTACGTTCATCCTGAAAGAAGTCCCGTCTTCGTTGCTCTGTCCCTTCTGCTAACTTGTTAGTTGTCACTTGTGGAACTTCGAGTTAGTGAGACACTGGACATAAATGGTCATCGAAGAAATCAAATCTTGTCCTGAGGTCTTTTCATCTGTCAAACAGCGTATGCCCATCTTCTCACAGCTCCTCACAGTTTGTTGCATGATCCAGTCCAGTTCAGTCCAGTAGACCACAATCGCGAAGATCATCAGTGATAGGTGGGCGACAACCTTGTCGTACTCCCGCCTCCTGTCTTCACTTCAAAGGCACCACTGAGCTTTCCATTGTGTTGTGAATCACTTGGCATGTAGCATCATATGGCGTATAACTGCTGTTAAGTGAGGTTAATAAAGGTTTCTGGCACTGAAACAGTATTGTTGAAGCAGCTGCCAAATTACTTCTCGGTCGACGCCATTGAGGGCCTTTTCAAAGTTGATGGAGTTGAGGTAAAGATCCAGCTGACTGCCATTGTATGCTTTGCTCTCTGATGATGCTTAGCGTAGCGTTGCAATTTGGTCCTCACCTGATTTGCTTTTCCCGAAGTCAGCCGGCCAGCCTGTTCCGGTCGTAATTTCGAATGCAGAGCATGTTTTAGTCTCTCCAGGATGATGTGGCTTAATATTTTGCTTGGTGTGGACAGCAACATAATTACAATTCAGTTCTTGTAAAGACTAAGGTCAGCTTATTCGGGAGTGTGACAAGGTAGTCCTTCTTACAATCAGTTGGCAGGTACCTTTCCTTCCTTCCAAGCCCTCTGTAAAAGTGATGTGAGCATATCCGCCGATGTCTCTGCGTCTGTTTTCTGCGCTCCTCGAGGAATTCCATAAAGTCAGTCAGAGATGAAGACAGTCAAGCATACTGGAGGTGACAAGTGCAAGAACGAGGTCACACAGACATCGGTATGTCAAGATCATAATTAGTAACCACTGAGTAGGTGGACGCTTTGTGAAATTGCACTACGAATACACAGCTGGTAGTGGGGTGTAGATTGAAACAAAGCAGACAGATAGGCAGAGTAAATTCAACACCAACTGCATTCGGAGGATTAAGGTGAACACAGCACTTCAGGTATCATATAAGAAGGACAACCTGAAAGTTGGTGGGACGAATCACATCAGAGAAGCATGATACTGAGTAAAACCAGTAGTCTAAGTCTTTCCTTATCAATGTAGGCAAACGGAGGAGGAGTCATCATTCGGCTCATTTTCCGCTATCACACTCTGAGAATCTACAACAGCATAAAACTATGACGCCGTCTTGGCATTAAAAGGGCATTCGATGGATATCTTCATGAATACTGGATGGATGGAGGATCACATGATCCGCAGCAGAAAGGGTAATGGAAAAACAAGAAGGAATTCAGGAGGTTGCTTCTGACAACCGAAGAAAGGTGAAATAACTAAGCTGAGAGTTGTAAATTGTTCGAAATATAAATCTGAATGCGACTAGAAACGAGGTAATTGAGATTTCAAGGTTGGAGTATTTGACATGTGTAACAGGTAGTCTCAATTCATAAACTGGCTGTCTGCTGGATAATCGTGCCCCCAAACTGTGTTTATCTTCAAGTGATATCCCAAATAATTGTCAGAATGCTGCATAGTCAGCCATCATGTGTTCTAAAACCAATAGCATTTTAACTGTGTTGCAACATCTTCGTTTTAGAGTCGACCTTTGCAGCCGGTATTTGCTTGCCAGCAGCACTTTATCCTGATTATCCGCATCAGCTGGTATGGCCACCATCACTTGTTTACTCTCTGTGTTGTCTGTCATCTCCATGTGGCAAATCTGGATCTGAATTTTGTAGTCCAACATCGCTGACATCGGCTTGTTTGAGAAACCTGATCGAGTAGGCAGTCATGTCATCGTGTCCACCACTAGTCGACAGGAATGGCATATACCATTCATGTCAACGGATGCATCACCATCATCTAGCATATAAAATGTGACCTCATGCTTGATGTGTGCTGCCATCGTTCTGCTCCACCTGTTTATAAAGGTGACACGTAATGAAGAGGCAAGTGACCGCACCTGCCCATATTATCAACAAGGCATACATTTCGTGCATCGGCGTTACTGCTGTTAGCACAATATTTAAACTGGAATATCATTTGAGTGCCTTTTTTTACGTTAAGTGGTTGTAAGCAGTGTATCTATATGAATTAAAATCAGTCTAATTTCTCATACCCCCATCTACCATCTTACAAAGTAAGGCGTCCTTTGGTTTACCTTTCACTGGTCACATTGCAACGTCGCAATGTGTTTCAGATTTGGTTCTCAATAATTATGACTGAAGACTGTGACAACATGCTCGAAATCTTCTACCGTCCTTCTGCTCCAACTCTGTACTAAGTTGACAGGTAATGGAGAGGTAAGTGAGTCCACCTGCTCCAAGTATCAATAACACACATATCTGATGCACCAGCGTCGTTACTGCTCCCACAGTACTTGAACTGAAATATCGATTGAGTCACATGTTCATGGCAAATGGTTGTAGCCAGTGTGCCTACACACAGTCTCATTTCTCATACTACCACATACCCATCTGACATACAATAATGTCAGATGTTTCTTAATTCAGCTTTCACTTATCACACTAAAACTTCGCAATGTGCCTTGTTTTTCTTTTATAGGAACTGAAACTGACTCGAAATGCGTCACGCGTTTCGGTGATAACTCTGTTGTAATCAGTGGAAAGTTGACATTCCTATGGTGACAATAATCATACTACACTACAACAAAAGAATTCGTCAGGCCACGTGACGGACTAGGCTGAGTGTAAAATGTATTCGTTCACTTGCCTTTCTAAAATGTTTCCATCGATGTAAAAATGAATGATGTGTTTCTCACTTTAGTTCGTATTGTCACTGACAATTCAGTTCCTCGAAAGTGAAGAACCACAACATCACATCATAAGGTTAAAAAATTAATTTCGCGAGCATTCTTCAAACATTCATTTGAGGATAATGTTATCCGAATCGACAAGTGAACAACGTAAGTAGTAGTTGGGAGGCAGTCACGCTGGTGCGTAGATTACACTGACTTGAAGTGAATAACTGGAATATCTCTTCTTCTTAATTCTCGAAGCATTTCAGCCCACAGACACGAAATGCTCGAACTAACAAACCAGCATAAATACCCTCCCTCATCTTACGTTCCTCACTAGAATATTTCGAAAGTGCATGACACTTTGTAGTGAGACATCGCTGCAATGACGCTGTCTGTGTAGTGGTCACCAACGGAAACACCGATCACACTACAGTTGTGTGGAAGCTGACGAATCACCCATCTGGGAGGAGTGTCAATGTCGATCATGCAATTGTGAAACCATTTGGAAATTGAGGACCTCACAATATTCACCACTTCCACCAACTGACAGGTTTCAGCTGACCACGCAAGAGCACTCCATTGTAGCTTTGCTATCACAATTAATGAGTCGTGTTTCATGAATGTTCAGTGGGTTGCCACTCTCACTATGCAACTGAACATTAAGACGTGCATTAATTTCACCTCTCCGATGTCACAATAACCGAAGAATTATGGGTGAAAGAATGCAGACTGCGATGCGCGACAACAACACACTAACCACATACACACACACACACATAAAACTTGTACAATGTAATCACCTGTGTTGTCCAACTGAAAGTGAGTAAATGCAAGTGGAGTAACTTCTTACATGGACAAAGACATTCATTTCAGACAGCATGCTGCCTTAGAATCAGATCTATTCACATGGATGTACTAGTCGAATTCTCCCGATAAATAAAAGAGAATTTTGGCCTGCATAATATGTTGTGTAATATTTTAATTACAGAAAAATCTATAAAATTGGTTTAATAAGATGAACACACACACACACACACACACACGTATTCTTGAAAACTTCGTTGATCAGCTGAAACATCTCATAACTTTCATTATCAAGCAGGTGGTAATATCGACGACTGGTTCTAAACAAATAAATCAAATTGATACCAGTGAATATTATGGATTGAGTAAATTCCCGATAACGAGGCAATCGAGAGGAGAAGGATAATGAGTGGTCATCAGTCAACTTGAAGCAGAACGCATGAAATACTCGATTTCAGTGTGGAATGAGCTAGCACAGCTGGTACAGTACAAGGCTGTTCACCTGGAGGCGGTCGCTTCGAGTCCTCCTGCCCTCCAGGTGGCTTTCATCGCAACCTCAATCATCACAACCTATGAGTAAGTAACATGAATCTGAATTATCATGACTTTCCCGGATAGTCATCGTCATAGTTAATTTTCCTCATCATATGGCAAAAGGGTTGGGGTAGAAGCAACAAGGTGAAGTGAAATCGAACTTCCTCAGTTGACCCTTTAGCCTGTGAAGGAATCCCAGTGTTGTATTGACTTTCTGACCGGAATTCAGTAGCATGAAGCACTCGTTTACCGTACTGTCGTCAACGCTTCTTGGGCACAATACTTGGAAACAACAATTTTCTTCTCTGTTTTTAAAAATTCATCGAAATCTGATTTCCATTTGATATTTATAGAAAGATGACTACACTCGAAGAAGCGTTGGGAATGTTTGAGTGATATCAGTCAGCACATTCAACCTCACCCCTGACTTGCTTTACCACAGAGGTTACAAATTTACATGAAAGTTACTTCAAATCCATCTGGGAGCATGCTGCGCTTGAGAAGCGAGCAGTAATTCAGTTGACAGGTTTGTGGGCATTGTGTGACTGATTGATTGACTGACCTCAAGTGCGAGCTACGTTTAGGAGTCCTGTCCTACCTTTCAAATGTTTAACAACTGATTTCATTTTGCGATGAATGCCACCTAGAAATCAGTCGCCAGATACTGTCGAAATAAAGAAACGTAATTGTCAATGGGCATTTCCAGAATAGTATTGCATGAAACCGTGACACAACCTACGCCTGGAGTTGAAAAGATCTAGAAATATAATGTGAAGTTAACAACTTCTCATGAGTGTCACGAATACTTGTTCCGGGGCGTCATATGCTGGCCCGTACTTATACGTGTGCAGTTGTGTGTGCACCTCTGCCATATACGACAGTAAATGAGATGCGAAATGCCACATGGTGATGGAGAGTGTGACCATCCCTCATGACAGGCATAACATCGCTGAGTTATTTTGAGTTCCGTTGCATATAGTGTGCGCACTGCATAATCATATCGGTGGCAGATTTACATTGATGATAACATCATCCTCGGAGATACCACTGAGTATCATCTCGAAATTGATCTGCTTTCGACCTCAAGATACTGTGACACTGTGTCGTGTGGCTAGCAATGGAATCCATGGCACTTACTTCGCCATATTAGCCACTCGTCAACTGGATGTACCTGGCACTAGTAAGGTTCTGTGGGGACATCGTCACTCACTAGAATGGAAGCATGTCCAGCTGATGTGTCTGGAGTAGGATGAAATGCGTGCCATGGGTTCCACCATATTGTCCTTCACAGTGAACGAATAACCTTAAATTGAAATTGGCAGCACCAGAAGACATTCATTCTAGGAGTCCACATCTTGGGAGTGACCGGTCCATTTGGATCAGTACAATAACCAATAATTCATAAATTAAAAATGAACCCACACTCCTCCCTGAAATATACTGCACGCGATTTACAAACATCCATTACCAGTTGCTTGATGCTTTCATAATCTTAAGAGGAGATGAAAAATGAATTATGAAACAGATAAGTACACGTTGTTTCAAGCTGACGGTGTTGCACATTACGACTAAATAACTGATCGTATTATGTTCCACATTAGAGTGTATGGGCCACTGGAAGTCTCAGAACAACCAACTGCATACGTCAGACAGAGAGTTTATTCCTTTAAAGTCACGGCAGAAATGGATGGAGCGATGAGGTTTATGAGTGTAGTGTGACCGCCTGTACTCCAATCTAAAGTGTTGTCACCTAGAATCTATTGTCTCTGAATCTGACATTTCAGACATTGTCGATAATGCAATTTACAATAACACTTACCTTCCTTCTTTGTTTCATGTAACTTTTTGCGAGACTGCTCTTGACTAAATACTGGTAACTCATGTGTTGCATCTAAACAAAGAAGATTACGGCATAGCATTCATGAAATGAACAAACCAAGGTGTATGAACAGACGATTGCTTGTTTTCATTTTATTCTTGAAGTGTAGTCTGAGATGGTAGAGATCATTTGTAGCTGATAACAAGAAGTAGTATTTCCAGGCTGTCTCAGTCGAATTTCCACTAGTTCTCACCCTAGAAACGGAACATTTCCTGTCTAAAGCACAAGAAACATCAACTAACTGTGAGGCTTTTATCGGTTAGGTTACCAAGTGAATCCATCTGAATCTTTCCGTGTAACCCCTGTTTTAAGGTTAGGCAATTCAGCAGAGAAGGTTGGCGTAGTCTAGGAGGTGTTAGCTGTTACTTTGGTATACTCTACGTAATTGGTCGTAAGAAGCAGCATCTTAACTGTTAAACTTGAAAAATGTCCCTCAAATGTAACAAACCAATAAAATGTAAGTACATTGTCGAAATTGTGTAGATGGATTCGTCAACATGAAAGACACTGATTCAGGCAAAACAGAAGGACATGGAAATGTTGGACTTACACAAGAATTCATATTGCAGGTACCAGCAAACTACCAACGACAGACTTCCTCTGTGATATCATGTCAACAAAAATGCGCTTACCGTATTGAATTCTCATGATTTCCCATTCTTCGAAAGTGTCTGAATTGTATTTAAGTATGAATCAAATTTCAAATATATATCGAACTGAAATACTAGATGAGAAATGAGGTGATAATTTGAAGGTGAATAAACACAGGATGGACCCCTATACTGAAGACTCCACATTGACTGAAGATTTATCATGCCACAATTTGCTGATGGTGGCTAACACTGGAATCCGTGATGCGTGTTTCCAACCATCTGGGAGTCATCAGCTGGATGCAGAGTATTCCATTGATTAGTGGTGTTCCCTGTGACACTTGATCACATTTACACCAGAACTAACCGTTGGGGACAATCATTCACATTCATGTATGCGCTGACTAATCACATTCAACTCTGTGAACGATGTTGTCACGCATAGGGAAAATGCTACTCGATCTACAATTTATAAAACTGTTCAACATGAGAAATAAAGGTATGTAGATATTCACTGGCTTCAGCAAATTTGAAACCACAGACATTCTGACTCTGCATGTCACCATGACCAGTAAATAGCATAGCACTGAATCGTCGGACTTTTGTCTAAACTATGAAGAATGGTGAAAAAGGCATGCAACTCAAGTTGGACAGACTTCAATTCATGCGCATGAAC
Source organism: Heterobilharzia americana (assembly GCA_944470555.2). NCBI lineage: Eukaryota > Metazoa > Platyhelminthes > Trematoda > Strigeidida > Schistosomatidae > Heterobilharzia > Heterobilharzia americana. The sequence continues at coordinate 11,566,113 of OX104132.1, read as the reverse complement.
ACTCGACCACTTGTCGACACACAGAGTAATACACTGCTGATCTTCATGGGAGGACGGTATCAAGCAACAAAAATTGAACTCGATAAGCATCAACACTGACACTAGTATACTCCTGCCACACATTGATTACCGACAACCTGAAGGAAGCAGGTCTCGCATCTCACCACCTGCATGTGTGTGCGCATATCAATTGATGTGGTGTGTTGAACTAGGTAGAGAAGTCAGTTGATGACACTGTTATTCAAAAGAAATTGGAATCATTGTGCAGCGTAGTCAAGAAGAGATAATAGTGGGTAGACAAGGAGTGCTATAACTGTAGATGTCGGGGACACAGATCTCTCCATGTCAAAAACCCCTTCATTGAAAGTCATTTCCAAAGTGAAAGTATGCCTTCCATACATTGTGTGTCATCGCACTCTCTTCATCCTCGAATCTGTTGTCATGCACACGGCGAAACCTGAGCTGCATATGCAAAAGCAACTCGCCAACCTCCTCCTCCTCCTCCACCCTCATCATATGAATTTCCTCTCGTCGAAACACTGCCTACATTCCACATTGTTCACCTCTTAAACAACAGACCATTCGGTCCTCCTTCTCTTCATGCTTTTTCACATCACACTTGATCTTCCAAGTGCTTTATCACATGATGAATATTCATATCTCAGCTGAGTAATGCACATTCAACTCCAGCGATGTTCTCAACAATCTTCACCATTCAACTCAACAACTGATGATGATAATCAAAGCACACATATTCATGTTGATTGTCTGTTGTTGGGCTGTCTGACCAACTACGGATAACTGTCAGAGGCGAAAAGTGTATAAATTGACGATTGTATAGAGGTCAGATTGGAGTGGTGCAAAACAAACTTTGCACTGTAGTACTTGTTCTTCATTCATTCACATGGGAATCGACACAGTTCAGTGAGGGATGACCAATGCGATCAGAGTGAGGAGAGCTAGTCAACAGCATGTTAGGTTTCGGATTCACTGTCATTTAACAAGCAACAAATCAACACACATTACAAATCACCATTACATATTTTCCGGTGACTTTTTGGTGCACTTAAATAATATAGGCATTTCGCTGCTACAGTGGCATATCTCATTTGTCGAATCGGGTTATTTTAACTCATGTTTTGAAACATTTCTCATTATACAGATATCCGAAGTGTCTATGAGAAAAGCATTCAATTGGGAACTTAAATCCGAACAATGCAAATGACTATCAAAAACTGTTAATTTACTGTTGTATTCGCAAGTGATTGTCCCCAATTGCTTTGTTTTTCTGTCAGTATCTGAAATTGAGCAGAAACAAATAATCAGTCAGGTGCTTCTCCACATCCCGACTTGATTCAGTGCACAAGTGATATAAATGGGGCCTGCTGTATATGAGCGCACTTAAGCTGTGTATTAAGCGACATGCTTGTAATTATCTGAGTGTTCAGTCGAATTTCTTTGCAGTTTATTGCATATGTGTGCACCTCGATATGATTTTGCTTGCATGATATGGTTAGGCAGGGAAGACTGGAGGATTTTTCAGCCTCAGCCTGAAGCATCATTGAATTGCATAGTGAAGGAACACGATATTTTTCATACGCTGACTGATTTCCCGTGCAACTAATTTCAGCATGAATGCGTTGCTGTTGGTGGCTGAAGACAGAATGTGTAGTTGTTAAGCATGTCAGCGAAATGTCACAACTCTCTCTGTTTGCCTGCCAGCCCGCATTGCATCATCGTTTATCTGCCTGTGCTCATTGCTGATCTCAACGATAATAACAGCGACAATCTGACTAAAGGTTGGGAAACCACTGCGCGTTCCTGCATCACGCCAAGAAGTGTCAACTGTGCCTTCAAGCATGTCGCCCTGTGGCTGAATGGTTAGACGCCGATGAAAATACTCCCTCGTTTACGATGAGATGGACGGTCACAAATATCATATCTGCCAGCTCCTTCATGTGAATCAACTGGCCCGCCCCCAATTTCCTCTTTCTTGAACAGCTTCACAATCAACTCACCTGCCTACCGGTGCCCTAAATAATGCCATGCACGAAACCTCAAGCACAATAACTGATCTCCGATTTCTGGTCCATGACGAATTCAGTGGAAATCTGGATGAACAATCAAACCTGAGAGATCAGTCTAACTAAGGGCAATACATCCATAATAGTGCTATGCAACAGATTTATCTATTACTTTGTCTTGTATCAGTTCGTCTAATAGAAATCAATTAATAGTCAATGTATCTCTTTGACATTGTTGCATACTTTAAAGTGAAGTCTATGAAGTTGTATACGTGTGTAATATTCACCATTGTTGAACGATGATTCTTCCATTCTTTAATTACTTGCGCGACAATAGATGTTTTCAATGTCGCTAATCTGAATAGCCGAAAAAGGTAACACTTGAAGAGCGAGAAACGCCTGAACTTAGACATTCACCTGGACTAAATGATTGTATGGATACTTACTTATTCCTGAAATCATCGAAGTAAGTTATTATTGGCCAATAAATCTACGAACATAAGAATCACTGTCAAGCTAGACATTTGTCTGACGAAACACTGGGTTCTGCAGATGGGTCAATCATGTCGACTACTCATAACGCAAACACCGAATATTGTGCCACTTGACGTGGAAACAGAATTTTGAGTAGGAATGATCTAAGCTCAGAACGATATGTATGCACTGTAAAGTGATATTTTCCTGCTATTTTCATAACATTTAGACACTTGATATCATGAGAGAGTTTAATATCCTCCCTATGTACCATTCAAAACTTTTATGTTTCTCTGCAATTATCAATTTGATGAGGCCTGTAAACCGGCTTCCCTCATGTTAACTTCAAACCTTGAGAATAAGGTATTTATATATTTATTGGAGTGCCGACATCTGCGTGTCACTAAAGTTCAGGCCGGGTATCGGGCAACTGAAGAATCGCGAGGGGCAATTGAATTTGGCTTCAAATTGTTCCATACAATGTTCCAGCCGCCCACCCTAGGAGGTTATCAGCGTCCGTACTCTTTGGTGATAAATTCCCATACCGTCGTCCTCTTATTGCCGATACCCTTAGTATGCCTGGATAGTTAGTGTGTCACCTACCACTGGTACCTCCTCCATCTCTGTCGCTTTCGTTATGAACCACTGCTGGGGGTCAATGCGAAGACCCCTGGTCAACTCTTCATCGCAGCCAGAGCAAGTTGGAATCGGTCTCCTCGCATCTACTGGTTTGGATGCGTCACGGAAATTCAGCGATGTTTGCAAACCTTCACATAAGGGTTTCGAATTGCCTTCACCAACGTTTCAACAGACTCACTATTACACCAGGATTCCCTTGGATAAGCACTGCTGTCCTTTTCGGGTAAATGTTTAGCCAACTCCTCCCTAGGTACGTACTTGACGCCTTCATCTACCGATCGAGCACGGACAGGCCTCAGTGCTCCTTGTTTTCTTCGGCTGGTAAGGCACAGACACAAGCAATCATATGCTAGGGCTTGATTAGAGTTCAAACAGATGCTACAGAAAGGGTGGCAATCTTCCACCGATCCCCTCCGACAACGGCTTATAGCAATGTGATCTGCCTGTGTTCACGGCTGGTTTGACGTCTGCAGGTGCTACGCGAGGCGGCATCTCTTCTTACGCTCAAAGTTGGCGCCGGCCAGAAACTAGTTATTGTCGGGGCAAAATTGCAGCAGACGATCACCGTTTTCGGTCCGTTGACGTGGGATCCGGCAAATAACCCCAAGATGCCTTTCCGATTGGCTTCACTTACCTACTCGAGGGTCAGCGCCATTATGACAACATCTGAAAGTTTTGCTTTCCGCGGCAAAGTTGACATCCCCGCATGGAATTTATCTTTTGCATCATCCGGAAAGCAGTGGGTAGGTGCGTGGATGGAGATTACGAATAGACATCGCCCAGTCTCACGATCCATCCTAGTTTTTGTAGATTTATTCACTTGAACAGCACATGGACAGCTGCTGACTGGTATCCAGTCGAGAAGCGCACTTCTGCTCCACAACTCAGTGCCGGACCACACCAGAGAGTCCATGGGGGCCAGTGACTGGGTCTCCGGATACTCTTAGGGTGAGTTCCGGAGGTTCACTTCCATGGCCAGAAGAGACCAATTTAATGACCACGCTCAGGCCCTATATACGTGCTGCAGAGACGCAGCATACCTCCATGGCTGGGGGTCCCGAGTTCTGGCCAGCGATGCTTACTGTTCGGTTTGACAGAGTTCGGAAGTTGCAAGATCTAACACGAAATCGATGGCCGGGTCTTAGAAGACTAGAAGTAGGGCTCCGATTACCTTGATCTTTAAGAATGGTTGCAGAGTGAGAGATTCGGCGGAAGACATAGGGCCTGGCATAAGTGTTACTGAGTGAAGGCAAGGGAAAAAGAGTTGGGGAGGGTGGACTATGCTTGACTGGGTCTTGTATACTACTGAGAGCGTGTGGGGGGTTTCAACCACCCACACCATGGCCAGGTTATTTCTTCGCAAAGCACTTGAAAAACAAAGGGATCGCAAGACCCACGGGGCACCTGTTTGAGTCCTGACACAACGGCATTTTACGGCATGCCGTTTCAGGGTGCTCGTTGTTCCAACGCCGGTTGGGAGAAACCCGTGCCGTTGGCACCAAAAGACAGTGGAGCGGGTGAGGTTTCTCATTCTGGGACCTTCTTTTCTAACCCCCTCTTCCCGTTGGGAAGGCAGTACAGGTGTGGCACCGCTGACCGTTCGGGGGAAATATCTTAAAGCTACCACACCCTGTGCGGCTAGTAGTACAACTTCTCTCCCTGATCCCCGTCGCAGTGTGGTAGTTTTGCACCACAACGGTAATGATAACTGTTCTTCATCTTGCCACTACTCACTGAACCTTTCTGGAATGGTAGGACATCGAAGGAAAAGGCTTTCTACCATAATAGCTCGTAATGCCGTTGTGACTTGCTAACCCGACCAGCACATCAGGGTGTGTGACACCATGGTTTTCCACAGACATTTGATAGCCATAACTCTCTGGGCATTGATCGCCGTAAACAAGACTGTTCTCCGTTCTAGAATGAATCACTAGTTCTGATTTCCCGCACGATAATTTTATTGAATTGCTCTGAGAACAACATGAAACAACGAAAAGTGTCTATGTACGTTCGCATTTTTACTTATCTCCACTTAGCCCACATTTGTGAATCATTTTAACAGGCTGTTTCGTTGGCCCATCGCCTGGCTGCCCACGAACGTCAAGAGTGAAGAGGTACACACGAAACACTCATGTCCGATCAGCACGCTGCCGGTTGTTAAACGGCAAGGAATTAAGGAGTATTTTCGGCCTCCTGTTCCTGGAAATCGGGCTTCGTACACAAACACCACGTTCCTACTTTATCTGACTAGAATGACACCAGTTGAATAGGTTGCGTATTCGGTTTAATGTGGACAAGTTAGGAATTGTAGTCGCACATTGACACGAAAACCTAAAGTGCAAGCAAGAAGACTATCGGCATGAGAAAATGCACAACCACAGGAGGGGGATGAGCTCGACGGTTTGAAGTTATCATGCGTGGTCTGGGGGAACTCAGAGGCTAATCACTTATTTTCCGCAGGCGTCGAGTCCCCACGACAGCCAACTATTAATCTCATACCTGTAGAATCATGCCAATAAACAAAGATACGTGCGATACCTGGTCAATGAATAGTGACCAGTGCATGCAAACTAAGGGTGTCAGTAACAATTTCGAAAACCACCGAGCATTGGGTTGTTGATTTAGGGAAACTATTTTGATGTTACAATACCACATGAATGGTCGAAATACATCGAATCATACTGCGGTGAAACACCTTGTATTGGAAACAATCTTCAGGAAGCCTGGACATTCGTTTTTACTCCTTTTGGCACTTATTGGGAAAGCAGATAAGCAGAAGACTACCCCACAGGTGGTCTGCAGCGATCTCAAAAGTATCATGGCGTCAGTGGGTAGTACAGACAAGAGCGGTGAAAACTTTGGAAACTTGATCCATGGAATTCCTCCAGCAGTCAGGACAATGAATCACGACACTTACTATACCCAGTGGCCACTCACTGTGTACCACCCTTGAAATCTGACGGTTGTAACATGTGGCTGGTCTTTGGACATTTTGATTACTGGTGTTTCCACCACACCTTGAACGTTTTCAGTCACCCCCATCTAGAATTTCGAGCCTTCATCTTCCCCTTTCACTTTTAAAGTATAGAGACTAACTGTAATAGATCGGCACGTGGATCGAAGTTGAAGTCATGAGAAAAAAGTGTGGCAGCACCTGATCTTGGAACATAGGTGACTAAAGAGGGACCTAATAATGACTTACTGGATTTTACTCACTTCAAGCTATCTTCCTCAGCATTTTCTTCTGCTAAGCCCCAGAGTTAATGTCACATAGCGCACCCAGAAACTGAGATTTTGACGCAGTAGGTGGACAGTAGGGGTAACTTTCACTTCTTCATCGTCCTTAAGACTGGTGTTGTTGTCCTTGTAGAAGTTGTCCGGACTACATCATTAGAACGAAGACTACAAAAACAAGCGAAATATACACTTATAGTCTTAGCATGAGCCTCCATACTAAGTCGGCAATAACCTGTCCTTGTTTCTACTTATTCTTCACCTCAACACATAGGTTCTGAGACATGGGAACCGGTGGTACGCTGATATTAGACGCTGAACCCATTTATAAGAAAGCATCTGTTCCGCTAACAGCCATTTGAAACCACCTGAAACATGACATAGGAGAAGCCACATGATATCGCTTATAAGCAAAAGCAAAAAAATGGTAGGATTATTGTAAAAGGGATGGTCAAACAACTACCACCAATCTGTTACGCAGATGCCACTGCACGTAGATAGGAATGTAAAATGTCTCTTGTGGGTATCAAGCTGTATAATGACTCTTCAGTAGTACTTAGCTGAGCCAACTTGGCAACATCGATTAGGCATTAGGGGGTATTTGACATGGAATAATCTAAAGTTTTGAGTCCAGTTGTTTCAGCATAATATGTCTTATGTAAAAATGCTGACAAGTAACACTAGAGGTGAGGTATTAACTAAGGTAGACGGCAAAGTATGTACAGCTGATAGTCTTAGGTCGTGAAGCATATTGACCGTTCACACAACAAGTTTGTAACATTGAAGTTCTAATCTTACAGTAGTCCTAAGACGCGCTATGATTGAAACCCCCGCAACTGTAACCTCTGCCACTCAAAGATTAGTTCCTAGGAGGCAGACAATCGAAGATGCATATTCGCCACCAGCAAATTTTCTGGAGATTGATGTGTGCCGTCCACTTACCCATGGAGATGGAAAGCACCGCTTCACAGACTACGAAGTTAATCTAAGGGTATAATTTACCAACAATCTAAGCTTCCATTTATTCCAGACAAACCTACCAATATTTGCCCACAAGGAATCATCTGTCCGTCGTCGCTACAGCGATTTTCAGTGGTTACGTGATGAGTTAGATCGAGAGAGCAAGGTATGATAAAGTTACATGCGCATGCAGTTGAACCTACAATTTTGTGGTCTAGGTGTATTGAATCTAATCGATTAGTTGGTGAGCTCAAACTCTGCTGCACTCCTGTTATGGTGGTCTTTTTGATATCAGTTAACTGTAATCGGATTGAGTTAAGAGTGTGACAGTAACTTGGGCGTGGTTACACTGCGAATTCCGAAGTTTTAGGTAACGGTGATAGACTATCGTTATTTGAATGTGTACCTGTCTAGTCGTTTGTAGCGCCAGGGAATGAGTTGTTAACCTAATAAACTGGTGATTGTTTTGTATGCTGTGTCATGCATTCGAATGAGATGAAAGCATATTGCTTGCTCGTATATTCGTGTGGATGTACCTTGCGTAAAGTGGCTGATAAACCTGAGTAGTCTTATAACGTACAATGATAATCTTTTACTGGTGAACTATTGATTGTTTGATGATCTATGTAAGGAGTTGTTTCAGATATGGAAATATTCACACCAATGTATAGTGCGTTTTTGAATTTAGTTATGTGTCATGGCTTCCATATGTAATTGTCTAGTCATTTTATTACTGCTTTGTAATATGTCAATAATCTGGCTGTTAATCACTTCTGAGATGGATTTAGTTATCTCTTGCTCGTGGCATCCTGTGGATGCATCCAGGGACTATGAAGGAAAGAAAAGTTAGTGACAGCTAAGTGTAGCCATGCTACAAAAGCTGATTACATGTGCTGAAGGTACACAATTAAGGACTAAGAACACAACTCTGGAAATTTTTTATGTGGTCTAGTCTGGTTCTCAATATGTTTACCAAGTATTAAAGTATTGATGAGTGTGTTCGACAGTCGACTGACAGGTTACTGTTTGTGAGTGAAATTTTTCTATTTGACACTAAATTTTATTCTTAGAGGGAAAAAGTGGTCATATCGAAACCAAGACCATTATGAAGTATTAGAGACGATTAGATGGGACGAATGTGATCTGATCTATCTAACGTTTTCTTATATGAATGTTAAGTAGTTCGTCGCATCATTTTGATGCAGCTCTTTGAACGTTCTTCAAGGCTCGGTTTGTAAATAGAAATTAGGTGATTGTATATAAGACCGTAGTATGTAGCATTGTAAACGGGCTACAGACCCTGCACATATTTCCTTAAACATTTTAAAACCGATAGCACCAATTGTCCTGGAGTGTTTAGTGGTTCTCAGATCAGAAATAGCTGTAACTGTCTGGTGTCTCGTAACTCGTTTCTGCTCTGATGATCAACATGTCATGTGAATAATTACCTGCATTTATTGGCGTTTTCTCAGTTGGTCTGCTTCGTCAGTGCAACTTGATTCGTCTAAAAGTCTGTAGTGTCTTCCACACTTTGTATTATTCTGCACACGTTAAAACTCGTGTATAATACGGTTGAGGACATGGTGACACCCTACAGACCACTGACAAAGAAGCAAAATATCTTTTTTGTAAGGCTTTCGTTAGAAACTTCACACTGCATAGACTTCAAACTGGGATTTTAAGGCCTTAATCACACTTATTACCATTACTAGGTGAAGTTTTCTAATTGTGGGGTGAAGATACTTACAATCCTAATATTGTCTAATTTCATTCACTACCTAAAGTAAAGATTTATGGAAAGCTTTACTGTAGTTAGTAAGGAACACATCTGCAGACAACTTATATCGTAAGTCACATTAACCATCCATTGCCACCAGTAGGTTTTTGAAACATGAGTAACTTTTAAGTCCATGCTCTTTTGGAGAAAGAATTGAGCTACCCAAGTACTCAGTCTTCTATTAGTTGACTGTTTCCTAATATCGTGTCCGTCACACTAATAAAATTTGTGGGACATCATTTTAGAGGATGTCCAAAAGCGGTTTTTAAAAACATATTGTGGCATCTTTAATAGCTTTTTAATCTCTGCTTAGATAGCGGCAGGTTAGATCCCTTAAATTAACTCGGCAGTGAAAAATAGAAGTTCTTTTAGCACTTTCTAAAGCACCTAATTTTTCCTTTTTGATTTTCGTACACTTAGTTTACGTGATATGTCGGAACAGCTTACAAATCATAGTTGCCTTGCTTTCTCTGAGCTGAGTGGTTTATGTAGTTGTGGAGTTACATGATATGAATATTGACAGTAAATTATGTCCGAAATGTTATCCAGTAAATGATACTGTTTCAGTGTATCGTCTCTAACAAACAGAATTAATTGGAATTACAAGCTACCACAGTGACCGAGTTTACTCCTATATTAATGGGTGGTTTAGTTATGAAGCTTTCATTCTCTGTCTAAACAACGTCAGCACTAACTTTAATATCATCCACCTGAGCTACGAGCATTCTCCATCACTTCAGTTGCACCTTAGTATATATGCTTTCGTCTGTGAATTGGGCCATGACTGTGGGTAAACGCCATCTGCTTTTGGTTGTCTGTCTTCATTTTCCCCAGTTCATACATATAAGAAGGATCACTCTATATATCAAGTACAAGTTTATTCAAAATGCTTTCAGCTTTATTGAAGTCATGTTTAAAGTTAGAGTGAAGTTCTAAGAGCACGCTTTATTCAACTCTATATAGAGTAAAGAACTTACTGCAGTAATCCACGTTTTTGAGTTGTAACCTATTTCATCTTCATCTGCCTATTATTGTTTTAGTGCCAGTTGTCCGAGTCACTAAGGACAGAAGCTGGTTCCCCGTGATTTTTTTTCATCATTTATCACCTAAAACTGAAATTTTTCCTATTTGATTTTTTTAAAGCGCTTGTACCTGACTCGTTTTACCTTTCGCAATGTGAAACTCGCATGAATTAGATAGCTCCAATGGTGCTTTCAGGCAGTTCCACTGTCTGAATTCCATATGGTCTCTCTACCGGAAAGTAATGTATTTTGTTTGCTGGCACTCAGTATTCGAAAAACTGAGCTATGGGTCATTTGTGCATGACTTCCAATCAGTGGACCATGGGTTCGAAACCCGCTTCACCTATCGAGGTTTCGGTAGCCAGGTAGTATCTTCAGCCCTTGTACAATAGGTGTGGCTCATTGCCTACTACAGAGACACGTGTATGTGTTTCTTGAGTACATTTTTTCGAGTATTTAAGAACGCGGTGAAACTCGATTTACGATGCATGATCTTACATATATAGTCCTACCACCACTCCTTTTTGGTAGCTTTTAAAGGGTGTTTCTCAGTCTCTCACACATCGCGCTGTTAACAGTATGGTGACCTACTTATTCACATCTGTCATATTGTTGCCACCTTCGTAATCTCCAACGTTTCCATTCTTCAGTCATATGCTTCGGTACAAAGTTCGCCATTCACTTAGGGATGAGTGTTAGATTCTCATCATCGGGAGCGTCAGATGCACCTCCAACTTACTGCGGCTTCCATACGCTGTAGGCGAAAGATGCTTTTCGATTCCTATTTACTCATCACATTTTATGCTAGTGTTCAGCTAAAAGGGTCAACTAAATCTTCCACAATCTTTCCTGCATGAATTGTGAACCATAAGAAATCTTTCAGTTTTAAGTTAATACCACCTGAAGATAGAATAAAACGCTAGGATACATGACCATTTTGAAAAAGAAAATGTAGTTGACTAGAATCATACGAAAGGAAAGTGCTGTAAATAGTCACTTAAAAAGTTTCTCTTTTAATGGAAAACCATTCAGTCAATGCAAAAGCATGATAGTTTTTTATGTGTAAACACAAATAAGGCGTGATAGCAACTCAACGAGGAAAATTACCAGTGTTTTTTTTACGCTATCGTATGTTATCATGGAGTAATCACACTCTGGGCTATATTTTTGTTAACATGTATTTAGAATTTGAGTTAACAATGATCACTGTTCGGAAAGTAAAATAGCACATCTAATCCAAATGTCTTAAAGAAACGCACTTAGCTATCTTGTGCACATCTGTGCAGTAGACAATGAGCCACATCTATTGTGTGAGAACTAGTGATACTACTTGGGTGCTCGAACCTCGGTAGGTGGAGCGGGGCTCAAACCCATAACCCAATAGTTGGTAGTCATCTCCCTAAACCACTAAGCCACAGTTCCAACTCTCTTATCTTGACCAAATAGGTAATATTTTGACATCCTCCTTGTGCTGTTCTTCCTCACTTATGTTCATAATAATCCTTTTACTCAGTGTCAGTTACAGATTAATCAGTCGTCACTTTTTCTTAACTTCACCTTTCATGCATCCACCTGACTGATATTTCCTCTTTCTTGCTCATACCAACTTGGTCACTTTTACGTGAGTTATATATATATATATATATACTTTAAACAAACTATTTTTAACTGTCTGATTTCGTGTTGGAAACTATTCAGATGCGACCAAATGGTGTAATAGCTCATAACAGGTATGATTTATTATTGAGTTTTTAGACATGTACTTCGTAGCCGACTTCTTTTACGCTCAGTAAGCTCTGTTTATTTTCCTGTCTAATTAATCTATTTGTTGATTATATTCATATTGTTTAGAATTATTATAATACAATATAATGCGTTTTGTTAAGTGACGCTGAAATCATCTTATTATTTATTAGATTGTTGTTCCTCGTTTACCAAGCAAAGCATGGAAACGTCAGTTGCCTTTTCGAGCGGATGAAGGTATATTCGACGAGGATTTCATTGAAGAACGACGAAAAGGATTGGAGGAGTTTATCAACAAGTATTTTTTTTCATTTTGAAATATCTCTTTGGAAATTTTTTTAATTTGAGATTAGCATTGTTTGTGGGCATACTTTTGGTTGACTTTTATTAATAACCACAACTTGTTATTGATTCAGATAGCACAGTTAACGTCACCTCCATTTTCTGTTCAGGTGTTCAGTTCACTTAATTGTAAAATCTTTGCCATCTTTTCCAGCTATGATTCAGTGACCGAAGCACTGAATTACCACCAGTATGGTTTCTTGTTTATAGTTCCTTCAGTCCGCTTAAGTTTGAACTGCCAAGCTGCATTGCTAGTCCATATAAAGTAGGTGTAAGCCATACTCAGCTATATTTCTCCCTTTTTATTCATTATTGTCCATTACTAACAAATGAAGATTCCATAATTTCTCCAGCTTTTTACTCTGAAACCGTTGCCAAGATTTCAAGCCAGCGAAATACCATTTTTGATTTTTTTTCAAAATAATTTGACTTCTGCACGTTGAACCTTTCAGTCTCTATATAATATCAAAAAGGACTGTACGATCTACTAGGTAAAACTTTAGTGATTTGAAGTATGGATATTTATCACGTTTTTAAGACAATCGTGCAATATTCAAGTGTGGTTGTTCACTTTACTTAAACTAATATATATGAAGAATCAGTGTAGCGTATACTTCAAATGACAATACATTCAGTTACTAGTCGCTAGAGAATTGCTGATGATTCGGATACCATTAATCCATTGAGAATAATGTTCACTTAACTGGATCCCAGTTGAAAGTCATATGTTGGCAGTTCAGTTAGACTTTTCTGTATGATATCAAAGAAACAGTGATATGCCATTCATGTATATTCTACGCTTACTCATTTATTATGATATATAGATTATGTGACGCATAAATTTCGTCAAAAGATGCTAATGCTGGAAACACTCGAATACACTGTCACTATCTGATAACATCAACTTGCGAATAGAAGGGCTAAGTCAAAGAAAAAAAGTCCTGGGAAGTATCTTTAAAATCTCATTAACAAGGTGTTCATTGTGTGGTTATCTACCTCAGTTCTGTATTGACAATTATTCATCTGTAAACAGAGTTATTTTCATATGTAGTTAAAGATATACTTTGACTCCTAAAGAAGGACAGGCGAATAAGCTTGCTAGTGACCATCGCTTGTGAGAAGAAATGGAAGATTGATTTAAAAGTAGAACTGTGATTTAATGTCACTCTATGTTAGTTTTTTTTGTTTGATATAACACTGTGATACAGTGTTATCTACTAGATTACGTTTTAAATACAATTTGTTCATCACACCAAGGTATTCACATCACTTCCAATATTCATTTTTCAGCGTTGTTTCTTTCGTCGTTTTGAGTAAAAACAAAACAAGGATCCCTAAAACTATAAAAGAAAGTTCAAAAGCTTAGTGGTAGTCTTAGTATAATCTCCACATTAATGAATGAGTCTCCAAGGTGTAGGCTATTATATTTATCTAAAAATCCTGATAAACAGCTATCTTTCCGCCCCGCCCCCCCCCCCCTCCTACATACTTACTTCCATATGTACTTTTGAATTGATAAGTATACTTCGAGTTATCGATAGTCAGAAAATAATCTGATATAGAGTATACAATTAAACTCGTCGTTTAATACAATCAGACAACCTTCGAAATTGAATAATGCACTCCTAATTCGTCTGTTAATTCTCTTTGGAGCTTGACTACTTTAAAATCATTGGTTTATTTTCCATAATGTCGTACTATGGTCTTATTTTTTCAGTATTTTTTGCATGAAATTCACCGAATACCAGTTGTTACTGAGACAGTGTTCAATCTGCTTAATTTCTACTTGCCATCTCTTTAGAGTAAAATTTTTCTGCTCTTTATCATAGCATTCTTGCCAAACTTTCATTGTAACTTATCAGATGAAGCTGTTAAAGTTTAAGTATTGACAGCTTGAAGCAGTTTGATGGTTCATACTTGTCTCTATTTCGCCATCCTTTTAAAGTTTTATGTGTAAAGCGAAAAAGCTTAGCCCAACGTTCCTCATCGTATACATTTGTAATTTCAATACTAAAGTCGGCATTATTGAACCTCTAGAACAGCTTTGTTGTTAGTTGAATATTTTCGCACAACACACTTCAATAAAATGCGTCGATGATGAAGTTGAGCATTGTGCTTTGTAGATGTAGCAAAGATACTGGTATTAATGATCTTAGTAGACTTTCGATCACTATTCTAACTATCTATTTAGAACACTGTTAAATTAAAAGTCGACTGTCTTTGATTCATCTAAGCAAGAGACATCTAAACTAACTTTGACAGCGGAACTTCTTCCATGTGTTCGCAGACTATGTTGATTATTTTATGAATAGGGATTTCTACTAATAAAGTTGTGAAGGTGTACAGTACAATCAACTTATCCAGTGTTTTTAACTTTTTTTTTCAACCAAAAAAAAAAATCAAAAGTCCGTATTAACAACTTTCAGCAAATCATTTCTAACTTTTGCTACCATCAGTAAGAAAGTTTGCGCTTCGGTGAGTTGACCATAGAGTTAGTCACATCGGCACATCAGCCTTACGTATCTTTGACCATCCATACTTTGATAGCGAGACAGGATCTTATAAATTTAAGTCTATTGTAGGTTTTGCTGCCAGTCAGCTGTCTTTACTGGAGTTCTCTGAGCTCTTTAGTGATTCTTATCTCAATAACTTCTGTTATCTCTTGATATCATCGTTTTTAAATCGAGAGATATCATAGAATCTCTTCATCCTGTAGATAGAACCATCCTTTATTTAGTATCAGGACTGGAGTTTTTATCATCTCGAAAAGCTACAATTTGTCATTTTACACGTAGTACTAGTTGCTGATATTGACAAGTTTGAACTTATATTCGTCAGTGGATTGTAGATAGTACAGTTCTTGAAAGCAGTTCTCGAACGGGGTTTCCGTATCCATTCTGCCGAAGACCCTTGTGTAAATGTAAAATTGAAAACTTAGGAAAACAGCCTTTTGCTACATCTGGTTCAACTGAACACCTGATAGATGTTTATATATATAATATCTAGTTTTTCAAG
The DNA here is from genome assembly GCA_944470555.2 of Heterobilharzia americana. Taxonomy (NCBI): domain Eukaryota; kingdom Metazoa; phylum Platyhelminthes; class Trematoda; order Strigeidida; family Schistosomatidae; genus Heterobilharzia; species Heterobilharzia americana. The sequence continues at coordinate 11,550,883 of OX104132.1, read as the reverse complement.
AATTTTAATATAAAGCTTGTTTGTGACTACAAAGTTAGGAATTTGAAAGCCCCTTCACCTCGTTTTTCAGTGTAGTTGAATATCTTGGATAAAATCACAGAACTTCCTTCAACACTCGATATTTAAAGTGAGCATATACTTGTTGAAGCTAGTGAATCTGACACTCAAATTCTCTATCAAATTCATTGATTATTAAAAGTGAGGTATGTTTATTCCCTGAAAGTTTTGTGGGGCAATGGCAATTTCTATAAACGCAGCAACTTAGAGTTGATGCAGTAAGTATATAATCTTCAACTCGCCTATCTCAATCATTATTCTGCATCAGATCTCCACCAGCAACAGTTGGGTGGGGGAGGGGGTGGGTTGACTGCTGCTGTCGTAATTTTACACATTTAGTTTGCTTGGTATATCTGAGCAAGGCATAAAGCAGCACTTTTGATGAACTTCACTTTTGAAAATGCTACAGTTGTGAAGGTTGTTTTGTTTAAAGAATAAACCTCTATTACTCTTGTACCGGACTATTAAGGTTTGTATGCTTCACCTCTATTTGGTGTAGGTTATCATCTGCTACTGTTTACGTCCAAGACTTGTTGACCATATAAGGAGTGCTTATAATAAGCCT